>OY992879.1:26087596-26112596 GCA_963921405.1 Cepaea hortensis | reverse complement strand
TTATCATTTTACTTTTATATGATCTACGACATGGTTGTGAGGAAAAGAGCGTTCGCTCTTTAAGTTCCGTTGCGCTGATAGCAAGGCAGGCAGATGAACATCTATATATGCATTGCGTTGGAGTTAAACTTTGATCTCGCTCAGAAAACAATGGCAAACTAAAGACATAGAAAAAGCTTAGAACATCAACTGGGGTGTGATCGTTACGTTATAGAAAATTGTAATCTGCAGAATTCGCGGCGACTGCACTAGCCAGGCGGCCTTAATTCCTCAGGCTCAAAGACCCCTCTGCCATACACCGCAAGATACTATGTTGGCATAACATGACAGTTATACAAAAGACATGTACAATTGTTTACTCCACAGAAGGGAATCTGGCCAACCAAGGCACTGCTAGCATGCAGCGTCATCAGCTGGAGCCAGCACAGGGCAACTGTGATAAACTGTTGCAGTGCTACATAGAAACTGTACTTTTGTATGGATGTGAAGTGTGGACAATGAGCACACAGGCTTTAAAAAAAAAAAAACAACAACCATCTAATGGCAGGGGAAATATGCTTTCTGATAAAAATATAAAGAATACCATGTACAGAGAGAAAAACCAATGACCAAGTCCTACGAGAAGTACATGAACACCGTAAACTTAACAGATTAATTTGACGTCGACAGTAAAGATTGTTTGGGCACGCAATGAGAAAAACAAATACACGGGAGAACTTGGTGACAACTGGCAATATTGATGGGGACAAGAACAAGAGAAATGCAGAGAAGTAAATACCTGGATGGTTTGACCACAAGGCATAATCGAAGCAAAAACACAGAGCTAATTCACTATTCTGGTGATCGTGTGAGATGGCGAAACATAACTCCCCACGCTTATCGTCACATCACATGATACACATAATCGACTTTAAAATCTAAATACAATGATGTGAGAAAAACATCTATTATGTTCGAGCACGGGCTACCTGTAAGCTGGTGCAGATTTCAAATACGTACCATTGTTCATGTTTCGTGTGACTATATGGCATTGTGTTGAGCATGATGAAAGATGTGGGTAGCACGTCACATTTACGACGTATGTGTTAGCAGATTTTAGTGTATGTGTGCTACTCAATCTAATTGGGCTTTTAAAATATGGTTTTTATAAACTGGTCTGTCTGTTTGACAACATGACAATAAATTATTTGGTATTAGTTGTCCCCCCCCCCCCCCTTTTTTGGGTTTGTTATTATTATCGTTGCTACGGTGGTCATGTCTGTCCAATGGCATCTGTTACGAAATTAGAAATACGGGGTATATGTATGTATGGTTTGGCCATGTAAATAGATTACCAACTAACAATAGACCACTGCATTCAATGAAGCACAGTCCAAATGAAAGCAGAAAAAGAGGCTGGTCACGTAAAAGATGGATAGGGGGAATAACAGAGTCCACGGGAATCTCGATACATGAAGCCCATAAACGGGCACTCCCCCGCTGTTTATATTACCCCTCGACACCGCAAGGTACAAGAGAAACAAGATGCGATGGGATGAGATGATGATGAGATGATGATTGAGATAAGCTGATGATGAGACCGATGCTGTGATTTAGGGGTAGTGAACGTGTTTCGCAATTCCCCGAAATACAGAGTCGATTGTAAGAAATCAGCTGCTGACAATTTAGAAGCAGACAACCGTGTATTCATTTTGATGGTATGAGCGTCGGTTGTTCAGAAAACATGGCCAAAAAAAAACACCGTAAAAAAACAACCTCCATAGTAAATCAGATCAAAGATTACAGGGATTTATTGCGACGTAAAGTACATTAAAGGTTGAAACATACTGACCAATGAAGAGATGTCAACTGTAATAAGAAAATGAGCGTTGAGGTGCTATATAGAGCGTGTACATTTCTATGGATGTAAAGCGTGGACAATGAGCAGAAAGCTGGACAAAAGACAAAAACATCTAATGACAGTGGAAATGTGGTTTCTGGCGAAAATGCAAATAATGCCATGGACAGACAGAAAACCAATGGATAAGTTATACCAGAAACAAATGGAAACAGTGAACTGATTAGAGAAAGTAAACATAGACAGTCAACATTTTTGAACACATTATGAGAAGAAAAAAATTGGAGAACTTGATGACAACTGGCAAGATTGGGGGTAAAAGAACAAGAAGAAGGCACATAAGTAAATATTTAGATGTCTTGAACATGTGGTATGTCGAGACAAGAACACAAAGCTGATCCACGACTCTGGTGATCGTGTGAGATGGCAAACTATGACGGCGCATGATTATCGGCATGGCACATGCTGATAATGATGACCAGTCGCCACAATTGTCATGTTTTTGTATCCATAATCAAGAAGCGGATTTGTATAGGGTGTATTGTTAATGAATGTGCAGTGCTTGAAAATATTGCCGGTCCAAGTTTTGCATTCACCCTCTGTAAAGTGTATGCGACAAAATAGGTAAATACAAAACTTGGACCGGCAATATTTTTAAACACTCCACAGTCATTAAAAATACACCCTGTATGTTTGACATTGAACTCGGCTCTCAGGTTAATGTGTACCAAAATAATCTGGGAAGTAAAAGACGAGACCATGGTTGTGACCACAACAACCATTGCGTGTCAAGTGGTTGATATAAATATGCATCATGCATCATTTGTCCAACACATCTTGAGGCGTGTACAAGCGTTAAGAAGAAGAAGAAGAAGAAGAAGAAGAAGAAGAAGAAGAAGAAGAAGAAGAAGAAGAAGAAGAAGAAGAAGAAGAAGAAGAAGAAGAAGAAGAAGAAGAAGAAGAAGAAGAAGAAGAAGAAGAAGAAGAAGAAGAAGAAGAAGAAGAAGAAGAAGAAGAAGAAGAAGAAGAAGAAGAAGAAGAAGAAGAAGAAGAAGAAGAAGAAGAAGAAGAAGAAGAAGAAGAAGAAGAAGAAGAAGAAGAAGAAGAAGAAGAAGAAGAAGAAGAAGAAGAAGAAGAAGAAGAAGAAGAAGAAGAAGAAGAAGAAGAAGAAGAAGAAGAAGAAGAAGAAGAAGAAGAAGAAGAAGAAGAAGAAGAAGAAGAAGAAGAAGAAGAAGAAGAAGAAGAAGAAGAAGAAGAAGAAGAAGAAGAAGAAGAAGAAGAAGAAGAAGAAGAAGAAGAAGAAGAAGAAGAAGAAGAAGAAGAAGAAGAAGAAGAAGAAGAAGAAGAAGAAGAAGAAGAAGAAGAAGAAGAAGAAGAAGAAGAAGAAGAAGAAGAAGAAGAAGAAGAAGAAGAAGAAGAAGAAGAAGAAGAAGAAGAAGAAGAAGAAGAAGAAGAAGAAGAAGAAGAAGAAGAAGAAGAAGAAGAAGAAGAAGAAGAAGAAGAAGAAGAAGAAGAAGAAGAAGAAGAAGAAGAAGAAGAAGAAGAAGAAGAAGAAGAAGAAGAAGAAGAAGAGAAGAAGAAGAAGAAAGAAGAAGAAGAAGAAGAAGAAGAAGAAGAAGAAGAAGAAGAAGAAGAAGAAGAAGAAGAAGAAGAAGAAGAAGAAGAAGAAGAAGAAGAAGAAGAAGAAGAAGAAGAAGAAGAAGAAGAAGAAGAAGAAGAAGAAGAAGAAGAAGAAGAAGAAGAAGAAGAAGAAGAAGAAGAAGAAGAAGAAGAAGAAGAAGAAGAAGAAGAAGAAGAAGAAGAAGAAGAAGAAGAAGAAGAAGAAGAAGAAGAAGAAGAAGAAGAAGAAGAAGAAGAAGAAGAAGAAGAAGAAGAAGACAGAATGATGACAGGATTTTGACACCATAAACCACACCGTGTCGATTCGTCTATGTACAGTGGGACTACCACTGTTTTTCTAAACGCCGCTTAGCGTGGACAAGGCTTTTTGTGTGTGTTTTACTTTACTTTATGCTTATACCAAATTGCAGGCTGGTGTCTGTGTAATAGATATAAGCATTGAAGGTAGATGCTTTAGGGGCAGTTGTGTGTTATTTCTCTTTATTATAGAGAAAACACACGTGGCACACGCTAGTCAACTCTTCTATTCATGGTGCACTAACGCTGGTGTTTCTGTAAACAAAAATGTCATTCACTGCCTACATAATACCTTGCGGTGTATGGCAGGGTGGTTTTGAGTATGAGGAATTAAGGCCGCCTGGCTAGTTTTCTGTTAAAGATATAAACATGTTTGGTGGGTGCTTGAGGAGACAGTTGTGTGTTGTTTCTCTGAATTCTAGAGAAACCACACACGGCAGCCAATCTAGTCAACTCATTATATTATACCTGAAAGCTGGTTCTATGGTTATCTCTATGTGTTTGCGGTTTATTTCTCTCAATTATGTCATTATATTTATCACTGACACATTTATCATTCATCCGTAATGAAAAACGTTAAAATCAATAGCAATAACTGAGATCATATCAACTATTGTGTGAGTACTTAGATAAATAAACCAATTAACATGCCTGTCTACCTGACAGAAAGTGCAGTCATAAATATTACTACTGTGTGCCACGTGGGGGAGACTAACTGATCATGGTGTTACCGAATAAAATGATTTTTGCATTGCTGGTAATTTCCAGACAGGCTTTAGTTAGGTATGACCGAGATACCGTATAACAGTAGACGATACTATCTGCTCTCTGTTAGCGCCTAATGTTGGGCGGCGCTCACAAAACCCGACACCCCACATTGTATCAACGTCTTCGGGCGGAGGAGCGCCATTGGGAGGGTACAAGCCGCATCCCAGTGCGAGGAAATGAAACCTAAAGACTAAATGTCATGTTAGGGCATTTCCAGCAAGGTCACATATTAGAACTACTTAAAAAAAGCATCTTCTTCTTTCGTTAATCTTGAAATTGATTGTCGTCTGTATCTGCAATTATGTGATGGAAGGTAAATCACCGGGATTAGATAACATCAGAATCTACGAAATTAAAGCTGTTGGTGAGTTGGGTATGAAGAAATACACGTGGGAACTTAGTGACAACCGGCATGAATGGGAGGACACGGACCAGGAGACGACAGAGAAGTAAATATTTGCATGGCGGGGCCACATAGCATTATCAAGATAAGAACACAGAGCTGATCCACGACTCTGGTGATCGCGTGAGATGGTGAAACATGGCTGCCAACGCTCATCGGCCTGACGTTTGATCATGATGTTGAATTGGGTATATAGGTGATAATAAAATTGTTCAATGATATATATATATATATATATATATATATATATATATATATATATAAAAATGTTTTGCGTATCCTTTTACAGGACTTAGCTGTCAACAGCAGCATCTTTCAGCTGTCTGTTGATCTCTTGGCAAGATTACGCTCAGTAGTTTGCCATTGCTTTCTGAGCGGCCGGCTCAGTATCCGCAAGTCACGAGCAGGGGTCGAACCACCTCAGTTCTCGCTCCGCTGCGAGACTCTGCGTGATAAACGGGATTACAGAGAGAAATTGTTGTAACCCCACAGCCAGAGAGACCGGCCATATATATATATATATATATATATATATATAAGTGAATATTTACCTGTTGATCTCTGGAAATATGTTGTTGTAGCGCTACCATTGAAATATGGTGCAACTTCACACAATCAGTTTAATGGGTCATGTAACTAAAATCCATATGAAAATCATCTAGAGAAGAATAATAAATACAATAAAAGCAGAAATAGGAGAAGAGAAGTGCGGATTTGTGTGAGGTAAAGACACAGACAACGTCATATACATCTTGAGAACATTAACAGATTGAATGATTAAAACGACCGGAGATCTATATGCGTGTTTTATTGACTACATTTACATAAAGCATTTGTTTTTGGTGAAACATGAAGAAATGATTATAATGTTGGAAATTTCAAACATTGATGGTAAAGATGTGAGAATAATAAAGAACATGTATTGGCAACAAAAAGCATCCAGACAATTTATGAACTTTTCAACACAGTAAACAATGTGTTAGGTAGGGTTGTGTATTATCACCCAATCTGTTCAATGTGTATAGTCAAATAATATTGAGATCCATACAAGGCATGCCAGGAATATCGTTTTTTTTTTTGGCATACTGTAAACAACATGTGTTATGCTGATGATATGGTCTTGATGGAGGAAAATAAAAAGCAACTGCAATTAATGATAGACGTAATTGCAACAGAAAGTCGCAACAAAGGTTTTAGTCTAAATTACAGAACAATAATAATGTTTTTGCGTATCCTTTTACAGGACTTAGCTGTCAACAGCAGCATCTTTCAGCTGTCTGTTGATCTCTTGGCAAGATTACGCTCAGTAGTTTGCCATTGCTTTCTGAGCGGCCGGCTCAGTATCCGCAAGTCACGAGCGGGGGTCGAACCACCTCAGTTCTCGCTCCGCTGCGAGACTCTGCGTGATAAACGGGATTACAGAGAGAAAGTGTTGTAATCCCACAGCCAGAGAGACCGGCTTGCAGAACAATAGGTAACTGTTATTATAAAGAAAAAATTGAAAACCAAAATTCAACATCAAAGTGAATGGAACAATTCTGAAACAAATCAATGTAGCTAAGTATTTAGGCACTTTAATAACAGCAGCTGTCGGACGTGTTCAGGAATTGAACTGCAGAATAACCCAAGCAGAGGCAGCATTTCATTTGATGTAGAATATTCTCTGCAATATACCTGTGTCAATAGAGGTGAAGAAAAGAAGAAATTGAGAACCCGTATGTGGAAAGAGTGATACTGCTGGAGATCGGCAGAGTTTCTGGAAGAATCTCAAAACTGAGAGGGAAGACCAGGAGAACTTTAAATCAGATAGCAGTGGGAACGATTAGTGGTATGACTATTCGGTGTCTGTTGAACGAGGGAACGGAGCACGTATGGGAATGTCCTGAGTGCAGTGATGTCGGTTCTTTGCTGAACTCAAATCAACTGCATTTTAAGTTAGCTGCATGTCCTTTGCGGAACGTTGCCGTTTACCCCAATATTTGATGGACATGTGTGATTTTCTAGGCAATTTTACGTTCAATAGTTTGCCATTGCTTTCTGAACGACCGACTCACTTACTATCCAATACCATCATTTGTGGCTGTTTATGGTTTCATCATCATCATCATCATCATCATCATCATCATCATCATCATCATCATCATCATCATCATCATCATCATCATCATCATCATCATCATCATCATCATCATCATTATCAGCATCATCTACTTCTGCCGTCAAGCGTCGTGGGGAGGAATAATTTGCGTTCCACTGCCCGGTGGGTCAATCCATTTTCTTCTTGGGCGTCTATTGGTCTTATCGCAGTTGATCTTTGATGTAGGGCCAGTATGGTAGTTGATGGCGTTGCATTTTAACGACATGGCCAAACCACTTGATCTTCTGTCTTTCAATAAATGTGGCACAAGGTGTTGATCCCACTGTCTGTCTGATAACAGCACTTCTTACTCGGTCTCGGATTGTTAAGTTGGCAGCACTCCTCAGGCTTCTCATCTCGCAGGTGTTGATTTTGCGAAAGTGTTATTTGGATAAAGACCAGGTTTGAGATTGGTAGCATAGGATTGGTGTGAATATGCTGTTCATTATCTGTCGTTTTGCGGGCATGGGTATGTTTGGATGTTTCAGTAAGGGTGATAGTTGATATGTAAGTGCACTAGCTTTTTGACATTAGATTTCGATTTCTCTGTCCAATCTGCCATCTTCTGTGATCATACTTCCAAGATATTTGAATACTTTAATTTGTTTCAGAGTTGTGCTATTTATCTGTATACTTAGTGTGCGCGGCCTGTTTATGGTTTACAGGCAAATTTTACGTTCAGTAGGTTACCGTTTCTTTCTGAACGACCGACTGACATACCATCTAATACTATCATTTCCGGCTGCTTGTCGTTACCTAGGCACATTTTACTTTCAGTAGTTTGCCATGTTTTCTGAACGATCGACTCACATTCCATCTAATACCAGCATATTGGGGTGCCTGTAGTGTACAAGGCAAATTTTACGTTCAGTAGTTTGCCATTATTTTCTGAACGACCGTCTCACGTACCATCTAAATCGGCGCAAGGTGCTGTACTTTCGAATCAACTGCAGCAGATTCGAAAACTCGACTCGATATTGACTGAGAATTGTGAAACTCGTTCACTGTCCCTAGGTCACAGACCGCCGAATCCAGTCTTCACATCCTGGATAGTCATAGACATCATAATCATCATCATCATCGTCATCATCTTCCACTTTTGCCGTCAGTCTTTGTGGGGAGAAATAATTGGCGCTCCTCGCCCGATAGGTGGCATTGAATAGCGTCATTCCGTGTGGTTGTACAATGTCATTGATGTCGTCAATCCATTTTCTTCTCGGGCGGCCTCTTTCTCTCGTCGCAGATGATCTTTGATGTATGGCCGGTGATGGTAGTTGATAGTGTTGTATTCTAACAAGTTGGCCAAACTACTTGGTTTCAATAAATGTCGCACAAGGTAAGGTGATGATCCCATGGTCTGTCTGATAACAACATTCCTTACTCGGTCTCTGATTGGTAAGTTGGCAGCTCTCCTCAGGCATCTCATCTCACAGGTGTTAATTTTGCTAATGTGTGATTTGGATAATGTCCAAATAGTCATAGTCATCGATTGGTAATAACCCTGTCGGCTACCATCTCCTGGTTTAGCCAGTCCGCCAAAGCTGTCTTCAGAGGGTGTGACTGTTGTCGGATGCTGACAGCTGCCACACACCACAAAAGAGACCCACATATCAGAACTAGACCAATGGTTGGTCAACTACTCTGAAAATAAAGGCATGCAAACATACATCAAGATAAGTGATTGTCTAAATCGATGTGTATAAATTAGAGAATCTACACAATTAGTGCAATGCCTAGATGGTCAGATATATTCCCTGTTTTCTGCTCTTAGTCATCCAGAAACTGATCATCTATGATTGCCTGCATAATGGAGGTTGTTGTGATGGTTCGTCTTAACGCATGATTGTTGTGTTACTTGATATCATTTCAAAGATTGCCTTCCCTCTTTTATAAGTGCTGCTCCTTAGTTTCTCATAAACTGTGCATCCTACGCTATACATTTAATTTCAGCCTGTTTATTGTTTTCTCAGGCATGTATTATTTTGGGTAAATTTTATGTGACTCAGGCACACTATTTTTTAATATATATTCCATTGTTTTGTTTTAATTTCATTTTGTTTATCTCATGGTGTCGTACATATAAAATTTCCTGTTAATTTTGTGATGTGTAAATGTGTTTGCATTGTTTTGTTTTAAAAGTATTATTAAGCGTACTTGCATTTTATAGCGATATATTGTCTTCTCTATCTTGTCTTTGCATTCACGTAGGTTTTATTGTCTTGTCTAAACTGTCGAGAGTCATGAACGTCTTCTTCTGCTTCCTCTACTACTACTACTACTACTACTACTACTACTACTACTACTACTACTACTACTACTACTACTACTACTACTACTACTACTACTACTACTACTACTACTACTACTACTACTACTACTACTACTACTACTACTACTACTACTACTACTACTACTACTACTACTACTACTACTACTACTACTACTACTACTACTACTACTACTACTACTACTACTACTACTACTACTACTACTACTACTACTACTACTACTACTACTACTACTACTACTACTACTACTACTACTACTACTACTACTACTACTACTACTACTACTACTAATACTACTGCTGCTGCTGCTGATGCTGCTGCTCCTGCTGCTGCTCCTGCTGCTGCTGCTGCTGCTATTACTACTGCGACTTCGGCTGCGGCTGCCGCTGGCGCTGCTTTTGCTGTCGCTGCTGCTGCCGCTGCTTCTGCTGCTGATATATTGGCAAGTTTACGTTCAGTAGTTTGCATTCGCTTTCTGAACGACCGGCACCCATTCCATTTCGTTAAAAACCAACACAACGCGGTCTGTTGCCGCGTCCGTAAGCCCTTAGCCAGTTACTGCTACTACCACTGCTAATAATAATAATAATACTAATAATAATCATAATAGTAATAACAATAATTATAATAATTCTGCTACTAGTGCTACTACTAGTTATCAGTGTGTCGGACCATGGCAATAGCTGATATGCAGTTTACTACGCATAGACATAATTCATACAAGATATAAGGGTCAATCATTTGAAACCCGTTCCAATAGCTTTATTACAAAAGCATGAAAGAAACATTATCAGGTGTGGTAGAATTAAACAAAGCATTCATACTGAATGAATTATGCACCATGGGTTGGTCAGAAGAAGTCGCCGTAGGCATTCAGACCATTGCTTGGGTAGGCAGCGAATGCCGTCCGCAAAAAAGGATTGTGGTTGCTCACTGAACCAAATGTTTACCGTGTTCATTACGTCTGCATCTGTGTGAAAGCGTTTCCCCTTGACAGCTTATTTTAGAGGTCCGAACACATGAAAATCAAATGATGACAAATCAGGACTATAGGCTTAATGTTGCAGAATTTCCCACTTCTTCCAAGCTAATGCTTCCTGCACAATCTTTGCAACATGCGGACGAGCACTATCGTGTAACAAAATCACACAGTCAGAAAGCATGCCAGCTCGTTTATTCTTGTTGGCTTTTTGCAGCTTGTCTAGTGTTTTCAATTAGTGGGTAGAGTCGATGTTGACACCAGATTCTTTAAAGTCTTCCAACAATAGCCCTTAGTGGTAAAAAAAAAAAAGCGCCCAGCATAACCTTACCAGCGGAAACCTTTAACTCGAATGTTTTGGCTTTTGGTGATCCAGCATGCTTCCATTGCATGCTCTCTCTTTTGCTGCTCGGCTCAAAGTGGTGACACATAATTCATCGCCTGCCACTATGCGGAAGAAAAATGCATCACCCTCCACTCTGTAACGCAGCAAGTGGTTCAAACACCATCCCATGCGTTCCTCTTTTTGGTGGTCGGTCAACATCCGTGGTACCCACTGTGAACACACCTTCCGATATTGCAGTTTCTTACGAACGACCTTTTGAATTGTCCCAATTGACACATCAAATTCTTTCGCTAGCAAACGTATGCTTCGACAACGGTTCATCTGTACTGCTCCATCAATTCTGGCGATGGGTTTTTCTGTTGCAACAATATGTGCTTGACCCGGCCGTCGAAGATCTACCGTGAACTGACGTCCTTTCTGAAACATTCGTGTCCAGTCTGTCACTGTTGTCTTCGACACACATTTGCTATCGTACGCTGCCTGCATTCTTCGATAAATGTCCACTGGTCGACATCCTTCAAATGAAAGAAGCTGAATCACCGCTCTTTGTGCTTCATTGGACGAATTTTGGAACAACCCGGCCATTTTCTCAACGGTCAGAAACAGAACCTATGCATCATGGGACGATAAGCACGTGCTCTTTTATTCATTGGTCAGTACGTATCACATGACTATGACATGATCATACTCAATGTACGCAATTACGCGCGGAGCAGTACGAACGAATTTCAAATGAACGCTCTAAATATTATGTTATTTAATGACACTGATTAATTATTTATTTATCTAAAAATGCTGCCACGACATCGGCCTTACTCTCTATCATTAGCAATTGATAACTGGTGTGTGATTTGAATTGAACGCATTTCACCAGAGTCCTCCTTTCCTATTTCACGCTAAGTCTGGTTCTATCTCTATACTCAAGAGATATGGGGCAAGTGGTATGCAAAAACAAATGGTTCTTGAAAGTGTCCACCAAATAAAGCCACTTATCATCTAAAAGTTAAAATCAACAACGAAGATATTGCAAATGCCACAAACTTTGAATAATGTAACTTTATATTATAATTCACAACCCGTTCTATGGCGAAGGAGGTACGGACACAATTAGTATTCCCTCATGCAGCGTTCGAAACACATCTGCGAGCGATGTGACAACATACCGCATTGTGTTGGTTTTCATTTAAGTGGTATGAGTTCAGTTCGTTCAGAAAGCAAAGGAAGACTACTGAACGTAAACTTGCAAAGAAATCAATAACCGTCACACACAAAAAGATATTGTGTTGACTGACGCCATGTAAAGGGTATTCAATTATCTTTTAGGGACTGTTGAAATGGTGTCTGAAATAGATTGCTTACAGCAATGCAGGGGTTCAAGGTTAGTAGTGTCAGGAGATGCCACCACACTAGCAAACGAATCAGAGTAAACATTTGAGAACATGAAACTTTCATATGGCAACTTACAGTCATGTGGCAAATTACAGTCATGTGGCAACTTACGGTCAGAAGGCTACTTACTGTCAGGTGGCAACTTATAGTCATTTGGCAACTTACGATAATGTGACAACTTATGATCATGTGGCAACTTGCTGTCTTGTGGCAACTTTCTGTCATATGGCATCTTACAGGCAGATGAAACCTACTGTCAGGTGGCAACTTACAGTCAGGTGGCAACCTATAGTCATGTGGCAACTTACGTATGTCTACTACGCTAATGTGATAACTTACGGCCATGTAGCAACTTGCTGTCATGTGGCAACTTTCTATCATATGGCATCTTACAGGCAGGTGGCAACTTACGGTCATGTGGCAACATGCAGCCATGTGGCAACATACGGGCGTGTGTCACGGGTAATTTTGCCATCAATATTGAGGAAATATCAACGCATTTGATCTTAAAAGTTACATAATAACATTTCTAGATTTGAGGGCATCAATAACTTAACAATACTGACTTGCTGCTAGATTTAAGGCAACAGGATTCTGCATCATAACATAATTATAAAGCGGAGTTCACGATGTTTCCCTCCCTGCGAAAGGGGTGGCTTGTGAGCAGGCACTATACGCATGTGTGGGACAAGTGGGACAACCACTCAAACGTCTCGAAACAGTGTATAAAATCACGGCAGGAGAAAGACTCACGGGGTCATGACCCAGTTGGGCCCTCCCCAGGGAGTTAAGGAAGACAAAGAACTGAAATTTTCCGAAAAGGGGTACCGCTTCCGATGTTCTGAAACCTTCTGTCAGGCTTACACCGCGGAGGAATGTTTATCACTGTCCCGGAAACTGGAATGTGTTGATCATGTTCAAGGTCAAAGTGGTTTAGAAAGAGAAGTAAAATAAGACGTCATCCTATAAGAAGATGACACGGGAGGGTAAACACTCCCTCAGCATGAAAACACATTTGGCAGGTTGCCATGAGCCAAAATTAGATGAAACAAGAGTTAACGCAAGTAGCGACAGTGGGTTAAAGATCAACATAACTTGAGAAGGTTAATAACACAATAGACAGTAAACAGGAATCGATTGCTATTCACAAGAGGTGTAACAGGTTAAGTGACCGAGAGTGAGTGAACACGGAGACTAGTCACGTTATTACACGGACAAGGTCCGTGACATGACTCTCAGCGGCATGCGGGAAATGGCAACTGATGTGTCAACACCAAGTCACGTCAACAAAATAAGATCTACCTTCTGACATCAGTAGTTGACTGACATTGTAATTATATTCAAGTAAGATGGAAAAGAACACCAGATTAGACAGTCACCTAGAATCTTAATTGAAATACTGATGTGCCTTTAAAGTGTGTTGTGAATGCCAAGAGGTGATACTTTGAACGCCCACATAGTGTGTTCAGTGTTAACCACTCGTACAGGAAAGAGACAGTAAGTAATCACATTTGCTATTATATATTCAAGTATTCACTGAAACAGAGGACATAAGCCATGATGCCAGCTGTAACACGAGAATAGGGACTACAGTGAGGGACTGCGTGAATGTACGATAACTAGCAGCATAACGTATTGAGCGAAGATGTCCCTTGGTCGACACAGGAGCTGGTGTACTGTGAGCTACCCAATAAAGATTCTGCGTACTCTGACACGCTTGAGTTCAGCGTCTTATGTTACCTGTGAATTGCTTAGTTAAGCGTATGCAGTGTTGGATTCAAGATAGCGAGCTTATCTTAAGCCACCAACAACATGACACAGGCCAACTTGGTAGCTTCTGAGACAATTGCGAACAACGCCACTTTTAAACCACGCTGTTCCCTATTCCCCTAGTTCCACTCTGAACTATGCCCCTTTCTGGTTTAAAAAAAGTGCAATCTAAAGCTCATTTCACACGTTCACAAAATACTTCTCAATCTATTCTAAATAACCTGTCGTTTGACTCCGCAGATAAGAAAGCCACAGCTTGCCGTACTCGTAGCATTGATTCTAGTTGACATCGTCGCTATAAAAAGTGGTATGAACAGCAGATTTCATCATTCGATTCATTGATCATTTCCATTGACCACCCGTAAACCAATTTTACTGGCCTACAATCAACCGTAAAAATCAATTTCTGGGTAACTCCTGAGACCATTGATAAAGTATGTGAAGTAAATAATGGAATTATTAACTGTCATTCATAGCGCGTTAGAGAGGCGAGCAGTGCTCGGGAAATAGCTACATGTAACTGTCTACAACTAATCGTGTCTGTGAACCGGAGGTCAGGACTTCTTTCGGATCATCCTAATGATAATTACTGATTTATTTATGGAGACAAAATATTTATACAGGACGGGTAAGTATGATATTGAGGTTATTGCGTTTTTATTATTAGAAGGAGATCGAAGGTATACGAAATGTGAAATCATTCTTGGAAGAAACTTGAGTTGTCGACAATGTGTATGAAAAAAAATCACCAGATTTAATCCAACAGATACGCTTGACCGAGCAAGAAGAAGTTAAACTGTAGATATACTATCATTGTTTATCATGTTGTTTTCATAAATAGATCTAACTATTTAAAATAGTCTCTTAATTGCCCTTGGATCAAGCCAGTCCGCACACGGCTGACAACAAGCGTCCCGATTCGGAAAGTAATTACTATAGAGCAAGGCCAGGGACCAACTAAATTGATGGATCCAGACTAAAATGTGAAATGATCTGATAACACCTTTTCCCATTTGCTTCGTATGGTTTGGGCCACGGCAGTGGCTGAGAACATAACATCGACGGACATATAGAATCATATATACCTTATCGTAGGTTCATCTAACCAACCATCATCAACAATATCAGGCCATCTCTAAGACATTTCAATAGTCCACACCCTAGTCCATGGACCACAATCCACAATGAGCTTCAGTATTCTAGGCCATCCTGTGAACTGCACTGATTCCTGTCAGACTCTTGTGAATAGTCAATGATTCCTTCTTTTTCCTATAGCCGAATCCATGTGACTTTGGCGATCTGTCTCGTGTGTTGCCAATCTTCTAAAATTCCATGCTGTTGACTCTGATAATCATTTCTGTTCCCAGTGTCGTGTGCTGTTAATCTTCAAATAGTCCAAGCCGTTGACTTTGCTGATTATGTCTGTCCTAAACCTCGTGTGCTGCCAATCTTCTAATAGTCCATGCTGTTGACCTTGGTGATCATACTTGTCCCAAACAGAGTGTGCTGACAATCTTCTAATATTCCATCTGTTGACTGTGGTGATCATGTCTGTCCCCAGCCTACATTTTTGTGTGTTGCCAATAATTTCTGTTACTGATGTTCCTCCATGTTATGATGTCGTACCGTCCAGCATCTTCTCTCTTGGTCTTTCTCTGCCCATCTTCCCCTTCAATTTTCCCACTGTGATGACATTCACTAGCTTTCTTCTGATGACATGCCCAGAAAATGTGGGCTGTCTTCTTCTTGCGAGGGTAACAAGTTCTCTTTGTGAGTTAACGTCGCTCAAGATAACTTCCTTCATTGCTCTTCTATCCGCCCACTGTGTTGTCATTATTCTTCTACAAAAATCACATCAAAGCAGCCTTCACATACGTCCTCTCTTATCTACTAATTGTCCATGATTTGCTTCAACTAAAAGACTACTGAAATAACCATCTTCCTAAAGTTCATGCAGAAATAAAAATAACATCTAGAAAACTGAGAAATTGTGTATTCCTTGTGAGGAAAATAGCTGAAAAATCATGCAAGGATATTCCCGAAGAAATTAAATCCCCCGTATGTTATTGATACCTTAAGAGGAAAGAAAAGAATAGTAAAACTATAACCTCCCATGCATTTTTAAGGGGCGATTAAGGAGGATCCACTTGTGTGATAACAGGAGCACAAGAGAAGTAAACTATATGAACACTGCCACCTACCACGCATGTGGTAACAGACGGTTAAGAAGGATTTCGCCCAAGTGTTACCGGGTCCCGAGAGAGACGCAAAGAATAGTATGACTATATCATATCAAGCATGCCATAAGAGGCGGCTAAGGAAGAGTTGTGCTTAGGACATGTTAACCAATCACGCAGACAATTTCCATTCATATAAACCAACGAACCCTGAAAAAGTCTATACAAATCATGAATTGAATGCCTTGTTTAATTAGCTTAGTGCCCCACTGAATTTATCGTTTACTTTTGTTTTTCTACACCAGAAGGTTTGCCAAGACATGTCACATTTGCAGTTGAAGAGTTTGGGAAATGCATACTACAGGCAGCGCGAGAAACAGTACCAAGAGGAGCCCGTAAACAATATAAACCCTACTGGAGTAGTGAACTGGAACAGTTGCATAATGATGTTGAAGTGTGTAGAAAGCAAGCAGAGGCCACACCCAGCTAAGAGCACCACAATAAATTCCAGCATGCAAAAGCCAAATTTCAAAGGGCCAAGCTGCAGGCTAGACGGAAAAGCTGGCAGGAGAAAACGGAGTCTCTGAACTTTGAAAGAGACACAAGGAAATTGTGGAAGCTAATAAAACAGCTTAATGACGAGGGCACAGGGAGAAACTCAAAAATTGCACTACATAAAGATGGAAAAATCTTAACAAGAAAGCAAGCAGCTGACCATTTTGCGGACTCGTTCGCACAAGATAGCAATATCAAAATTAGTCCAGAGAAACAACAAGAGATTCGAGAGAAACGACAACATACAGGACAGAAGGAAATAGTACATGAGGTTCTGGAGGCACCCATCACAATCAGCGAACTGGAGCTAGCCATATCAAAACTGAAAATGAGAAAGTCACCAGGAGCTGATGGTATCTCCAATGAAATGATCAGGAACCTAGGAACAGAGGCCAAAACAAAGCTGTTGCAGATCTTCAATAACAGCTGGACCTTAGGCAGTGTTCCACAAGCCTGGAGAGAAGCAATCATGATACCCCTCCTAAAATCAGGGAAAGATGGTTCCATTGCCTCTAGCTACAGACCAATTAGCCTCACCAGCTGTCTCTGCAAAACACTGGAGCGCATCATCAATCACAGACTGCAGTGGTACATTGAAAGTAAAAACATCCTTGTGCCACAGCAGGCTGGCTTTAGGCAGTGCTACTCTACGGAAGTTCAGACAACCTACCTCTCTCAAGAAATTGAGGATGCATTCCAAGAGAAGAAGCTGGTGCTTGCGGCATGGATAGATCTGAAGAAAGCCTTTGACAAAGTCTGGAAAGAAGGTCTGATGAAGAAACTGAGAAACTGCAAAGTCAATGGAAGAATGTACAAATGGGTGAAAGCATACTTGCACAACAGAAGAGCCCGAGTACAGATAGACGGACTCAAGAGCAAGAAAGTACTACTGCGTCACGGTGTCCCCCAGGGCGGAGTCTTGTCCCCCACACTTTTTCTAATCTTCATCAATGATCTTGTTGCTCACCTACCGCATGGAATTAAAGCGGCAATGTACGCCGATGACCTGGTTCTATGGAGCACAAATGAATATGCATCAGTGGCCACCAGATTGCTACAAAGAGCTGTAGATACATTTGCTGCATGGGCAAATAGATGGTGTGTCAGCATAAACACTGACAAGTGCAGCACCACCCTATTTACCCTCTCTCCAAAACAAAAGGCAGGGATCATCCAGATAAATGGAACACCCCTAAGAGAAGATAAAGAACCAACATACCTTGGAGTAACATTTGATGGCAAGCTGACATGGAGAAAGCACATCAACAAAGCAGTAGCAAAAGCCAGAAGGAAAATAGCCATCCTGAGAAAGCTAAGTGGAACCACATGGGGAGCCAGTACGAAAATACTTAGCAAAGTTTACCAACAGAGCATACGACCACACCTGGAATATGGGTCAACTGCGTGGTGTTCAGCATCAAATACCACACTACAAGAGCTGGACAAGGTGCAAAATCAAGCACTTAGAGTCACCACAGGAGGGATGAGATCAACCCCTATAGTGGAAATGGAGAAGATGGGGAGGACACAGGCACTGAGTAAGCGCAGAGATACGAAAACGCTAATACAAGCAGAAAAGTTCCTCAGCTTGCCAGGCCACCCTATGAAGAACAGATTTGAAAACCTAGCTATGGGGCGGTTGAAAAGAAGTAGTTTTATCCACCAGGCCAAACGACTCTGCAGAGAAACCACTGATCTGCCCACAGTTGGTATCCCCCTAACAACTATTCCAGAGCGAACTCCATGGAAAGATGAGCATAGACTATCGTTACAAATCCAGACAAAAGTGAGAGGAATATTTGACAAGGAAGAACAGAACAGTGTGCAGCGCAGAACAGCCACTCTCAGCTTCCTTGATGAAGAATACCCACAGGACCTCTGGATCCGAGTCTACGCAGATGGGTCAGCACAAAATGCTGTTCGAAATGGAGGAGCGGGAGTGTACATAGAATACCCAAATAATACTAGGGACACAGCCAGAGTACCGACAGGAAAGTACTGCCATAACTATGATGCCGAAATTGAGGCAATCAAGATAGCAACAGAGAAATTACTAAATAACAGCAATGGTACATAACCTGTGGTGCTACTAACAGATGCAAAATCAGTACTCGAGGCGCTCCTCTCTGGGAAATTGCCAGTACTAAGGACACTACTTTCTGAACTTAGCAGTCAGCATAAAGTCACCATACAGTGGATACCATCCCACTGTGGAGTACCCGGAAACGACAGACTGATCAATTGGCTAAGGAAGGAGCCAAAGAGGAACAGCCCGATGTGCCCGTTACATACCACCAAAAGAAAAGAATGATCAAATCAGTCAGAAAGCCACCAAAACCTGCTCAAGATGACTACCACATTATGGACAGACCAGAACAAGTCATTATTCTGCGCCTCAGAACAGGTCACAATAGATTACGCAACCACATGTATACAAAATTCAAGATTGGTGAAACAGCCATGTGCACATGTGGATTGGCGTCGCAGACAGCAGAGCACATACTCCAAGACTGCCCAAAATATAACATATCTAGGCAAACCTTCTGGCCTAGAGAGACAACAGTGGAAGATAAACTGTATGGACCACTGTGTGAACTGAAAAAAAAAACAACAGTTCAATTCATGCAAGAGACGACATTGCAGATATAGACATATTTCAAGCGAACGAAAGAAGAAGAAGAAGAAGAATGTCACATTTGTGGTAGTCTTGCAGTAATGTATTGTATCCTGTTCTGAGGCATAGAATAATGATTTGTTCTGGTCTGTCCATAAGATGGTAGTCAACTAGAGCAAGGTTTAGGTGGCTTTCTGTTATATTTGCGCATTCTTTTATTTTGCTGATATGCAACGGGCAGGTTGTTCTTCTCTTACTCCTTCCTTAGCTAATCGGTCAGCTCTGGCATTCCTGGTTACTCCACAGTGAGATAGTATCCACAGTATGGTGACCTTACACTGGCTGCCTAGTTCAGAAAAAGAGCGAATCGTAGTAATGGCAAAATTCCAGACTGGAACGCCACAAGTTCTAGAAGAGACATGACACGCTACGGAGAACACCGAAAAGAGAACGGGGTTAAATTGCTTTCACCTGTAACAATCTCTATGACTGGCATCTTAAATGTTTAAATTATGTAAGGAGGGGGGCTTCAAATGAAAACCTTAAGTGTGTGTGTGTGCGCGTGCATGCGTGCGTTCGTGCGTGCGTGCGTGCGTGCATGTGTGTGTGTGTGTGTGTGTGTGTGTGTGTGTGCGTGGTTTGTTTTTTTCTTCTGAAAACGTAAATAAAACGTGTCATTTTTGGACGTAGTCACCACCGAGTTCAATGCAAGTCGTCAGCGCTGATAAAGTGTTTGGATTCCAATTGAAAAAAAAAATATCTGGGGTCACTACTTGGTGTGTTTAACCTGTTCGTGAACATTCTGTCACAGAACTCACGCCGTTCTGAAACTTCCTACTCCGCGCATACAATTGCTAGACCGACAGGCACGCATCACCGAACTGGACCTTCATCGACCGATGCATGTCTATAGGTTTCACTCCTTCACTGATTAAAAATACAAAAACGGATAACAAAACGCTGCTCCTCTTTGATGCATGTAAAAAGTGGGGTGGCCATCTTTAAACTGTTCTTATGACGTCTCCGTGTTCGTCTGCACCGTGATGTCACGATCTTTACCCTCTTGACATCCTTAACAACAATATTGACAGATTACATCTCATTGTAATTTCCATAACATTTTTAAGGTTTTCATTTGAAGCACCCTCGTATAATCCAAGTGAACCAAGAAGTAAGAAAATATAACCTGAGGACAATATAACTAAACACTCTAGGCTACCAACGGATAGTAACCTTGTCATGCACCTACTTTAAATTAACTATAAAGATACAGGTACAATGACAAGGTAAACTACTCTCTCATACAGTCATTCAACTCGGAGGCAAGCTCGAGATCCGTGCCACTCTGGAACGTTTATTCAATGGCTGTTGAATGTCACCGATATAGTAGTGATCGTTCGCTGCACAAAAATACACTACCGACTTAATACAGTCGAGTCGGAACCGGTAACACAATATATATGATAGTTATATAGACATATTTAACTATGTACACAAGTTAGCTCTTGTACACAATCTCACCATCGCTCTCAAATAGCATACAGCGTCTCGCTCAATTTAAGCACGCCCTGTCTCAGTTGTACCGATGGTAATCGAGCAACTATACAACTCAGCAGTCCACTTGCAAACACGTCCGTCTCAGTCGCTAGTCTTACATATACTGTCCTATAGGTACTGTCTCTAGCGTCTAACATGCGTTTAGGCCTCTGACAAACCACAATAAGCAATGATGTAGAGACCAAATGGAACCAGGCGAAGAGGCCGACTATGTAAACGATGGGAAGGGGGATTAACAGAGACCATGGAAATCTCGATGCATGAAGCTCATAAATGGGGCCTCTCACGCTCATTCACTGTCATGTCCTTTTCAGGGCCCATCCCCCACTGTTCCATGCCAGACATCCAGCTCACGCCTGTGGTCCCTAGTAGCTGTCAGCATGCGACAGCGGTCACCCCCGGTCAACAGCTGTGACATGCTGGTTAAACCAGATGTGGGTAACCGATTTGCTGTCAAACCAATTGGTGAACTAGAGTATGCCTACCCAGCATGTGAAGACGTGATCGGGCAGACTGCACGGAAGAAATCATTGATGATTCAATGGGCAAGACGGCGTTTACTTGCAAAGCATTGTGGAACATAATGAGCACGGCAAGGCACGTAGTGCACCCTAGTCACTCACTGCACCTGTATTCGTCTCCAGTCGTCTTGACTTGTCTTGCCACTGGACTAAGAAGGTATCAGGCGAGAGAGTGAGATCAACGAATTGCGTAACCCTTCCTCATTTTAATCCAATTCATCGCGCAAGTCATTCTTCATCCAGTTTCATATATCACATTCAGGCCCTGTGGCGATCGGTGAGCGGCGAAGCGGCAGGCGTGGGTACGCTGGCAGTCGTAGTCGCAGACCTGCATACAGGCGGCTCAGGCCATATGGCCATCTTCTACTGACCGGAGTAGCACTGGGATTCGGCAGCCCCCGGACGATTGAGCAGCCCTCTATAGGAAATCACTGCTCACCTCCATAGCATAAGGAAAGGGCTAGAAAAGGTGCCCTAAACATTGTCTGCTCCATCATTACCTAACCTGCTAGCCGCGGTTGGTGGGTACCCTATACTGCAGTCGACAAACAAACATAGTAAAATGGAGTAAAGCGAAAAAAGCAAACCATATTCCCTTGACAATCGGGACTTGGAATGTACGGACGCTATTTGATAGAGACGGCGCGTTTGGCCCCAGATAGACGAACAGCACTGATTGGGAGAGAGTTGGGCAGGTGCAACATTGACAATGCAGCCTTGAACGAGACACGACTTGCAGAAGAAGACTAAATCTGTGAAATAGGTGCCGGCTACACATTTTTCTGAAATGGAAGGAAAATGCAGGAAAGACGCCAGTCAGGTGTGGGATTTGCAATTATGTCGGTGTTGGTTGGCAAACTGGCTGGATTTTCGAAGGCTATAAACGACAGGCTTATGACCATGAAGTTGCCCCAGCTGAATGGAAGGAAGCATGAAACCGTCGTGAGTGTCAACCATGACCAATGAAGATGACGTCAAGAACAAGTTCTATGAGGACCAGCACAATGTATTACCATCTGTTCCCAAAGGAGACAAACTTATACTCCTTGGGGACTTCAATGTCAGAGTAGGCACGGACACCACCTCTTGGAGTGGCAATATTGGAAAGCACAGAGTCGGAAATTGTAACAACGATGGCCGCCTCCTTATTCAGACATGTCCCGAACATGATCTCATGATCACCAACACAATTTTTCGTCTTCCCATAAGAAATAGGAAATAGTGGAAGCACTCTCGCTCGAAACGCTGGCACCTCGTTGGCTATGTCATCGCAAGGAAGAGTGACAGACAAGACGTCCGGGTGACAAAATCTATGTGTGGTGCCGAATGTTGGACAGACCATCGTCTCATTGTTTCAAAGATAAACATACACATCAAACAACCATGGCGTCCTCAAGGGGTAAGAGTGCAAAAAAAAAAAAAAAAAAAAAAAAAAAAAACTAAATGCCACCCGCCTAAACAACAGAAACAAAATGCATCTGTCGTTTGAAAATATGCTGGATGACCTGGTCAAGCCAAATGCTACATCTAAACAGGATGCGCAAACATATTGGAGAGCCCTAAAGGACATAATTTACAACACTGCTATGGAAATCCTGGGTCCAGCCCCCCCCCCCCCCCCCCCCCCCCCCCACACCCCCGAAAGCATAAAGACTGGTTTGATGAAACTTCCGACGACATCAACCAATTGCGGCCTAGAACCATTTTCTCCTCAAGGCCAGCAAGGTCAACATAAAAAATGATGCCTTAAATAACATTCGGAGAGTAGTGCAGCAGAAACTTCGGCACATGGGGGACTCCTGGCTGAGCAACAAAGCTGATAAAATTCAAGTCTTTGCTGACAAACATGATATGAAAAACTTCTACGATTCACTGAAAGCGGTCTATTCTCCTACATCACCAGGCATAGTTCCCCTCCTAAGTGCAGATGGGGGAGCATTGGTCACCGATAAGAAAGAAATAATTCCACTCTGGGCAGAGCATTTCAGCAACATTCATCAAGTCTTCATCAAGTCTTTACAAGCATATGGGTGAACGTTGAACGAGACCATGCCACAAGATTTCAAGGATGCATCAATAGTCAAAATTTACAAACGTAAAGGAAACCGCCAATCCTGTGACAACCACCGAGGCATCTCCTTGCCCTCAATTGCAGGGAAGGTACTCTCCAGAATTCTTCTCAATCGCCTCACGGCCCATCTCGACCAAGGTCTTTTTCCCGAGAGTCAATGTAGCTTCAGAAAAGAAAGAGGATTTTCGCTGCAAGAGAAATGTCAGGGACATAACTTCGAAATATTCTCTACTTTTATTGACCTTACCAAGGCTTTTGATACAGTCAGCAGAGAAGAACCGTTGAAGATTAGTACGAAATATGGCTGTCCACGAAAGTTTGTCCAAATATTGTGGCTATGTTATGATGGCATGCAGACAACAGTACAGGAAAATGGTGAACTGTCTGAGCCCTTTACTGTCACCAATGGGGAGAAGCAAGAATGTGCCCTGGCACCAACACTGTTCAGCCTTATGTTTTCAGCTATGTTAACGAATGCCTTCGAGAGAGAATAACGACAGTAGATTAGACATCAACTACCCCGTGGATGCAAAGTTGTTCAATCTCAGATGTCTGGAAGTTAAAACCAAAGCTAACAGCGACACCGTCAGATAGCTCCTGTTTGTTGATGATTGCGCTCTATATGCCAACCCAGAGGCAGACATGCAACACGTTTCAGCTTTCTCATATGCCTGAGCCAACTTTTGGCTCAAAATCACCTTGTGGAAGACTGTAGTTATGTACCTGCCAGCTCCAGGGATTAAGCACACAGTGCGGAATATCAAAGTGAATGGTCAGACTAAGTGTTGAGGACAAATTCACCTATCTTGGCAGCACCGTGTCCCAAGCAGCCACAATTGATGACGAAGTGAATGCAAGAATCTCCAAGGCCAGCGTGGCCTTTGGCAGACTGTACAAGAATGTATGGGACGGAAATTAAATAAGCCTGCAAACAAAGCTGACAGTCTACAAAGCAGTTACATTATCTACACTCCGAAGTTGGAGAGTGTCTACCTGCACGGCGAGGAACCACCAGTCTGCACACCAATAAGGCAGACATGGCACAACGGATACTCACGCAAACCTCAGGTCCTGTATGACATCACACTGATGTTGCACAACAGGATGTTTTCATCCGGCATACGGGCTTTTGCGCTGGAGTTCACAGCCAGCGAACACAAGCAAGCAAGCAAGCAAGCACGCATCTACACTGCTATATGGTTTTGAAACCTGGACTTTTTATCAGTGACACGCTAGGAAATTAAACAACTTCCACACAGTCTGCCTTTGGAAGCCATTGCAGATTAAATGGCCAGACATGATCTCAGACACCGAAGTCCTAGAAAGCGCGTCCATGCCCAGTATCCACACTCTACTAATGAAGAATTAGATTCGCTGGGCTGGTCACTTAACTCGCATGCCAGATCACAGGCTCCCTAAACAATTTTTCTACAGCGAGCTGCGTTGTAGCAAACGCCCCCAAGGCTACCAGAGGAAACGCTTTAAAGACATTCTGAAAATCTCACTGAATGCTTTTGGAATTAATCATGACACTTGGGAGACTGCAGCCAGAGACTGTAATTCGTGGCGTACATCATTACGCAAGGGTGTAGTCACTTGCAAATAAACCAGGACTGCAAGAGCTGTGAATAAAGGCTGAACAGAAAAAAAAACCACTGCAGGAGGTCCTCC
>OY992879.1:25757596-26085096 GCA_963921405.1 Cepaea hortensis | reverse complement strand
CACACACACACACACACACACACACACCACACACACACACTCTCTCTCTCTCTCTCTCTCATTCACTCTCACTCTCACTCATTCACTCACACACACACACTCTCACTCATTCACTCTCCCGCTCACTCATTCACTCTCCCGTTCACTCATTCACTCTCCCGCTCACTCATTCACTCTCCCGCTCACTCATTCACTCTCTCGCTCACTCATTCTGTCTCTCCCGCTCACTCATTCCCTCTCCCGCTCACTCATTCACTCTCCCGCTCACTCATTCACTCTCCCGCTCACTCATTCACTCTCCCGTTCAATCATTCACTCTCACTCATTCACTCTCACGCTCACACATTCACTCTCACGCTCACTCATTCACTGTCCCGCTCACTCATTCACTCTGCCGCTCACTCATTCACTCTCACGCTCACTCATTTACTCACACGCCCACTCATTCACTCTCACGCTCAATCATTCACTCTCCCGGTCACTGATTCACTCTCACGCTCACTCATTCCTTCTCACGCTCACTCATTCACTCTCACTCATTCACTCTCACGCTCACTCAATCACTCTCACGCTCACTCATTCACTCTCACGCTCACTCATTCACTCTCACGCTCACTCATTCACTCTCCCGCTCAATCATTCACTCTCCCGCTCACTCATTCACTCTCACTAATTCACTCTCCCGCTCACTCATTCACTCTTCCGCTCACTCATTCACTCTCCCGCTCACTCATTCACTCTCCCGCTCACTCATTCACTCTCACTCATTCACTCTCACTCATTCACTCACATTCATTCACTCCCACACACAGACACTCTCACTCATTCACTCTCCAGCTCACTCATTCGCTCTCACGCTCACTCATTCACTCTCCCGCTCACTCATTCACCCTCACGCTCACTCATTCACTCTCACGCTCACTCATTCACTCTCTCGCTCACTCATTCACTCTCACTCATTCACTCTCCCGCTCACTCATTCACTCTCACGCTCAATCATTCACTCTCCCGCTCACTCATTCACTCTCACGCTCACTCATTCACTCTCACGCTCACTCATTCACTCTCACGCTCACTCATTCACTCTCACGCTCACTCATTCACTCTAACGCTCACTCATTCTGTCTCTCATTCACACTCACTCACTCTCTCACTCAAACTACAGTAATGAACATAAGTTTAGATTATACATGATAAAATCAAATGGTATTTAACTTATAATATGACAGATGAGAATACACAAACATATGGATTCACGTGTTACATAACATGCGTGTTACATGACATGCATCTTCTCAGCTCTCTCTCTCTCTCTCTCTCTCTCACTCTCTCTCTCTCTCTCTCTCTGTATTCTTTCATATACACACACTCACACGCATGCGTACGCTCACACACACACACACACTCTCTCTCTCTTTCTCTCTCATTCACTCTCACTCTCACTAATTCACTCTCCCGCTCACTCATTTACTCTCCCGCTCACTCATTCACTCTCCCGCTCACTCATTCACTCTCACGCTCACTCATTCTGTCTTTCCCGCTAACTCATTCACTCTCCCGCTCACTCATTCACTCTCCCGCTCACTCATTCACTCTCCCGCTCACTCATTCACTCTCCCGTTCAATCATTCACTCTCACTCATTCACTCTCACGCTCAATCATTCACTCTCCCGCTCACTGATTCACTCTCACGCTCACTGATTCACTCACTGAGAGAGAGAGAGAGAGAGAGAGAGAGAGAGAGAGAGAGAGAGAGAGAGAGAGAGATTTGAGCGCACGCATGTCATGTAACATGCTAATTCCATATTTTGTGTGTATTCTCATGTTCATATTATCATTTTGAATGCCAACTGATGTTATCATTTATAATATGAACACATGTACATCACTGTAGAGTGAGTGAGAGAGTTAGGGAGTATGAATGAGAGAGAGAGAGTTAATGAGTGTGAGTGTGTGTGTGTGCGCGCCTGTGTAAAAAAAAGAGAGAGAGAGAGAGATAGAGAGAGAGAGAGATAGAGAGAGAGAGAGAGAGAGAGAGAGAGAGAGAGAGAGAGAGAGAGTTGAGCGCATGCATGTCCTGTAACATGCAATTCCATATTTTTTGTGTATTCTAATCTTTCATATAATCATTTTGTATGCTACTTGGTTTTATCATGTATAATATAACATTACTGTAATGTGAATGAGAGAGTTAGTGAGTGGGAGATAGAGAGTGAGAGAGAGAGAGAGAGAGAGAGAGAGAGAGATAGTGTGTGTGTGAGATAGAGAAAAGAGAGAGAGATATATATAGAGAGAGATAGTGTGTGTGTGTGATAGAGAATAGATATATATATATATATATATATATATATAGAGAGAGAGAGAGAGAGAGATAGTGTGTGTGTGTGATAGAGAATAGAGAGAGAGAGAGAGAGAGAGAGAGAGAGAGAGAGAGAGAGATGCATGTCCTGTAACATGCAATTCCATATTGTTTGTGTATTCTAATCTGTCATATTATCATTTTGTATGCTACTTGATTTTATCATGTATAATATAACATAACTGTAATGTGAATGAGAGAGTTAGTGAGTCGGAGAGAGAGAGAGAGAGAGAGAGAGAGAGAGAGAGAGAGTGTGTGTGTGTGAGATAGAGAAGAGAGAGAGAGAGATAGAGAGAGATAGAGAGAGAGAGTTGAATTGCATCACTAATCTTTACGCTACACATTGCATATGTACAATTGTTTCTCCATTTCTTACAATTTTTGCGAGAATGCTCACGACAATCGTCAGTGTCTCAACTGTGTGTTAAGTGTGGGAGTTTGTTCTTATTAGTTTCAGTGATCATGTTAGGCATCATGTATGTGTCTAGATGTAAGGATGTGTGTGTGTGTGTGGGTGTGTATGTGAGGGATGTGTGTGTGCTTGGTGAGAGGAATGTATGTGTGGAGGGTTTGTGAATGGGGGATGTGTGTGGGTTGATGAGTGATGTGTGGATGGGGGGAGAGATGTGTGGTCGGTGGGGGATGTATGTGTGTATGGGGGATGTGTGTGTGGGTGGGGATATTTGGGAGGATGGTTTGAAGTATGTGGGTGTTGGTGGGTTGGGGGTGTGTGTAGGAAATGTGTAATTGGGTGGGTGAATGGGTGTGTGGGAGATGTGTGTGGGTTGGACGATGGTTGTATGAGTGGTGTGGGGATGGGTGTTGGGGTTGGGTGTGGTGGTGTGTCTGTGAATGGAATATGTCTGTGTGGGTGGGAGTGTGTGAGTTTGGATGGGGTAAGTGTGAGTGGATGGAGGATGCATGTTTGGGTATTGAGGATGTTTGTAGGTGGGGGATGTGTGGGTGGGTGGGGAGATGTCTGAGGGGGTGGGTCGGGAGATATGTGTGTGAATGTGGGTGAGCGATGTTGTCGTATTATATACTTGTGTCGTCCCTGGGGTGAGGGTAATCAACACCAACATTCTTTTAACCCCATATCATTATCTTGAGGATCTTCTTGATTTCTGTCCACAATACCCCTTCAGTCCTTGGATCACTCTCTCTCTCTCTCTCTCTTATCACTGAACCATGTCCCCTCTCATTCTTTTCCACAACACACTACACAACACTAGCTCTAACAAAAACAACAAATTAGTTTAATAGAGAAAAGTGTCATGTATGTGCAAAGTGTATGTGTAGAATGTCTGTCGTATAATCTAGTGTGTATGTAGAATCAGACCGAATAGCGCAGGAGAAAAGTCTGTTTCATCACTGTACTGGCCACACAACAGCACCATATATGATGGACAGAAGACCTCACCCAAATGATGTGTCTCTCAGGCCAAGTGTCGACTTCCTCCGATAGCTCTTGGACAATCCAGATGCTTGGTCATCAATAGTGGAAACAACCCAATATTGATCATCAATCTAACACACACAATGTAACTACTCTGTTCATAAAAGTTCTGTGATCAGAGAATCCTAGAAATAATGTTACTGTAACTTTGGAAAACTAAATGTTAGTATTTAATTATTCATAGGAATTCCCCAATTGTAACACACACTGTTAATTGGTAATGATAGGAATTCACCAATTGTAACACATACTGTTAAGTTTCCAGGAATCTAGATCTACTAATGTTCCTGGTACAGGTGTTATTTTCAGTGTCTTGATTTTAATGTGATGTAAACTATCACTCAGGAAACACACTTATACAATCATCGTTTCCTCCTCAGCAGAGGCCAGGTTCTTGCAGACCCTCTGGGTTATGGGCCCAGTGCAAAAGCCTCTCAGTAAACTCTGCCTTCAATACTCGAGCCATGACTTTCTTCTAGTTGGTGGTAAAATCTAGTGGAGCTTAAATACCATATATTTATTCCTGCTTGGAATTGAGACTATTGAATAACACAATGGTTAAATGTCCGCCGATGCAAATCAACATGAGACACTATAGTCTCTCTCCGTAATCAAGCTAGGAATAACGCTCACGTCCGGTGGTTTCAAAACCTTTGGTCAACTCCCCCAAAGTTGTTTATCCAGACTGTTTTAATACTGTGTGTGAATGACGTCACATAGCTGTCTGGACACTAGGCGTCCAGAAGCTATTTTTCTCTCTCCGTTTCCGACTTCATGTCAAAAACTGGCGGTCTGTACCTTTCATCCGGGAAAGAGTCTCATGTCTGTGATCTAGAGAATAATTTCCCCACAACAAAAAGATCTTGCCGACTTTTACCCAGACAATCTGTCTATCACATTAAGAGGATGGCCTCTGCTTGCAGACGCATGGCGCGACATATTTTGATCGATGGACAACTTCAAGATTTTACGTGACAGATGTGTGGGCGGGGATGTGTATGGGGAATGTATGTGGGGGATGTCTGTGTGGGGGAGACTTTGTTTATGGGTGGGGTGTTATGTGGGAGGGGAGATGTGTGAGGGGTGGGGGAAGTGTGGGATATGCGGGTGGATGAAGAATGTATGTGAGGATGGGGGATGTGTTTGGCTGGGTGGTTTGGGTGTGTGTGGATGGGAGGGTAGATGAGAGATGCATATGTTGATGGGTGGGTGGGTGATGTATTGGTGTGAGTGGATGATGGATGAATATGTGAGTGGGTGGATGTGTGTATGGGTGGGGGATGTGTGTGTGGGTGAGAAGATGTGTGTGAGCGGCCGATGTATGTGGGTGGGGTGTGTGTGGGTGTCAGGTGTGTAGTATTGGATGAGGAATGTGTTGGATGGTGGGGATGTGTGTATGGGTGTGGGGATGTGTATGTGAGCTTATGTGTGGTGAGATGTGTAGTTAAGGGATGTGTGATTGTGGATTGGAGATCGGGGGGAGGGGGTGCTTGGCGAGTGGGTGGGTGGTGGATGTATGGGAGGGTGAGTGTGTGCAGGTTGGGGTGGGTGAAGGATGTGTGTATGTGTGGGTGCGGGATGTGTGGGTGGGGGAGATTGTGTTGGTGGGGGATGTGTGTAACTGGAGGATGTATGGATCGGTGCGGGATTTATGTATGAGTAGGTGCGGGATATGTGTGTATGGCTGAGTGATTGGGGTATGTGGGTGGGTGGTGGAGGATATGTGGGTGGGTGAGTGTTGGTAGGTTATGGGATGGATGGAGGATGTGTGCGTATGCGTAGGGAGATGTGTGAAGGTGGGAAATGTGTAGGTAGGTGATGGATGGGTGGTTGCATGCAATGTGTGCCTGGATTTTTGTGTGGGTGGGTGTGGGATGTATGTGAAGGGATGTGGGTGGGAGATGTGTGTGTGGGAGGGAAGATGGTGTATGTGGGGGAGAAGTGTGGGATGTGTGGGTTGGGGGATGGATGGATGGATGGGGGTATGCATGTGCCTGTGGGTATGTGTGTGGTTGGGTGGTGTATATATGTGTGGGGGACACGCGGAAAGATAGGGGATGGGTGGGTGGGTGGTTTGTGGATTTGTCTCATAACATGATAACATACATTGTTTATGTTTACAACATTTATTTGACAATGTTCTTTTCCTATGTGAATGCACTATGCACTGATGAACGAAAGATGAGTGATTGGAAGTTTCGAATGTAAGACGGGCCTACGTGCCCAATTTGTTCCCCTTTGAAAATAAAGCTCGTTCGTTCGTTCGTTCGTGCAGTCTATCTATCTATCTATCTATCTATCTATCTATCTATCTATCTATCTATCTATCTATCTATCTATCTGTCTGTCTATCTATCTATCTATCTATCTATCTATCTATCTATCTATCTATCTATCTATCTATCTATCTATCTATCTATCTAACTGTCTGTCTGTCTGTCTGTCTGTCTGTCTGTCTGTCTGTCTGTCTGTCTGTCTGTCTGTCTGTCTGTCTGTCTGTCTGTCTGTCTGTCTGTCTGTCTGTCTGTCTGTCTGTCTGTCTGTCTGTCTGTCTGTCTGTCTGTCTGTCTGTCTGTCTGTCTGTCTGTCTGTCTGTCTGTCTGTCTGTCTGTCTGTCTGTCTGTCTGTCTGTCTGTCTGTCTGTCTGTCTGTCTGTCTGTCTGTCTGTCTGTCTGTCTGTCTGTCTGTCTGTCTGTCTGTCTGTCTGTCTGTCTGTCTGTCTGTCTGTCTGTCTGTCTATCTATCTATCTATCTATCTAACACGAGCGGACGTGTTTTCACAAGCTCTCCCAGTTTTTTATAGAATTTATCAAGGTTTGTCTAATTTCAATCGAGATGCTGTGTATAACATTGTGTTAGTTCTGAAACTGGATCTAATACGAATTAATATCTTAAGTTTATGTGACTGTGGTGTAGTGAAATGAGGATTCCTTTGATAAATGGACGGTAAGGTCATTCAATTTCGAAATTACCAATTGTCGATTAGCGACAACGTGTGTAAACCATGCTTGACTAGCGCGTGGTAAGTCGCCTGCACACAATATCGCAAGTTCCCGAGCAGCCCTGTGTTATTGTCTCAATTGTCAAAACAAACGAACCGCAACACATGACTTCAAGTGGCCCGCGGCGCGTCTAGACTACGATGAGTTCGCAACATTCTTCAAACGAGTTTGATAACATGATGCAGTAATGTCATCTATAGGAGAGGCCTCTCTGGAGGTGACTGGTGTTAAAACAAGATCCGGTTTACGATCGGCCGTGAATAAACCATACACACTAAACAAAGAGAAGGCGGTGAAGACCAAGCTAGCCAGGTGTGCGAATCCAGTCGGCCGAGTCGTCCAACACACCAACTCCGGCCAATGTGTTACAGTATCCTTTAACAATACACTCCATTATGAGGCATTTCGAACGTGCCTCATCAATTATTACAAGCCTGAACGAATACAACACAGACAAGATAGAAACGGGGCCTACGTGGAAGATCTGATTATGACGCCAGTCCTTACAATACATTTATATCACTCAAAGAACAAGTTACTCGCTCAGAGCAGCGTTGAAAACATTAAATCTTGGCTAAAATTAGACTTTGTCGAGCTGGAGAACTCAATACTTACATTCACGAGTAGAGACATATCAAAGACACAAGATATCATCAACATGCTCGTCTCGAGTGAGGACTCAGAATCTACACAGCCCACAACTACAGCTGTGGACACCACAGCAGACAATGTTTCTCAACTAACACATACAATGAATGAACAGGACAATACCATCAACACGAGGTCAGCTACCCCATCAGTACTCTTGGCCATTGAATATCCAATGGAGCACCTCCAAAACAACGTGGAGACCAACGTAAGTGTAGCAGAAGAAATACTAGCCTTAGATAACACGCCAACTATCAATGGACAATCGTGCGATTGTCATAGGCGCATTGAGGTAATAGAGCAATCCTTAAAGGCGCTCACTGCTACTGTTACAGCGAACATTGCAGCTAACAGCAAGACCAGCAGTGACTACACTGCTCTCAAAGAAGAAATCACGCTCCTGAGAGAGGAAAATCTGTTGCTAAGAAAAACAATAGAAACTTTACAGCACGAGTCCTCCACCAACTCAACTGAACAAGTGTGTAACTCCCAAGCAGCTGTATCAAATTCGGAGAATCTTGAAGCCCAGTTTCACCAAAAACAAGACGTGGAAAAACCTCAACGTGCAGAGGAAGATAAAACGCTACAAGCAGTCTATCCCATTGGTGTAAAGATAAGCAACAGATTCGAAGTGCTTCAAGAAAATTCGTCAGAAAACGTACAGTGCTATAGTGCACTGCCAACAGACAACACACGCCTCCAGGAAACACAGGGAGAGTCACATGGAGACGTACAGACTGCTGCTAAATGGGAGAAACAACGAGCAAGGCGTACTGATAACCAACATGTGGAGACAGCACGAACCGACTGTACACACATTATAATAGGCGACTCTCTAATGAAAGGTCTTTATAGCGACCGGATGGCTACTACAGACAAAGACATTGTTTCCATAATTCCACTGCCTGGGGCTGGTGTTGACAGGCTAACAGACAAGATTAGGAGGTTGGCTGTAGATCTTAACGTAAAAAGGGCAAGCGTCCATATTGGTATCAATGACACCATGAACAACCAGCAAATCACAACATCTCAACTGCTGGCGCTCTTGAACGGATTACGTCACACTTTTCCTAACTCGTCCATCTTCTTCTCCTCCATCATATCACCGAGTTATGGATTCCAGCGTCGTCTAGCTGACATAAATAACAACATATTGCAGAAGTTTTGCTCTCACAACAACATACAGTTCATCAACAACACACCGGTGTTTACTTCACAGTCAGGAGTACCTAAAAAGCGACTTTATAAAGATCAAGTACATTTGTCTACATTGGGCACCAGCTTGCTCGCCAAAAATCTTAAGTACCCTGAACGTACACAACCTACATCCAATACTGGATCGCGTAGGACACTTTTAGCTAAACCACCTCAAACTCAAGCCAGACGACATACTGCCGCCACATCAAGTACCAATAAACCAGAAGAGAGCAGACCACTCATAACCACGGCATCTGATATCCAAGCCAGGCGGAACATTTCCATCACACAAAATCCGTACAATACGCCCTCTTTCACGCAGGAGGGTGATAATTATGAAGATACGTTCCCTCTTCTCCACAGCAAGGATCAATCCAGTAGTAACAACAACGTGCCACAACAGCCTCCTGTTAGCCACGAATCAGAGCCTGTAGTTGGAAGTCGTTACACACCCGTGAGAAATCAACAGTATCCACTCCATTGTAACCCAGAGTTGTTATACCTCACATGGTTTAGCCCAACTTCACTCGGCAGGCATTTATGATGTCGCTGTACCAAGGACCAACACAGCCTGGTATTTACTAGCAATTCTGCACAAAGCAACACCGGATCTCGGTACAAGAAAGGGCCTCTCCTATAAAGTTTATGCGCATACTTGGTTATTGATTTATATAGCAACGTATTAGATTGTACGCGGCTGTAAACATTGACTCGTATTGAAGTCACAGAGATTGACACTTAGATATCTTTTATAATACTTTTTATCGCCTTAATACCCTGAGTGAGGGGGTCTTCACTCCCCGCTTTAAACAGAGACATTGACTTGTATAGTCATTTATTGATTCTTTTGGATAACAGTTGGTACTTAGCTTGTGAAGTAGTTTTTTTCAAGTTAATTATATGTTGTATGTTCTTTAATTCGTTTTGTTCCTTGTTTGCATTATATTCGTTGGTCTAATTAGTTATATCGTTATAATATTGTCATTTACTTATTGATTTGTATTACTGATATTTTGTAAGTTAATGTAATTGTGATTTTTTTTATGATCTTGTATTTTAGCTTAACTTTGACAAATTTACACTTTCTTCATGGATGAAATGTCTGAGAAGTGGCAACACTGGCTCAATAAGTCAGGAATACGCCTTGGACACTTAAACATTTGCAGCTTATTTAACAAGCTACCAGAGTTATCTTCTATTTTTAATCAAAATTTTCATTTATTCGGCCTTAGTGAAAGTAGGCTTAATGATACAATTTCAGATGAGGACATCTCTATTAAGGGTACAAAGTTATTAGAAGAGATCCCTGTAGGAAACAAGAGACAGGCATAATAACCTATGTTTCTAATTTACTAAATGCTCACCGCAGGCTAGACTTTGAAACTTGCGAAATAGAATGTATCTGGCTAGAGCTAAAACTTCAAAACCGCACACCCCTGATAATTGGCTACCTTTATAGAAATCCCAGTGCTGGACACGTCTGGTACGAAAACTTCACTACCATGATGGATGTGGTTTTCGCTTCTGGGAAGGAAATTATACTACTCGGAGACTTTAACATTGACACCAACAAATCCAACATAATATGGGCAAATATAATTGCATCATACAATTTCCAACAAATAGTACAACAAGCTACTAGAGTAACAAAGTCATCTTCAACAGCCATAGATCACATTTATGTAACTTGCTCAGACAACATCATAGAATGCACCGTACCAAATTGTGCAATGAGCGATCACTACCCAATATGCTGCACGTGGTCTAAAAAAGGAATTAAAACTCCTAAACATAAACACATAAGTGTAAAATATAGAAGTTACAAAAATTTCAACCAAAACGCATTTTTACAGGACTTGCTCAGTTCACCTCTAGACAATGTTTATTAGCTTCCTGATCCGGATGATCCTCTGGAATTCTGGATGAAAACCTTTATTGATGTTTTTGATAGACATGTGCCAGTCAAGGAAGTTCGAGTAAAACACCACGTCAAGCCACCTTGGATCACTCAGGAGATACTTGAAATTATGAGAGACAGAGATAAAGCACATAAAAAGCAGGATCTCAGTGCATACCGTACTCTTAGAAACAAAGTTCAATATAGCATACGACGGGAAAAGAAAAATTATTTTAAGAACTTAGTAATGGATAAAACAAATAGTAAGGATATATGGAAGGCAATTAACACCTTGACAAACAAGTATAACTTCCGAAATTCTTTACCATCAAATCATATTACATGCGACCAATTCAGTAAATTTTTTTCAAACTGACATAGACCAGTTGAAGGCTTCAATACCTAATTCTCCTTGCAACTTATCTTTATTGTCATCGTTTTGCGAGAATAGATGCTCCCGCGATATTCTTTCCGACATACCGCTAATGACAATCATTGAAGTATTCACTTACCTCAGTAACCTAAAAAACACAACCTCATCTGGGTTAGATGGAATCAGCAACCGGATTCTCCGTTGTGCTGCGCCAGTGATTTGTACATCACTAACCTATGTATATAATCAGTGTCTAACCAAAGGCCACTTTCCATCAGCTCTCAAAATCGCTAAAGTGTACCCTCTTCTTAAATCTGGTTTATTGGACAATGGTCTCCCGAACAATTACAGACCCATTTCCTTACTATCATCACTATCTAAGTCACTAGAAAAACACATCCATAAAGTAACATTACAGTATCTAGTTCGCAACAAGCTTATTGTTGACAGCCAATCAGGATTTCGACCAAAATATTCTTGCCATACGGCCCTAACAAACATGATAGAAAATTGGCACCAGAATATAAACAACAACAGTCTATGTGGAACTGTGTTTATTGATTTCAAGAAAGCATTTGATATGATAGACCATGTTATTTTAATTAAAAAACTCGAGACAATGAAAATTGGCCTTAATGTAGTCACTCTAATATCATCTTTTCTATCAAGCAGAAAGCAAGAAGTATCACACAATAAATCTCTGTCTCAAACCACTACCTTCAATATTGGAGTACCGCAAGGCTCTATTCTTGGCCCTCTATTATTTGCCATATATATTAACGATCTACCTTTGCATCTTTCGTCGTCCTGCGATCTATTTGCAGATGACTGTACGGTGTACACAAACGCTGAAAACTGTATTTTACTGGAGTCGTCTTTACAACAAGAATTAAATAATGTAGTTAAGTGGAGCTATTCAAACCGTATGCAAATTAACATCACTAAAACAAAAGCAATGTTATTAACAACCAAACAAAGACTTCAAACTCTAAGCCCACAAACATCACTTCAACTTCACATCGATAACATGCCATTAGAAAGTGTAATGGAGCACAAAATATTAGGCCTAATCATTGATAGAAACCTAACCTTTAATTCCCATGTTCAAGCGCTCATTAAACAAACAGCGAAAAAAGTCTATCAACTCGCCAAGATTAAAAACTTCCTTGATGAGGACACAAGGAAACTATTCTATACTTCTCATATACAGACACACTTTGACTATTGCTCTACAATCTGGGACGGTTTTTCTAATTCAAACACTAAGCGACTTTACTCACTCCAGAAACGGGCCATGAGTCTAATTTATAGCAAACATTTATCTGACAATCCTAGTTTGTATAAACGCCTTCAGTTACTACCATTCCGCAAACGCCTGCTTTTCAATAAAGCTAAACTAATTCACAAAATCCTGCATCGGAATGCCCCAAATTACCTTTGGCCTTTGTTTAAATATAATGCTAGACACAGTAAACGTTTAAATATACTACACATTCCGAAGCCTAGGATTGACTTATACAAAACAAGCTTAACGTACTCTGCATCTCAGCTGTGGAACAATCTTCCACAAGAAATCAAAGACATCACCAATCCCTATTCATATAATCGCAAAATATTCGAACACTATCTCAATACGGATTAACTTCCCCCTTAATAATTGAGATAATAATAATAATAACAAAACCCTAGTATAACAGCCAATCACCTTTTTGTAGGCCAGTATATTCCACATGGCTAATAACAAGTGTCAGACCATTATCTAATATTACTGTGTCGTGTAGTTTTGATGTTTGCATTTTGCCCATGCCTTTATAATGCATATCTTTTATATTGTTACTGTTCTTTGTTAGCCTTGAATGATGTGTGAATGAAATAATGTATGAAAGAGAGTGATAGAAGGGCAGAATGTTAGACGGGCCTGCGTGCCCAATTCTTAACCTTTTGAAAATAAAGTTTGTTCGTTCTATCTATCTATCTATCTATCTATCTATCTATCTATCTATCTATCTATCTATCTATCTATCTATCTATCTATCTATCTATCTATCTATCTATCTATCTATCTATCTATCTATCTATCTATCTATCTGTCTGTCTATCTATCTATCTATCTATCTATCTATCTATCTATCTATCTATCTATCTATCTATCTATCTATCTATCTACCGGTCGGTCGTTCGGTCGGTGGGTCGGTGGGTCGGTCAGTCGGTCGGTCGGTCAGTCGGTCGGTCGGTTGGTGGGTGGGTCATTCGGTCGGTGAGTCAGTCGGTCGGTGGGTTGGTCCGTCGGTCGGTGGGTCGGTGGGTCGGTCGGTCGGTCGATCAGTCGGTCAGTCGGTCGGTTGGTGGGTGGGTCGGTCGGTCGGTCGGTCTGTTGGTTGGTCGGTCGGTCGGTCGTTCAGTCTTCCTGGCTGCTTGTGTATCAAACCTTATTTATATGTATGTCTACCTTCATACCTCCCGACCTATCTGCCTTGGAACCTACCTACATACCAAATCTACCTGCCTGCCTGCCTTCCTAACTATTAGGAGCGTCCATTTGAAATCCGTTCGTACCGCACCGCGGTTAATTGCGTACGTTGAACATGATCATGTCATAGTCATATGATACGTACTGACCAATGAATAAACGATCATGTGCTTATCGTCACATGATGCATAGGTTCTGTTTCTGGCCGTTGGGAAAATGGCAGAGTTGATCCAAAGTCCGTCCAAAGAAGCTCAAAGAGCGGTGATTCAGTTTCTTTCATTTGAATGATGTCGACCAGTAGACATTCATCGAAGAATGCTAGCAGCGTACGGTAACAAATAAGTGTCGAAGACAACAGTGACAGACTGGGCAGGAATGTTTCGGAAAGGACGTCAGTTCACGACAGATCTTCGACGGCCGGGTCAAGCGCACATTGTTGCAACAGAAAAAAAAAAACCATCGCCAAAATTGATGCAGCAGTACATATGAATCGTTGTCGAAACATACGTTCGCTAGCGAAAGAATTTGATGTGTCAATTGGGAAAATTAAAAAGGTCGTTCGTAACAAACTGCAGCATCGGAAGGTGTATTCACAGTGGGTACCACGGATGTTGACCGACCAACAAAAAGAGGACCGCATGGGATGGTGTTTGAACCACTTGCTACGTTACAGAGTGGAGGGTGATGCATTTCTCTTCCGCATAGTGGCAGGCGATGAATCATGGTGTCACCACTTTGAGCCAAGCAGAAAAAGAGAGAGCATGCAATGGAAGGATGCTGGATCACCAACTGCCAAAACATTCAAGTTACAGGTTTTCGCTGGTAAGGTTATGCTGGGCGCATTTTTTTTACCATGAAGGGCTATTGTTGGCCGACTTCAAAGAACCTGGTGTCAACATCAACTCTATCCACTACTTGGAAACAGTAGACAAGCTGCAAAAAGCCATCAAGAATAAACGACCAGTCATGCTTTCTCGCGGTGTGATTTTGTTGCACGATAATGCCCTTCCGCATGTTGCAAATATTGTGCAGGAAGCATTAGCTTAAAAAAAAGTGGGAAATTTCTTCAACATCCAGCCTATAGTCCTAATTTTTCACCATGTGATTTTCATTTGTTCAGACCTCAAAAAAAGTTCTCAAGGGGCATCGATTTCACACAGATCGGACGTAATGAACGCGGTAAACACTTGGTTCAGCGAGCAACCACAATCCTTTTTCTGCGGACGGCATTCACCGCCTACCTAAGCAATATGATGCTTGCCTGAATGCCTACGGCGACTTCTTCTGACCAACCCATGGTGCATAATTCATTCAAAATGAATGCTTTGTTTAATTCAACCACACTTGTTCATGTTTCTTTCATGCTTTTGTAATAAAGCCATTGGAACGGATTTCAAATGAACGACCCTTATACCTACCTACCTACCTACCTACCTACCTACCTACCTACCTACCAACCAACCTACCTACTTGCATGCGTGCCTACCTGGATATCTTTCTGTCTACATACCTATCCACCTACCTACCCACCAACTTATTATCTATTTGTCTGTCTGCTAGCCTGTCTGCCTACATTTCTTGCTGTTTGTCTCCTCTGCCTAACCGTATGTCTGCTGTGAATCAGTCTGTTTGGCTGTTCTTGTATGTTTAACTTGTATCTCTTATCTTTCAGTCATTGTGTAAACTTCTCCGTGGGGACCTCCTGGAGACTGAAACCTCCCAGGAATTGGATATAATCGTTAATCAAATGAAAGTGAGGAATAGTAAGTCCATGTAGGCATGTTAAGCTCAGAATATAGAAGGCTTATGGCACGGAAGTCTGGACAATGAACAAGCAATAAGAATGTTGAATATAGGCCCTGGAGATTGGATATGCAGAAGAATAAGGTGGACTTCGTGGAAACAATAACAATCATGGGGAGCGGCTGGCCAAGTGGCTAGAATGCCGGGAGACCCGGGTTTGAATCCTCGGTATGGTGTGGATTTGTTTTTCTGTCAAGGGCAAAAAGAAAACCCTAAGCTGCACAGTTCGCGGCGTTTGCACTAGCTAAACGGCCTTAATTCCTCAGGCTCAAGACACCCCCACCACAACCCCCCGCCATACACGGCAAGGTACTATATAGGCAATAAATAATAGTTTTAATTTGTTCTTTTTAAAATAACAATTATTTACAGAAGTTCTTTAACAAATTGGCATGAGAAGGAGTTGATGAAATAACTATAAAAGAGGCAAATGCAATATTTTGGCCACATGAAATGATTGATCACTCTTATAAAAAAAATACTGTACAGTTGAAGGCAAGCGAGCAAGAGGTAGACATCGATCCAAGTGGGAAGATAACATCAAGAGAAAGCTAACAGAAAGCAGATGGTTCCATCTAGTGTCATACGATTGCTTAGTAATTTCTGACTTAACGCATGACTAATTTCCTGAGCAATAGCATAGTAAAAGCCAACCTGCCCGATGTGTTCGACAACGGGACAACTATTGACATTTATTATACACTGAATAAGGCCATGTCTTAGTCAGCTATGACTAAGCTATAGTAGGACAGTAAACGATACTACCTGCTTTCTGCCGCTCGATGTTGGGCGTTGCTCACCAAAATCGACACCCCACATTGTGCCAACGGCTTCTGGCGGAGGAATGCAATTGGGAGGGTACAAGCCTTACCCTAGTGCGAGGAAATGCAACCTAAAGACTAAATGTCATGGCAGGGCAGACCAGGCCCTAAGCCTTGGTTGGCAACTGGTCTAGGATGGAATGACTATTGCTTTCCTGATGTGGCAGACGTATTGGTGTTACCTTTCCTATGGAGTAAACTAAGCAGGCCGAGAAAGAGATCATGCTGCATGGGCAACACAAGGTCTCACAATTCAGCCCAGGTTTTGTGTTATGGAGAGGTATAACGCCATTTTACAAACTATCGTTTGTCAAGACGGCAAGGTGCCTTTCGTATACTGAAATATCTGGGTAACACGTAGCCTGTCATACATACATATATGTGGATAATGAGCAGACAAGATGAACTACATATAATGACAGTAGAAATGCGGTTTCTGATGAAACTGCTAAGAATAGCATTTAGAGTCAGAAAAATCAATCAGCAAGTTCTACAAGATGCAAATGAAAAACATTACCTGATTAGAGAAACTAACCGAATATATTCAAGCTTTTTTGGGGCACATAATGAGAAGACATAAAGCAGAGAACTTGGCGATAACTGTCAAGACTGAGGGAGAAACCAACAAGGGGAGGGCAGAGAAGTGAATACCTGGATGACTTGGTCATGGTCAAGGGAAGAACACAGAGCTAATCCACGACTCTGGTGATCACGTGAGATGGCGAAACATGACCTCCTGCTTTTATCGGCATAGTACATGATGATGATGTCATACAAATATGAGGATATCGCTGGGGAAGACGATTTATTAATATACATCGTCAGCTCAGTGTGACGAGGTGGGAGATCGAGAGGGGGGGGGGGGGGGGGTTCACAGTTTAACATTGCGGCAAGATCAAGGCAGAGGAGAATTAGGAGTATTCAAACACGTCGAACAGATATAGAATGAACATAGAGACTTTCACTGCTGCTCAAACATGATTTTCTGAGACTCCATGCATTAAGTCAGTTACCACAACTGACTCTCTGCCAACGTTCCATAAGGTGTAATCTGGATATTTCTGACATACACAGTCATCAAACCTTGAAGATGTGTAGTGTATGGTAGTTTTACTATTCCGGCAAATTGTAGATGTGTAGTCGTTCTACTATCCCGGCCACTTAAAGATGTGTAGTATGTAGAAGTTCTACTATCCCGGCCACTTAAAGATGTGTAGTAAGTAGAAGTTCTACTATCCCGGCCACTTAAAGATGTGTAGTATGTAGAAGTTCTACTATCTCGGCCACTTAAAGATGTGTAGTATGTAGAAGTTCTACTATCCCGGCCACTTAAAGATGTGTAGTAAGTAGAAGTTCTACTATCCCGGCCACTTAAAGATGTGTAGTAAGTAGAAGTTCTACTATCCCGGCCACTTAAAGATGTGTAGTATGCAGAAGTTCTACTATCCCGGCCACTTAAAGATATGTAGTATGCAGAAGTTCTACTATCCCGGCCACTTAAAGATGTGTAGTATGCAGAAGTTCTACTATCCCGGCCACTTAAAGATGTGTAGTATGTAGAAGTTCTACTAATTCTGCCACGTGAAGATGTATGATATGTAGAAGTCTACCATCCCGGCCACTTGAAGATTTACAGTCGTTCTACTATTCCGGCCACTTGAAGATGTGTAGTGTGTAGTCGTTTTACTTTCCCGGCCACGTGAAGATGTGTAGTCGTTCTACTATTCCGGCCACTTGAAGATGTGGAGTGTGTAGTCGTTTTACTTTCCCGGCCACGTGAAGATGTGTAGTCGTTCTACTATTCAGGCCACTTGAAGATGTGTAGTGTGTAGTCGTTTTACTTTCCCGGCCACGTGAAGATGTGTGATATGTAGATGGTCTACTGCCCCGACCACTTGAAGATGTGAAGTCGTTCTACTATTCCGGCCACTTGAAGATGTGTAGTGTGTATTCGTTTTATTTTCCCGGTCACGTGAAGATGTGTGATATGTAGAAGTTCTACTATCCCGGCCACTTGAAGATGTGTAATCGTTCTACTATTCCGACCACATGAAGATGTGTGTTGAGTAGAAGTTTTACTATTCCGGCCACTTGAAGATGTGTAGTATGTAGAAGTTCTACTTTCCCGGCCACTTGAAGATATGTAGTGTGTACAAGTTCTATTTTCCCGGCTACTTTAAGATGTGAAGTGTATAGAATTTCTACTATCCCGACCACTTGAAGATGTGAAGTGTATAGAATTTCTACTATCCCGACCACTTGAAGATGTGTAGTGTGTAGAAGTTCTATTTTCCCGGCCACTTGAAGATGTGAAGTGTATAGAATTTTTACTATCCCGACCACTTGAAGATGTGTAGTGTGTAGAATTTCTACTATCCCGACCACTTGAAGATGTGTAGTGTGTAGAAGTTCTATTTTCCCGGCCACTTGAAGATGTGAAGTGTATAGAATTTCTACTATCCCGACCACTTGAAGATGTGTAGTGTGTAGAATTTCTACTATCCCGACCACTTGAAGATGTGTAGTGTGTAGAAGTTCTATTTTCCCGGCCACTTGAAGATGTGAAGTGTATAGAATTTCTACTATCCCGACCACTTGAAGATGTGTAGTGTGTAGAAGTTCTATTTTCCCGGCCACTTGAAGATGTGTAGTATGTAGAAGTTCTACTATCCCGGCCACTTGAAGATGTGTAGTATGTAGAAGTTCTACTATCCCGGCCACTTGAAGATGTGTAGTATGTAGAAGTTCTACTATCCCGGCCACTTGAAGATGTGTAGTATGTAGAAGTTCTACTATCCCAGCCACTTGAAGATGTGTAGTATGTAGAAAGAAGTTCTACTATCCCGGCCACTTGAAGATGTGTAGTATGTAGAAGTTCTACTATCCCGGCCACTTGAAGATGTGTAGTATGTAGAAGTTCTACTATCCCGGCCACTTGAAGATGTGTAGTATGTAGAAGTTCTACTATCCCAGCCACTTGAAGATGTGTAGTATGTAGAAAGAAGTTCTACTATCCCGGCCATTTGAAGCTGTACGTCCTGAACGTCTCATTCTGTACGACGTGCTTGAATAACCCTAACTATGTTGTCTATTTGTCCGTTAGTGAGTGGGTGCATACAAATTAATCTGTGCCCCAAAGGCGACACGACCTAAAATAGATACCAGACATTGCCTAGGGATGCAACGGCGACAGACGTGATATCAACCTTCTCAGTCCTAAAGTGACGATTAGTTTAACAATATATGGCGGTGGCCTCATGTGTTAGGTATAAGAAAACGTGTAGGATGGGCCGGTATCTTTGAATATAAATGTTATAGGCGGGTTCTAAGAATATCTTGGATACAGAAAAGAACAAATGCATCCATACAAGATCTGAATATTGAAGAAGGTTGAGTACTGAAGACAATAAAACAAAGACAAATGAAATAATTTGGTCGCTTGCATGAAAATTTGGAGAGAACAATAATGGAGCGGTATAGGAAGAGAGAAAGAGGAAGACCAATGAGACGATTGGTGCAGGATGAGGCAGATGATCTCCAGATGAGTGTATCGGATGCCGGGCACCTTGTTCATGACCGAGAAGTGTTCCGGAATGTTGTTATGAGAGCGAGGTTCTGAAAAGGACATGAAATTGAATGAATGAATGAATCTGTTAAGGGTATCAATCCTGCACTTCCGGCATGTTCATAGGTGCTGAGACCCTCTTTCAACTTCATGATATGTGTCAGAGTCCGGCGGCTAATAGTGCCAGATCTGTGTTGGTGGACTAGGCACCGGATTCTTCGGATATGTCTCTCGAGTCTGGCCGTGCACATTTGTACTCCCACGTCGTTCTTTCAAGACAACCATGTGGGTTTACTGGCGTCAAAGTCCTCCGCTCTCCACATTTCTCTACGGGCATTGATAAGATCGGCATGATCCTTAGACTAGCCAACTGCAGACGCAGAGCCATAAAGTTTATCAGCTCGTTCATTTCCCTCAACTCCGGCATGTTCCGGAACGAAGATGAAGGTGACACTACGAAAAGCAGAGCTCCGTAGCCAATTATTCCACTGTCTATGTGCAGAACCCGCATCAACCTTTCGTATCATACTTGTATATGTTGTCGTTGATGAACACGTTTTTTGCGCTTGCTTTGAACTCAAGCTTAGTCCATACAAACTACTTCTAGTAGTGCTGGGCATAATTTTGCGTTTGGATTAGTTTTTTTTCCCTGTCAACACTGTCCCTCGCCATCAGACAAACCCACTCTGACTTGAGAGATACTTGTAATTTACGTCCCCAAGTCAAGGACGATACGTCACTATTTTAGTCCAACTTTCCGATGTTGGGGTTGAATCTCTTACCTCGGCATCAGCACACTGGAACTCACGCGTTTGTAGTTAATGTTTTTCCCCATCAAGAATGAACGAAGTCATTGATGTTTTTTGTTCAGCGGGTCCTGTTTGGATCGGAGGCACTGACATTATTCAAGAAGACAAATGGAGGTGGATATCTAGCAATGAAGTTATTGGTGAATACCGACCCTGGTATCAGCCAAACCCGAGCAACACAGAATCACGTAAGAATCAATAAGACATTAATTATATAAACAATATTCCATGCATATTAAATACACGAGTTATATAAAGTGCCGGTTCTGGGCTGTTAGTTTGTCGCCCCTGGCAATGCGATTCGGGTGCAAGAAAATATGCTATTAAATTCTTAACTTAACTCACTGCACGGTTGATGTTACTGTTCTATATAATAGGCTGGGATAAACATATTATATAATAATACTGCGTGACGTACACCTTAAACATGTATTTTTTAAAATGTATATTCAACACAACACTACACACAAATAACATATATAAGTAACGCAACTTAATAGAATTTATGAATACAAATATAGAGTTAAAAGTGCATTCGTCTAGTCTTCTTATTTGACAGAACTAGAGGACGCACTAGACAAAATACACATTGAAAGTGATAGCTACAGATGGGGATTCGAACCTGTAACCTCCAACTGACGACAGCACCTCGCGGCAGGAACAAGTTACCTTACACCCATGACTCAAAACACCCTACACGAAAGTACACTTTTTCATAAAGCGATGTGATGTCGTCATTTGTAGGTGACAGGTTCGAATCCCGGTCGGTAACTATAGCTTTCAATGTGTATGTTGTTTTGTGCATCCTCTAGTCTCTAATTCAGGTCTTAGTCAGATATGACTGAGCTACCGTATGACAGTAGACGGTACTACCTGTTTCTCTTAGCGCCGATTGTTGGGCGGCGCTTACCTAACCCGACACCCCACAATGTACCAATGGCTTTGGGCGGAAGAGGGCAATTGGGAGGCTGCAAGCCTTATCTTGGTGTGAGGAAATGCAACCTAAAGTCTAAATGTTATGGCAGGGCAGACCAGGCCCTAAGCCTTGGTTGGTAATTGGTCTAGGATCGAAGCTCGGACAGGCGGACAGTTAGAGCATTGCTTTGCTGATCCGGCAGCTTCTGCAACTTGTCTTGTTCCCGACGTACTAATGTCACCTTTCCTCTGGAGTAAACTAGACAGGCCGAGATAGGGATCATGCTGCATGGGCAACATATGGTCTCTAAATTCAGCCCAGGCTTTGTGTTACGGAGAGATAACCCCATTTTAAGAACTATCGTCTGTCAAGACGGCAAGGTGCCAGTCAGTCAGTCTCTAATTCATACTCCTACTTCTGTGAGAGCCAAACAATACGTATGTTTTATTTATACCGGTTAAATCTTTATTCGTCTGCTTTTCTTTAGAATTTGTGAAAGTTTCATCGGTACTTTCATAATCAGAAGTGTTAAGTGTAGTCCTAACAAATATCTCTAGCTTTAACTTGACATAATTTTATGTAACAAGTAACTATCATTGAATATAATAAAGAGAGTGTTTAATTGCTAAATTGAACCTGTTTTGCTGTATGACAATGGATCTTGGAATGTAAATGTACAAATTAGGAAGAACTTGGGAGGAACAGAGATATGGTTCCTGAGACGAATGTTGCGAATCCCTTGGATTGACAGAGTGACTATCAGCGATTGTCTGAAAGAGGCTAATGAAACTAGAACATTAGGGACGTAGAGGTATTTCCAAGGCACCAGGGCCAGGTTCTCTACTGGCCAAGACTTACTGACACGTCCTAGTCGCGCGTCCTGGGCAAAAGGTCCCTTCGGAGTCCTGGCTAACGTAGTAGGGTCTCTGATTCTTCCGAAGTCGGAGAGTATCTGCCTGCACGGCGAGGAACCACCAGTATGCACATACAGAACTTCACGCTGGAGTTCACAGCCAGCGAATACAAGCAAGCAAGCAAGCAAGCTAGAATATTATATACAACAATAAGAAAGAGACAAACAACTTTCGATGTCATGTGTTGAGAAGATAGGCATTAACTGATTAAGTGACATGGGGTGGTTAATCGTCGTAAGCGACTTATTGTATATGCCACGGGCTTATATATAGTAGAAACTTAGTCATTGCGTTGTAATAATACAACATATCTGCTACCATATTAACAACTATTAAATCATAACTGTAAGACACCTCTACTTTCCATTTTCCGCCATAAATATTTGCTTTGTCAGAAACCTGTGTTTTGTTTTGCGCTCAATCTGTTAAAGGTCGTAGAGGAAGTCCTAGAGAAATCTTGCCGGGTGGACAGAGACGGTGGCATGGGGAAATATCAGCAGCAGAGTTGATCCAGAACACCAGCGACCGAGATCTGTTGAGAGACGAGAACACCTACGCTGGCTAGCAGGGCACTTTATGATTGAGGAAATATGTAGAAGTCAAAGGAAGTTAAACTTGGCACCAAATTTAGAATTGTTAAAGAGAATGTTACATGGGTCAGAAATAATGAGAACAACTAAAAGAAATATCAAACAAACCTTCACTTATTGGCGCCTTTGCAGAATAGTGGAAATACAATGTTGAGACAGAATCATCAATGTAGAGCTCATGGATAGAAAACAAATCCCGAGGACCAAGATGTGAAGAAAAGATTCTGGCTCTGAAAAGGACACAAATTGAGAAAACCTGACGGAAATATAACAGGACATTCTCTTGTCTGGAACCCACAAAATAGGACACACACTGAGAAAACCTGACGGAAATATAACTAGACATTCTCTTGTCTGGAACCCACAAGATAGGACACACACTGAGAAAACCTGACGGAAATATAACAGGACATTCTCTTGTCTTGAACCCACAAGATAGGACACACACTGAGAAAACCTGACGGAAATATAACTAGACATTCTCTTGTCTGGAACCCACAAGATAGGACACACACTGAGACAACATGAGGTTAATACAACTAGACACTCTCTTGTCTGGAACCCACAAGATAGGACACACACTGAGAAAACATGACGGAAATATAACTAGACATTCTCTTGTCTGGAACCCACAAGATAGGACACACACTGAGACAACATGAGGTTAATACAACTAGACACTCTCTTGTCTGAAACCCACAAGATAGGACACACACTGAGAAAACCTGACGGAAATATAACTAGACATTCTCTTGTCTGGAACCCACAAGATAGGACACACACTGAGACAACATGATGTTAATACAACTAGACACTCTCTTGTCTGGAACCCACAAGATAGGACACACACTGAGAAAACCTGACGGAAATATAACAGGACATTCTCTTGTCTGGAACCCACAAGATAGGACACACACTGAGAAAACCTGACGGAAATATAACTAGACATTCTCTTGTCTGAAACCCACAAGATAGGACACACACTGAGAAAACCTGAGGACAATATAACTAGACACTCTTTTGTCTGGAACCCACAAGATAGGACACACACTGAGAAAACCTGACGGAAATATAACTAGACATTCTCTTTTCTGGAACCCACAAGATAGGACACACACTGAGAAAACCTGACGGAAATATAACTAGACATTCTCTTGTCTGGAACCCACAAGATAGGACACACACTGAGAAAACCTGACGGAAATATAACTAGACATTCTCTTGTCTGGAACCCACAAGATAGGACACACACTGAGAAAACCTGACGGAAATATAACTAGACATTCTCTTGTCTGGAACCCAAAAGATAGGACACACACTGAGAAAACCTGACGGATATATAACAAGACATTCTCTTGTCTGGAACCCACAAGATAGGACACACACTGAGAAAACCTGAGGACAATATAACTAGACACTCTTTTGTCTGGAACCCACAAGATAGTACACACACTGAGAAAACCTGAGGAAAATATAACTAGACACTCTCTTGTCTGGAACCCACAAGATAGGACACACACTGAGAAAACCTGAGGAAATTATAACAAGACATTCTCTTGTCTGGAACCCACAAGATAGGACACACACTGCGAAAACCTGACGACGGAAATATAACTAGACATTCTCTTGTCTGGAACCCACACACACAGGAAAGATAATGAAGACACGGGTTTACAATATTGGACTGTCATGGAAAGCGCTGCATGAGATAGCAAAAGGTCGGACGGCTTGGCCTGGTTTGGTTGAGGGCTTATACACCTGTTGGGGATACAGGACAGAAGAAAAAGATACAACAAATATTGATCTGTATTTTTTTCTCACGTCTCTATAATTGTTGCCCATTATATCATTTAAGTTTTATTTGACTTCATGCAAATGCAGCTTTTCCCTTCTCGTCAACCTTGCGTCAAGTTGTTACTTATCAGCTATCAAAATGTGATGGCATCTGTTTATTGATGATTTTGTTCTTTGTACATACATTTATCAGAAGAACACTGCATAGAGATTCGACCCGATGGAGGGTACCTCTGGAATGACATCCGCTGTGACATCCAAAGTCAATTTTTCTGTGAGAAGAGGTTAGTACAAGTAGCATTGCATAACAAGAAGTTCTTCTTCTAGCATTCGTCTCTACTTCTTTCCCCTTATTTCTGTTAACGCCAAACACTATATGTTTGTTTATTCATGAACTCTCTTAGTGACCTCAAAGAGTTCCCCAATTGATATTTTTGTGCAATACGTGTACAACATGGAATCGACCAATCATTTCTCTTCTTTTAATGTTCGTTAATATATGGGACACAGTATTACGGTCCGATTTGTTTTTGTGTTTGTTATTTGACCTAAGCTGGTTTAATATACAATTCTGAGACCTAAGGTGCTATTTCAGTAGTTAGATACACATTTTGTCCATATCCATTAGACCTGGCTAATGAAGACAAACATTTTTAGGGGTGTCTAGTTGGTCATGACCGGTCTCTGTGGCAAAGACGATTCGGACGCGGTTCGTAATTCCGCTTACATGCGTTCGAAACACAGCTGCGACCAATTCGGCAGCAGAATGTGTCGCGCTGGGTTTAAACGTGATGGCATGGGAACCTGTCGTTTAGAAAGCAATGGCAAACTACTAAACGTAAACTTGCCAAGACATCAACAACAGCAGTGCTGGTGTTGACAGTGATGTCCTGTAAATAGGATATGAAATAGAAAGCAAAAACATGGTCATGCGGTGAAGTACACGTGTTCCTGCGGCGAGCCGCCGTCGTCATTTGGAGGTGACAGGTTCGAATCCCTGTCGGTAACTATAGTTTTCAATGTGTATGTTGGTTAGAGCGTCCTCTAATCCCTACTTCGTTACTCTACTTCTATGCGCTCCAAGCAATACATGTGTGTTTATTTATGAACATTATTCTTGTCTCAGTTGGCAATACTGGCGGAAATCCAGAAGAACATGCCCTGCTGTTTGATCACACTTTCCGCTTGAACATAGCAGTGAGTCACTCATACAACGCCTGTACAAATACTTGTTCAGTTCTTTTGCACTTTCCGAAGCCTTTTAAGACGATGACCTGTCCATGCCGATCAAGAAAATGATATCATTTGGGGAACCCTTTGAGGCCACTTAGACAGTGCATACATAAAAACATATGTATTGTTTGGCTCTAATAGAAGTAGGGATTAGAGGGCACTCGCGCTAGACAACATAACAATTACAGCTATAGTTACAGCTATAGTTACCGACCAGGATTCGTACCTGTTACCTATAAATATGGCATTAAAGAGCGAGGGTCTCAGAGATTATGTTCGTCACTAGCAACAATGAAATACCACAATGTAATATATAAGGATAAATCAGAATATACTTAACTAAGTAAACCGGCACACCTATCTCGGAACAGTTATAGCATCTGATGGGAGGAGTCTTGAAGTGATTAAAGCAAGAATTGCAGGATAGAAAACATGCTAACTAATAAGACGATGTCAATTTCAAGGAGAAAAACATTGTTGATGTGCTACATAGAACCTATACTTTTGTATGGAAGTGAAGCGTGGACAATAAGCAGACAAGCTGAAAAAAACATCTGATGGCAATGGACATGTGGTTTCTGAGTAAAATGCAAAGAATACCATGGACAGTCATAAAAATCTATGAGCAAGTCTTACAAGTGGTAAATGAAATGAAAATTAGACACAGATTGACAAAATCTTTTGGACACGTTATAAAAAGAAATACACTAGATAACTTGGTGACACAGTTGGCACGGTTGAGGAGACAAGAACAAAGGCAAAGAAGTAAATATCTTGATGGACTGACAACATGGCATGGTCGAGACAAGAACACACAGCTAATCCACGACTCTTGTGATTGTGTAAGTTTGAGAAAATCCCCGCCCACGATTATCGGCATGGCACACAATGATGAACCATACCTTGTTGTTAGCATGTCACATGAGCTGCTCACAGTGTAAACAGTCTATATCAAGCTTTACTTAGGCAAGCGAACTAGCGGTGGACACAAACAACAATGCAAAGACTCCTTGGTAGTCTGGTAATGAACTGTGGTAGTGATATTGACATTGGGAGAACATGGCTGCTCATCGCTCTGCATGACGTAATTAATTGTCTACCGACAATTTTACGAATGTTATTGTAAATTTAAAACATATTATTCTGTAGTACTTACTGAGAGCATGTTTGCAACATGAAAATAAATTTGCATACTGAACAATACGCGGGAAAAGTTCACATTTTCATCTGTTGGAACGAGGAGCCAGGGGGAAACAATTAGCAAAACTTTATGTATACACCAATGATAATTCTATTAACAGTATACGACCTGGATTTTTACTTTTTAAACTCTGAAATGTGTTCGTTTGGGCTTAGAACATCCTCTTTGAGCTTTAATTTACTGCTAAAGAATAAGGGCTACATATTTCTATGGTTATCAAAATTGTATGGGCAGTAGTATATAGGGGATTAGAAAGAGTACACTTCCCCACAGACCCCGCGGTGGGGACGAATCGCCCCCTAAGGGGGTCAAATAAGGGTCCGAACCGATGCGCGCCCCCCTAAGGGTCCGACCCCCCTAAGGGCTCGAACAGAGGGTCCGAACCGACCCCCTAAGGGGTCGAACAGAGGGTCCGAACCGACCCCAGCAAGAGAGGCTCGGTCTGACTCGATACCCAGACATATTATTTTGGAATTAAAGCTGTATGAGATATAGGGGTACGCACAATGAACACGTGTCGGTGGCTACTGTTGGGGACGACGGGCCAGTGTGAGAGGCGGTGTAGGGGGGAATTCTGTCGGAAGCACAACGCACATCTCAAGAAGGGGGGGGGGGTGGGATTCACAGTCGCCTGTACGAGCTGCGGCATCGGGGTGAAAACCACCCGTGCCCTCTGCCGGCCGTGCGGAGCCAACATTAAATACCACAAACTACGATACCAACAGGAGGGTCCGTTTCTCTGTGAATGGAGGCGCCTGAAAAGAATAAATATTTAAATTCCCGCAAAAGAAATTTTCATTTAGAGAGAAGTGGAGTGTTACCGGTACGAGTCCAGCAGTAATCATGGGCACCGTAAATCAGTTGAAAAATCAAGCTCGCCAGTATGGGATGCCATACAGTCACCGCAGCAAGGTCGTCCTTGCCCGGGAGATAGCTCAGGCGAGTTCACCTCTAGACAATGTTTATTAGCTTCCTGATCCGGATGATCCTCTGGAATTCTGGATGAAAACCTTTATTGATGTTTTTGATAGACATGTGCCAGTCAAGGAAGTTCGAGTAAAACACCACGTCAAGCCACCTTGGATCACTCAGGAGATACTTGAAATTATGAGAGACAGAGATAAAGCACATAAAAAGCAGGATCTCAGTGCATACCGTACTCTTAGAAACAAAGTTCAATATAGCATACGACGGGAAAAGAAAAATTATTTTAAGAACTTAGTAATGGATAAAACAAATAGTAAGGATATATGGAAGGCAATTAACACCTTGACAAACAAGTATAACTTCCGAAATTCTTTACCATCAAATCATATTACATGCGACCAATTCAGTAAATTTTTTTCAAACTGACATAGACCAGTTGAAGGCTTCAATACCTAATTCTCCTTGCAACTTATCTTTATTGTCATCGTTTTGCGAGAATAGATGCTCCCGCGATATTCTTTCCGACATACCGCTAATGACAATCATTGAAGTATTCACTTACCTCAGTAACCTAAAAAACACAACCTCATCTGGGTTAGATGGAATCAGCAACCGGATTCTCCGTTGTGCTGCGCCAGTGATTTGTACATCACTAACCTATGTATATAATCAGTGTCTAACCAAAGGCCACTTTCCATCAGCTCTCAAAATCGCTAAAGTGTACCCTCTTCTTAAATCTGGTTTATTGGACAATGGTCTCCCGAACAATTACAGACCCATTTCCTTACTATCATCACTATCTAAGTCACTAGAAAAACACATCCATAAAGTAACATTACAGTATCTAGTTCGCAACAAGCTTATTGTTGACAGCCAATCAGGATTTCGACCAAAATATTCTTGCCATACGGCCCTAACAAACATGATAGAAAATTGGCACCAGAATATAAACAACAACAGTCTATGTGGAACTGTGTTTATTGATTTCAAGAAAGCATTTGATATGATAGACCATGTTATTTTAATTAAAAAACTCGAGACAATGAAAATTGGCCTTAATGTAGTCACTCTAATATCATCTTTTCTATCAAGCAGAAAGCAAGAAGTATCACACAATAAATCTCTGTCTCAAACCACTACCTTCAATATTGGAGTACCGCAAGGCTCTATTCTTGGCCCTCTATTATTTGCCATATATATTAACGATCTACCTTTGCATCTTTCGTCGTCCTGCGATCTATTTGCAGATGACTGTACGGTGTACACAAACGCTGAAAACTGTATTTTACTGGAGTCGTCTTTACAACAAGAATTAAATAATGTAGTTAAGTGGAGCTATTCAAACCGTATGCAAATTAACATCACTAAAACAAAAGCAATGTTATTAACAACCAAACAAAGACTTCAAACTCTAAGCCCACAAACATCACTTCAACTTCACATCGATAACATGCCATTAGAAAGTGTAATGGAGCACAAAATATTAGGCCTAATCATTGATAGAAACCTAACCTTTAATTCCCATGTTCAAGCGCTCATTAAACAAACAGCGAAAAAAGTCTATCAACTCGCCAAGATTAAAAACTTCCTTGATGAGGACACAAGGAAACTATTCTATACTTCTCATATACAGACACACTTTGACTATTGCTCTACAATCTGGGACGGTTTTTCTAATTCAAACACTAAGCGACTTTACTCACTCCAGAAACGGGCCATGAGTCTAATTTATAGCAAACATTTATCTGACAATCCTAGTTTGTATAAACGCCTTCAGTTACTACCATTCCGCAAACGCCTGCTTTTCAATAAAGCTAAACTAATTCACAAAATCCTGCATCGGAATGCCCCAAATTACCTTTGGCCTTTGTTTAAATATAATGCTAGACACAGTAAACGTTTAAATATACTACACATTCCGAAGCCTAGGATTGACTTATACAAAACAAGCTTAACGTACTCTGCATCTCAGCTGTGGAACAATCTTCCACAAGAAATCAAAGACATCACCAATCCCTATTCATATAATCGCAAAATATTCGAACACTATCTCAATACGGATTAACTTCCCCCTTAATAATTGAGATAATAATAATAATAACAAAACCCTAGTATAACAGCCAATCACCTTTTTGTAGGCCAGTATATTCCACATGGCTAATAACAAGTGTCAGACCATTATCTAATATTACTGTGTCGTGTAGTTTTGATGTTTGCATTTTGCCCATGCCTTTATAATGCATATCTTTTATATTGTTACTGTTCTTTGTTAGCCTTGAATGATGTGTGAATGAAATAATGTATGAAAGAGAGTGATAGAAGGGCAGAATGTTAGACGGGCCTGCGTGCCCAATTCTTAACCTTTTGAAAATAAAGTTTGTTCGTTCTATCTATCTATCTATCTATCTATCTATCTATCTATCTATCTATCTATCTATCTATCTATCTATCTATCTATCTATCTATCTATCTATCTATCTATCTATCTATCTATCTATCTATCTGTCTGTCTATCTATCTATCTATCTATCTATCTATCTATCTATCTATCTATCTATCTATCTATCTATCTATCTACCGGTCGGTCGTTCGGTCGGTGGGTCGGTGGGTCGGTCAGTCGGTCGGTCGGTCAGTCGGTCGGTCGGTTGGTGGGTGGGTCATTCGGTCGGTGAGTCAGTCGGTCGGTGGGTTGGTCCGTCGGTCGGTGGGTCGGTGGGTCGGTCGGTCGGTCGATCAGTCGGTCAGTCGGTCGGTTGGTGGGTGGGTCGGTCGGTCGGTCGGTCTGTTGGTTGGTCGGTCGGTCGGTCGTTCAGTCTTCCTGGCTGCTTGTGTATCAAACCTTATTTATATGTATGTCTACCTTCATACCTCCCGACCTATCTGCCTTGGAACCTACCTACATACCAAATCTACCTGCCTGCCTGCCTTCCTAACTATTAGGAGCGTCCATTTGAAATCCGTTCGTACCGCACCGCGGTTAATTGCGTACGTTGAACATGATCATGTCATAGTCATATGATACGTACTGACCAATGAATAAACGATCATGTGCTTATCGTCACATGATGCATAGGTTCTGTTTCTGGCCGTTGGGAAAATGGCAGAGTTGATCCAAAGTCCGTCCAAAGAAGCTCAAAGAGCGGTGATTCAGTTTCTTTCATTTGAATGATGTCGACCAGTAGACATTCATCGAAGAATGCTAGCAGCGTACGGTAACAAATAAGTGTCGAAGACAACAGTGACAGACTGGGCAGGAATGTTTCGGAAAGGACGTCAGTTCACGACAGATCTTCGACGGCCGGGTCAAGCGCACATTGTTGCAACAGAAAAAAAAAAACCATCGCCAAAATTGATGCAGCAGTACATATGAATCGTTGTCGAAACATACGTTCGCTAGCGAAAGAATTTGATGTGTCAATTGGGAAAATTAAAAAGGTCGTTCGTAACAAACTGCAGCATCGGAAGGTGTATTCACAGTGGGTACCACGGATGTTGACCGACCAACAAAAAGAGGACCGCATGGGATGGTGTTTGAACCACTTGCTACGTTACAGAGTGGAGGGTGATGCATTTCTCTTCCGCATAGTGGCAGGCGATGAATCATGGTGTCACCACTTTGAGCCAAGCAGAAAAAGAGAGAGCATGCAATGGAAGGATGCTGGATCACCAACTGCCAAAACATTCAAGTTACAGGTTTTCGCTGGTAAGGTTATGCTGGGCGCATTTTTTTTACCATGAAGGGCTATTGTTGGCCGACTTCAAAGAACCTGGTGTCAACATCAACTCTATCCACTACTTGGAAACAGTAGACAAGCTGCAAAAAGCCATCAAGAATAAACGACCAGTCATGCTTTCTCGCGGTGTGATTTTGTTGCACGATAATGCCCTTCCGCATGTTGCAAATATTGTGCAGGAAGCATTAGCTTAAAAAAAAGTGGGAAATTTCTTCAACATCCAGCCTATAGTCCTAATTTTTCACCATGTGATTTTCATTTGTTCAGACCTCAAAAAAAGTTCTCAAGGGGCATCGATTTCACACAGATCGGACGTAATGAACGCGGTAAACACTTGGTTCAGCGAGCAACCACAATCCTTTTTCTGCGGACGGCATTCACCGCCTACCTAAGCAATATGATGCTTGCCTGAATGCCTACGGCGACTTCTTCTGACCAACCCATGGTGCATAATTCATTCAAAATGAATGCTTTGTTTAATTCAACCACACTTGTTCATGTTTCTTTCATGCTTTTGTAATAAAGCCATTGGAACGGATTTCAAATGAACGACCCTTATACCTACCTACCTACCTACCTACCTACCTACCTACCTACCTACCAACCAACCTACCTACTTGCATGCGTGCCTACCTGGATATCTTTCTGTCTACATACCTATCCACCTACCTACCCACCAACTTATTATCTATTTGTCTGTCTGCTAGCCTGTCTGCCTACATTTCTTGCTGTTTGTCTCCTCTGCCTAACCGTATGTCTGCTGTGAATCAGTCTGTTTGGCTGTTCTTGTATGTTTAACTTGTATCTCTTATCTTTCAGTCATTGTGTAAACTTCTCCGTGGGGACCTCCTGGAGACTGAAACCTCCCAGGAATTGGATATAATCGTTAATCAAATGAAAGTGAGGAATAGTAAGTCCATGTAGGCATGTTAAGCTCAGAATATAGAAGGCTTATGGCACGGAAGTCTGGACAATGAACAAGCAATAAGAATGTTGAATATAGGCCCTGGAGATTGGATATGCAGAAGAATAAGGTGGACTTCGTGGAAACAATAACAATCATGGGGAGCGGCTGGCCAAGTGGCTAGAATGCCGGGAGACCCGGGTTTGAATCCTCGGTATGGTGTGGATTTGTTTTTCTGTCAAGGGCAAAAAGAAAACCCTAAGCTGCACAGTTCGCGGCGTTTGCACTAGCTAAACGGCCTTAATTCCTCAGGCTCAAGACACCCCCACCACAACCCCCCGCCATACACGGCAAGGTACTATATAGGCAATAAATAATAGTTTTAATTTGTTCTTTTTAAAATAACAATTATTTACAGAAGTTCTTTAACAAATTGGCATGAGAAGGAGTTGATGAAATAACTATAAAAGAGGCAAATGCAATATTTTGGCCACATGAAATGATTGATCACTCTTATAAAAAAAATACTGTACAGTTGAAGGCAAGCGAGCAAGAGGTAGACATCGATCCAAGTGGGAAGATAACATCAAGAGAAAGCTAACAGAAAGCAGATGGTTCCATCTAGTGTCATACGATTGCTTAGTAATTTCTGACTTAACGCATGACTAATTTCCTGAGCAATAGCATAGTAAAAGCCAACCTGCCCGATGTGTTCGACAACGGGACAACTATTGACATTTATTATACACTGAATAAGGCCATGTCTTAGTCAGCTATGACTAAGCTATAGTAGGACAGTAAACGATACTACCTGCTTTCTGCCGCTCGATGTTGGGCGTTGCTCACCAAAATCGACACCCCACATTGTGCCAACGGCTTCTGGCGGAGGAATGCAATTGGGAGGGTACAAGCCTTACCCTAGTGCGAGGAAATGCAACCTAAAGACTAAATGTCATGGCAGGGCAGACCAGGCCCTAAGCCTTGGTTGGCAACTGGTCTAGGATGGAATGACTATTGCTTTCCTGATGTGGCAGACGTATTGGTGTTACCTTTCCTATGGAGTAAACTAAGCAGGCCGAGAAAGAGATCATGCTGCATGGGCAACACAAGGTCTCACAATTCAGCCCAGGTTTTGTGTTATGGAGAGGTATAACGCCATTTTACAAACTATCGTTTGTCAAGACGGCAAGGTGCCTTTCGTATACTGAAATATCTGGGTAACACGTAGCCTGTCATACATACATATATGTGGATAATGAGCAGACAAGATGAACTACATATAATGACAGTAGAAATGCGGTTTCTGATGAAACTGCTAAGAATAGCATTTAGAGTCAGAAAAATCAATCAGCAAGTTCTACAAGATGCAAATGAAAAACATTACCTGATTAGAGAAACTAACCGAATATATTCAAGCTTTTTTGGGGCACATAATGAGAAGACATAAAGCAGAGAACTTGGCGATAACTGTCAAGACTGAGGGAGAAACCAACAAGGGGAGGGCAGAGAAGTGAATACCTGGATGACTTGGTCATGGTCAAGGGAAGAACACAGAGCTAATCCACGACTCTGGTGATCACGTGAGATGGCGAAACATGACCTCCTGCTTTTATCGGCATAGTACATGATGATGATGTCATACAAATATGAGGATATCGCTGGGGAAGACGATTTATTAATATACATCGTCAGCTCAGTGTGACGAGGTGGGAGATCGAGAGGGGGGGGGGGGGGGGGTTCACAGTTTAACATTGCGGCAAGATCAAGGCAGAGGAGAATTAGGAGTATTCAAACACGTCGAACAGATATAGAATGAACATAGAGACTTTCACTGCTGCTCAAACATGATTTTCTGAGACTCCATGCATTAAGTCAGTTACCACAACTGACTCTCTGCCAACGTTCCATAAGGTGTAATCTGGATATTTCTGACATACACAGTCATCAAACCTTGAAGATGTGTAGTGTATGGTAGTTTTACTATTCCGGCAAATTGTAGATGTGTAGTCGTTCTACTATCCCGGCCACTTAAAGATGTGTAGTATGTAGAAGTTCTACTATCCCGGCCACTTAAAGATGTGTAGTAAGTAGAAGTTCTACTATCCCGGCCACTTAAAGATGTGTAGTATGTAGAAGTTCTACTATCTCGGCCACTTAAAGATGTGTAGTATGTAGAAGTTCTACTATCCCGGCCACTTAAAGATGTGTAGTAAGTAGAAGTTCTACTATCCCGGCCACTTAAAGATGTGTAGTAAGTAGAAGTTCTACTATCCCGGCCACTTAAAGATGTGTAGTATGCAGAAGTTCTACTATCCCGGCCACTTAAAGATATGTAGTATGCAGAAGTTCTACTATCCCGGCCACTTAAAGATGTGTAGTATGCAGAAGTTCTACTATCCCGGCCACTTAAAGATGTGTAGTATGTAGAAGTTCTACTAATTCTGCCACGTGAAGATGTATGATATGTAGAAGTCTACCATCCCGGCCACTTGAAGATTTACAGTCGTTCTACTATTCCGGCCACTTGAAGATGTGTAGTGTGTAGTCGTTTTACTTTCCCGGCCACGTGAAGATGTGTAGTCGTTCTACTATTCCGGCCACTTGAAGATGTGGAGTGTGTAGTCGTTTTACTTTCCCGGCCACGTGAAGATGTGTAGTCGTTCTACTATTCAGGCCACTTGAAGATGTGTAGTGTGTAGTCGTTTTACTTTCCCGGCCACGTGAAGATGTGTGATATGTAGATGGTCTACTGCCCCGACCACTTGAAGATGTGAAGTCGTTCTACTATTCCGGCCACTTGAAGATGTGTAGTGTGTATTCGTTTTATTTTCCCGGTCACGTGAAGATGTGTGATATGTAGAAGTTCTACTATCCCGGCCACTTGAAGATGTGTAATCGTTCTACTATTCCGACCACATGAAGATGTGTGTTGAGTAGAAGTTTTACTATTCCGGCCACTTGAAGATGTGTAGTATGTAGAAGTTCTACTTTCCCGGCCACTTGAAGATATGTAGTGTGTACAAGTTCTATTTTCCCGGCTACTTTAAGATGTGAAGTGTATAGAATTTCTACTATCCCGACCACTTGAAGATGTGAAGTGTATAGAATTTCTACTATCCCGACCACTTGAAGATGTGTAGTGTGTAGAAGTTCTATTTTCCCGGCCACTTGAAGATGTGAAGTGTATAGAATTTTTACTATCCCGACCACTTGAAGATGTGTAGTGTGTAGAATTTCTACTATCCCGACCACTTGAAGATGTGTAGTGTGTAGAAGTTCTATTTTCCCGGCCACTTGAAGATGTGAAGTGTATAGAATTTCTACTATCCCGACCACTTGAAGATGTGTAGTGTGTAGAATTTCTACTATCCCGACCACTTGAAGATGTGTAGTGTGTAGAAGTTCTATTTTCCCGGCCACTTGAAGATGTGAAGTGTATAGAATTTCTACTATCCCGACCACTTGAAGATGTGTAGTGTGTAGAAGTTCTATTTTCCCGGCCACTTGAAGATGTGTAGTATGTAGAAGTTCTACTATCCCGGCCACTTGAAGATGTGTAGTATGTAGAAGTTCTACTATCCCGGCCACTTGAAGATGTGTAGTATGTAGAAGTTCTACTATCCCGGCCACTTGAAGATGTGTAGTATGTAGAAGTTCTACTATCCCAGCCACTTGAAGATGTGTAGTATGTAGAAAGAAGTTCTACTATCCCGGCCACTTGAAGATGTGTAGTATGTAGAAGTTCTACTATCCCGGCCACTTGAAGATGTGTAGTATGTAGAAGTTCTACTATCCCGGCCACTTGAAGATGTGTAGTATGTAGAAGTTCTACTATCCCAGCCACTTGAAGATGTGTAGTATGTAGAAAGAAGTTCTACTATCCCGGCCATTTGAAGCTGTACGTCCTGAACGTCTCATTCTGTACGACGTGCTTGAATAACCCTAACTATGTTGTCTATTTGTCCGTTAGTGAGTGGGTGCATACAAATTAATCTGTGCCCCAAAGGCGACACGACCTAAAATAGATACCAGACATTGCCTAGGGATGCAACGGCGACAGACGTGATATCAACCTTCTCAGTCCTAAAGTGACGATTAGTTTAACAATATATGGCGGTGGCCTCATGTGTTAGGTATAAGAAAACGTGTAGGATGGGCCGGTATCTTTGAATATAAATGTTATAGGCGGGTTCTAAGAATATCTTGGATACAGAAAAGAACAAATGCATCCATACAAGATCTGAATATTGAAGAAGGTTGAGTACTGAAGACAATAAAACAAAGACAAATGAAATAATTTGGTCGCTTGCATGAAAATTTGGAGAGAACAATAATGGAGCGGTATAGGAAGAGAGAAAGAGGAAGACCAATGAGACGATTGGTGCAGGATGAGGCAGATGATCTCCAGATGAGTGTATCGGATGCCGGGCACCTTGTTCATGACCGAGAAGTGTTCCGGAATGTTGTTATGAGAGCGAGGTTCTGAAAAGGACATGAAATTGAATGAATGAATGAATCTGTTAAGGGTATCAATCCTGCACTTCCGGCATGTTCATAGGTGCTGAGACCCTCTTTCAACTTCATGATATGTGTCAGAGTCCGGCGGCTAATAGTGCCAGATCTGTGTTGGTGGACTAGGCACCGGATTCTTCGGATATGTCTCTCGAGTCTGGCCGTGCACATTTGTACTCCCACGTCGTTCTTTCAAGACAACCATGTGGGTTTACTGGCGTCAAAGTCCTCCGCTCTCCACATTTCTCTACGGGCATTGATAAGATCGGCATGATCCTTAGACTAGCCAACTGCAGACGCAGAGCCATAAAGTTTATCAGCTCGTTCATTTCCCTCAACTCCGGCATGTTCCGGAACGAAGATGAAGGTGACACTACGAAAAGCAGAGCTCCGTAGCCAATTATTCCACTGTCTATGTGCAGAACCCGCATCAACCTTTCGTATCATACTTGTATATGTTGTCGTTGATGAACACGTTTTTTGCGCTTGCTTTGAACTCAAGCTTAGTCCATACAAACTACTTCTAGTAGTGCTGGGCATAATTTTGCGTTTGGATTAGTTTTTTTTCCCTGTCAACACTGTCCCTCGCCATCAGACAAACCCACTCTGACTTGAGAGATACTTGTAATTTACGTCCCCAAGTCAAGGACGATACGTCACTATTTTAGTCCAACTTTCCGATGTTGGGGTTGAATCTCTTACCTCGGCATCAGCACACTGGAACTCACGCGTTTGTAGTTAATGTTTTTCCCCATCAAGAATGAACGAAGTCATTGATGTTTTTTGTTCAGCGGGTCCTGTTTGGATCGGAGGCACTGACATTATTCAAGAAGACAAATGGAGGTGGATATCTAGCAATGAAGTTATTGGTGAATACCGACCCTGGTATCAGCCAAACCCGAGCAACACAGAATCACGTAAGAATCAATAAGACATTAATTATATAAACAATATTCCATGCATATTAAATACACGAGTTATATAAAGTGCCGGTTCTGGGCTGTTAGTTTGTCGCCCCTGGCAATGCGATTCGGGTGCAAGAAAATATGCTATTAAATTCTTAACTTAACTCACTGCACGGTTGATGTTACTGTTCTATATAATAGGCTGGGATAAACATATTATATAATAATACTGCGTGACGTACACCTTAAACATGTATTTTTTAAAATGTATATTCAACACAACACTACACACAAATAACATATATAAGTAACGCAACTTAATAGAATTTATGAATACAAATATAGAGTTAAAAGTGCATTCGTCTAGTCTTCTTATTTGACAGAACTAGAGGACGCACTAGACAAAATACACATTGAAAGTGATAGCTACAGATGGGGATTCGAACCTGTAACCTCCAACTGACGACAGCACCTCGCGGCAGGAACAAGTTACCTTACACCCATGACTCAAAACACCCTACACGAAAGTACACTTTTTCATAAAGCGATGTGATGTCGTCATTTGTAGGTGACAGGTTCGAATCCCGGTCGGTAACTATAGCTTTCAATGTGTATGTTGTTTTGTGCATCCTCTAGTCTCTAATTCAGGTCTTAGTCAGATATGACTGAGCTACCGTATGACAGTAGACGGTACTACCTGTTTCTCTTAGCGCCGATTGTTGGGCGGCGCTTACCTAACCCGACACCCCACAATGTACCAATGGCTTTGGGCGGAAGAGGGCAATTGGGAGGCTGCAAGCCTTATCTTGGTGTGAGGAAATGCAACCTAAAGTCTAAATGTTATGGCAGGGCAGACCAGGCCCTAAGCCTTGGTTGGTAATTGGTCTAGGATCGAAGCTCGGACAGGCGGACAGTTAGAGCATTGCTTTGCTGATCCGGCAGCTTCTGCAACTTGTCTTGTTCCCGACGTACTAATGTCACCTTTCCTCTGGAGTAAACTAGACAGGCCGAGATAGGGATCATGCTGCATGGGCAACATATGGTCTCTAAATTCAGCCCAGGCTTTGTGTTACGGAGAGATAACCCCATTTTAAGAACTATCGTCTGTCAAGACGGCAAGGTGCCAGTCAGTCAGTCTCTAATTCATACTCCTACTTCTGTGAGAGCCAAACAATACGTATGTTTTATTTATACCGGTTAAATCTTTATTCGTCTGCTTTTCTTTAGAATTTGTGAAAGTTTCATCGGTACTTTCATAATCAGAAGTGTTAAGTGTAGTCCTAACAAATATCTCTAGCTTTAACTTGACATAATTTTATGTAACAAGTAACTATCATTGAATATAATAAAGAGAGTGTTTAATTGCTAAATTGAACCTGTTTTGCTGTATGACAATGGATCTTGGAATGTAAATGTACAAATTAGGAAGAACTTGGGAGGAACAGAGATATGGTTCCTGAGACGAATGTTGCGAATCCCTTGGATTGACAGAGTGACTATCAGCGATTGTCTGAAAGAGGCTAATGAAACTAGAACATTAGGGACGTAGAGGTATTTCCAAGGCACCAGGGCCAGGTTCTCTACTGGCCAAGACTTACTGACACGTCCTAGTCGCGCGTCCTGGGCAAAAGGTCCCTTCGGAGTCCTGGCTAACGTAGTAGGGTCTCTGATTCTTCCGAAGTCGGAGAGTATCTGCCTGCACGGCGAGGAACCACCAGTATGCACATACAGAACTTCACGCTGGAGTTCACAGCCAGCGAATACAAGCAAGCAAGCAAGCAAGCTAGAATATTATATACAACAATAAGAAAGAGACAAACAACTTTCGATGTCATGTGTTGAGAAGATAGGCATTAACTGATTAAGTGACATGGGGTGGTTAATCGTCGTAAGCGACTTATTGTATATGCCACGGGCTTATATATAGTAGAAACTTAGTCATTGCGTTGTAATAATACAACATATCTGCTACCATATTAACAACTATTAAATCATAACTGTAAGACACCTCTACTTTCCATTTTCCGCCATAAATATTTGCTTTGTCAGAAACCTGTGTTTTGTTTTGCGCTCAATCTGTTAAAGGTCGTAGAGGAAGTCCTAGAGAAATCTTGCCGGGTGGACAGAGACGGTGGCATGGGGAAATATCAGCAGCAGAGTTGATCCAGAACACCAGCGACCGAGATCTGTTGAGAGACGAGAACACCTACGCTGGCTAGCAGGGCACTTTATGATTGAGGAAATATGTAGAAGTCAAAGGAAGTTAAACTTGGCACCAAATTTAGAATTGTTAAAGAGAATGTTACATGGGTCAGAAATAATGAGAACAACTAAAAGAAATATCAAACAAACCTTCACTTATTGGCGCCTTTGCAGAATAGTGGAAATACAATGTTGAGACAGAATCATCAATGTAGAGCTCATGGATAGAAAACAAATCCCGAGGACCAAGATGTGAAGAAAAGATTCTGGCTCTGAAAAGGACACAAATTGAGAAAACCTGACGGAAATATAACAGGACATTCTCTTGTCTGGAACCCACAAAATAGGACACACACTGAGAAAACCTGACGGAAATATAACTAGACATTCTCTTGTCTGGAACCCACAAGATAGGACACACACTGAGAAAACCTGACGGAAATATAACAGGACATTCTCTTGTCTTGAACCCACAAGATAGGACACACACTGAGAAAACCTGACGGAAATATAACTAGACATTCTCTTGTCTGGAACCCACAAGATAGGACACACACTGAGACAACATGAGGTTAATACAACTAGACACTCTCTTGTCTGGAACCCACAAGATAGGACACACACTGAGAAAACATGACGGAAATATAACTAGACATTCTCTTGTCTGGAACCCACAAGATAGGACACACACTGAGACAACATGAGGTTAATACAACTAGACACTCTCTTGTCTGAAACCCACAAGATAGGACACACACTGAGAAAACCTGACGGAAATATAACTAGACATTCTCTTGTCTGGAACCCACAAGATAGGACACACACTGAGACAACATGATGTTAATACAACTAGACACTCTCTTGTCTGGAACCCACAAGATAGGACACACACTGAGAAAACCTGACGGAAATATAACAGGACATTCTCTTGTCTGGAACCCACAAGATAGGACACACACTGAGAAAACCTGACGGAAATATAACTAGACATTCTCTTGTCTGAAACCCACAAGATAGGACACACACTGAGAAAACCTGAGGACAATATAACTAGACACTCTTTTGTCTGGAACCCACAAGATAGGACACACACTGAGAAAACCTGACGGAAATATAACTAGACATTCTCTTTTCTGGAACCCACAAGATAGGACACACACTGAGAAAACCTGACGGAAATATAACTAGACATTCTCTTGTCTGGAACCCACAAGATAGGACACACACTGAGAAAACCTGACGGAAATATAACTAGACATTCTCTTGTCTGGAACCCACAAGATAGGACACACACTGAGAAAACCTGACGGAAATATAACTAGACATTCTCTTGTCTGGAACCCAAAAGATAGGACACACACTGAGAAAACCTGACGGATATATAACAAGACATTCTCTTGTCTGGAACCCACAAGATAGGACACACACTGAGAAAACCTGAGGACAATATAACTAGACACTCTTTTGTCTGGAACCCACAAGATAGGACACACACTGAGAAAACCTGAGGAAAATATAACTAGACACTCTCTTGTCTGGAACCCACAAGATAGGACACACACTGAGAAAACCTGAGGAAATTATAACAAGACATTCTCTTGTCTGGAACCCACAAGATAGGACACACACTGCGAAAACCTGACGGAAATATAACTAGACATTCTCTTGTCTGGAACCCACACACACAGGAAAGATAATGAAGACACGGGTTTACAATATTGGACTGTCATGGAAAGCGCTGCATGAGATAGCAAAAGGTCGGACGGCTTGGCCTGGTTTGGTTGAGGGCTTATACACCTGTTGGGGATACAGGACAGAAGAAAAAGATACAACAAATATTGATCTGTATTTTTTTCTCACGTCTCTATAATTGTTGCCCATTATATCATTTAAGTTTTATTTGACTTCATGCAAATGCAGCTTTTCCCTTCTCGTCAACCTTGCGTCAAGTTGTTACTTATCAGCTATCAAAATGTGATGGCATCTGTTTATTGATGATTTTGTTCTTTGTACATACATTTATCAGAAGAACACTGCATAGAGATTCGACCCGATGGAGGGTACCTCTGGAATGACATCCGCTGTGACATCCAAAGTCAATTTTTCTGTGAGAAGAGGTTAGTACAAGTAGCATTGCATAACAAGAAGTTCTTCTTCTAGCATTCGTCTCTACTTCTTTCCCCTTATTTCTGTTAACGCCAAACACTATATGTTTGTTTATTCATGAACTCTCTTAGTGACCTCAAAGAGTTCCCCAATTGATATTTTTGTGCAATACGTGTACAACATGGAATCGACCAATCATTTCTCTTCTTTTAATGTTCGTTAATATATGGGACACAGTATTACGGTCCGATTTGTTTTTGTGTTTGTTATTTGACCTAAGCTGGTTTAATATACAATTCTGAGACCTAAGGTGCTATTTCAGTAGTTAGATACACATTTTGTCCATATCCATTAGACCTGGCTAATGAAGACAAACATTTTTAGGGGTGTCTAGTTGGTCATGACCGGTCTCTGTGGCAAAGACGATTCGGACGCGGTTCGTAATTCCGCTTACATGCGTTCGAAACACAGCTGCGACCAATTCGGCAGCAGAATGTGTCGCGCTGGGTTTAAACGTGATGGCATGGGAACCTGTCGTTTAGAAAGCAATGGCAAACTACTAAACGTAAACTTGCCAAGACATCAACAACAGCAGTGCTGGTGTTGACAGTGATGTCCTGTAAATAGGATATGAAATAGAAAGCAAAAACATGGTCATGCGGTGAAGTACACGTGTTCCTGCGGCGAGCCGCCGTCGTCATTTGGAGGTGACAGGTTCGAATCCCTGTCGGTAACTATAGTTTTCAATGTGTATGTTGGTTAGAGCGTCCTCTAATCCCTACTTCGTTACTCTACTTCTATGCGCTCCAAGCAATACATGTGTGTTTATTTATGAACATTATTCTTGTCTCAGTTGGCAATACTGGCGGAAATCCAGAAGAACATGCCCTGCTGTTTGATCACACTTTCCGCTTGAACATAGCAGTGAGTCACTCATACAACGCCTGTACAAATACTTGTTCAGTTCTTTTGCACTTTCCGAAGCCTTTTAAGACGATGACCTGTCCATGCCGATCAAGAAAATGATATCATTTGGGGAACCCTTTGAGGCCACTTAGACAGTGCATACATAAAAACATATGTATTGTTTGGCTCTAATAGAAGTAGGGATTAGAGGGCACTCGCGCTAGACAACATAACAATTACAGCTATAGTTACAGCTATAGTTACCGACCAGGATTCGTACCTGTTACCTATAAATATGGCATTAAAGAGCGAGGGTCTCAGAGATTATGTTCGTCACTAGCAACAATGAAATACCACAATGTAATATATAAGGATAAATCAGAATATACTTAACTAAGTAAACCGGCACACCTATCTCGGAACAGTTATAGCATCTGATGGGAGGAGTCTTGAAGTGATTAAAGCAAGAATTGCAGGATAGAAAACATGCTAACTAATAAGACGATGTCAATTTCAAGGAGAAAAACATTGTTGATGTGCTACATAGAACCTATACTTTTGTATGGAAGTGAAGCGTGGACAATAAGCAGACAAGCTGAAAAAAACATCTGATGGCAATGGACATGTGGTTTCTGAGTAAAATGCAAAGAATACCATGGACAGTCATAAAAATCTATGAGCAAGTCTTACAAGTGGTAAATGAAATGAAAATTAGACACAGATTGACAAAATCTTTTGGACACGTTATAAAAAGAAATACACTAGATAACTTGGTGACACAGTTGGCACGGTTGAGGAGACAAGAACAAAGGCAAAGAAGTAAATATCTTGATGGACTGACAACATGGCATGGTCGAGACAAGAACACACAGCTAATCCACGACTCTTGTGATTGTGTAAGTTTGCGAAAATCCCCGCCCACGATTATCGGCATGGCACACAATGATGAACCATACCTTGTTGTTAGCATGTCACATGAGCTGCTCACAGTGTAAACAGTCTATATCAAGCTTTACTTAGGCAAGCGAACTAGCGGTGGACACAAACAACAATGCAAAGACTCCTTGGTAGTCTGGTAATGAACTGTGGTAGTGATATTGACATTGGGAGAACATGGCTGCTCATCGCTCTGCATGACGTAATTAATTGTCTACCGACAATTTTACGAATGTTATTGTAAATTTAAAACATATTATTCTGTAGTACTTACTGAGAGCATGTTTGCAACATGAAAATAAATTTGCATACTGAACAATACGCGGGAAAAGTTCACATTTTCATCTGTTGGAACGAGGAGCCAGGGGGAAACAATTAGCAAAACTTTATGTATACACCAATGATAATTCTATTAACAGTATACGACCTGGATTTTTACTTTTTAAACTCTGAAATGTGTTCGTTTGGGCTTAGAACATCCTCTTTGAGCTTTAATTTACTGCTAAAGAATAAGGGCTACATATTTCTATGGTTATCAAAATTGTATGGGCAGTAGTATATAGGGGATTAGAAAGAGTACACTTCCCCACAGACCCCGCGGTGGGGACGAATCGCCCCCTAAGGGGGTCAAATAAGGGTCCGAACCGATGCGCGCCCCCCTAAGGGTCCGACCCCCCTAAGGGCTCGAACAGAGGGTCCGAACCGACCCCCTAAGGGGTCGAACAGAGGGTCCGAACCGACCCCAGCAAGAGAGGCTCGGTCTGACTCGATACCCAGACATATTATTTTGGAATTAAAGCTGTATGAGATATAGGGGTACGCACAATGAACACGTGTCGGTGGCTACTGTTGGGGACGACGGGCCAGTGTGAGAGGCGGTGTAGGGGGGAATTCTGTCGGAAGCACAACGCACATCTCAAGAAGGGGGGGGGGGGTGGGATTCACAGTCGCCTGTACGAGCTGCGGCATCGGGGTGAAAACCACCCGTGCCCTCTGCCGGCCGTGCGGAGCCAACATTAAATACCACAAACTACGATACCAACAGGAGGGTCCGTTTCTCTGTGAATGGAGGCGCCTGAAAAGAATAAATATTTAAATTCCCGCAAAAGAAATTTTCATTTAGAGAGAAGTGGAGTGTTACCGGTACGAGTCCAGCAGTAATCATGGGCACCGTAAATCAGTTGAAAAATCAAGCTCGCCAGTATGGGATGCCATACAGTCACCGCAGCAAGGTCGTCCTTGCCCGGGAGATAGCTCAGGCGAGAGACGCAGTCCGCGCCACCCGACTCGAGCGGGCCGCCACCACCGGGCGGTATCCAGCTCTTCGGGGGTTAGTCCAGGACGCAGCGCAGCACTCGCGGGAGGCTGCGCGGTTGGAAGACGAGGTCACCGCCGCCCTGCGAGCGCGTAAATACGCCGCCAGGGCCCGAGCGCACCCGTTACAACGCTTCGCTGTGTTGGACGCCAATTCAAAAAGGCGCCACTGGCGCTATCTACACCCGGAGCCACTAGCTCGACTCATCACCCAGCGCGGTCCCCAACTCCTAGAGGAGGTAACCCCCAAGGATAGGGAAGAGCGGGGGAGGCGAACAATCCCATGGAAGCTCTTCCGAGGGCTAGACGGTCCGATCGTAGAGAGGCTCCTGCCCCACCTCGAGGCATTGAGGTCAGCCTTCTATCTGCGGTACGCCAACACTTACCGAATCCGAAACATCGAAAACGGAGACGTCATATTGTACCACAAAACCCTACGCGGGTCCCACGATTTGACGCAAGACACTGCAACAGCCACAGAGTGGTTGACAGATCGTGATGAGAGCCGCTTTGACACCAGCCAAATCGACCGCCCCAGCACCAAGTGGGTCTTTGTAAGTTGGGTGCAAGTCGAAGTGAAGGCGATCCTCACTCCCCAGTATCTGTTAGGGGAAGGGCGACTGCCGGACTGGCTGCGGTACAAGCTGGGGCTGTACGCGTTGGACACATACGACGACAACCTCTGTCTGTTCCGATGTCTAGCTGTCCACAACGGCGCGATGCCACAACGTTGCACCGCCGAAGCCAGGAAGCTGGCGCGAAAGGTGTGTGGCACCGACACCCCAGACAAGCCAGGCCTGGATTCGTTAAAATTGTTTGAGGAGAAGTTAAAATTAGGGATCCGCGTCTACGAGCCAACCGAAGAGGGGGTATGGCGGTTGGTAAGGCGGCCTGCGAACTACGATCGCGTCGGCACCAAGCCGATGACGATCGGGGTTTATGAAAATCACGCCTTCCTGATAACTGACCTGCCAAAGCTAGCGAAGCTCTTTCAGTGCCAGCATTGCAATCAGCGCTTCACCCAGGCCTGTCATCTCCAGCGCCACGCTGACCACTGCAGCAGAGGGGAAACCAAGATTCTCTGTCCAGGGAAGGAGGTGGAGCGGCCGCAGTCGGCATACGAGAAAGTTTTCTACCCCCAAAGCAACGCCAGCCGCAGCTCCATCCTATGGTTAGAGCACATGGCCGAACAATTAGGGCGCCACATCCACCACGCATACTGCGGGCACGGGGGAGAGCGGTGGATCGTTGACGGTTTGGTGGATGGTTACGACCCCACCACCCACACGGTGTACCAATATCACGGCTGCTACTGGCATGGGTGTCCCACCCACATTGACGCCCCCAACGCCGACGCGCTGTATCAGAAAACCCTCCGCCGCGGAGAGAAAATACAGGCCTCTGGCTACAATCTGGTGGTAGTGTGGGAGTGTGAGCGACCGCCTCTGTCTCGCGCCCCAATGCCTCAGGTGCAGACGGTGGTCTACCCTCATGCGATCTTTTATGACTTCGAGGCCTGGCACGACAAAGCTCAAGCCCAGCGCCCCACCCCCGACCTCACCTATGAGAGCCATCAGATTGCGATATCTGTTTCGGTTGGGGACACCGTAGAGGAGCAGCCGACCCACCTGAGCAACGCAGACCCAAAAGCCTTGATAGCCGAATTCATGGCAGACCTGCGTCGGCGAGCAACCGCGATACGAGCCGAGATGGAAGCGCGTTACCTCCCGGAAGACCTGGATAAGCTGCAGCCACAACTGCATAAGAAAATGCGTGAGTGGTGTGGGCAAGTCCCTGTGTTGGGCTTCCACTCAGGTCGGTACGACCTAAACCTAATCAAGGAACACTTCGTAGCGGAGCCAACAGGCACCTGCCGGAAGATCAATGTGGCCGCCCAAGGGACAAAGACAATGTTCCTCGTCACACCCGAGTTCAAGTTCCTTGATATTCTCAACTACCTGGCCCCCGGCACCACGTACGATGCATGGGTGCGCGCCTATGGCTGCACAGCAACCAAGTCGTGGCTGCCGTATGAATGGCTCGACACACCTGAGAAGCTGAACTACCCAGGTCTGCCCGACTACCCCGCGTGGTATTCCAGCCTAAAGGGTGGATACGTGCTCACGCTGGAGGAGTGGAGGAGTTGCAAGCGGCTCTTCAAGGAAAAAGGAATGACCACGTTTGCCGACTGGTTGAGGTACTACAACAACCTCGACGTCGGTCCAGGCATCGAGGCCTTAGGGAAGATGAAGGCCTTCTGCGGAGAGCGGGGAATCGACATATTCAAAGATGCGTGCAGCCTCCCTGGGGTGTCCCTACAATACCTCCTCAGGGGCACCAAGGGTGGTGAGCTATATGCCCCAGGAGAGGAGGCCTATCCACTCCTAAAGGCAGCAGTGACGGGAGGGCCGTCGCTAGTCTTCACCCGGTACCATGAAGCGGGGGTCACCAGAATTCGATCACATCAATACCCAAAGGGGCAGCTGTGCAGGACCGCAAAAGGGTACGACGCTAACGCGCTCTACCTCAGCACCATGGCTATGGACATGCCGTGCGGGAAAGAGCGAGTGCTCCACGCAGAAAACCCCCAATAGGTAGCCCCCAAGGTTGCGCAGCAGGTGTTAAAAGGCCAGCTGTTTGGATTTGTCAAGTGTAAAATCTCAACCCCCAAAGCCTTGTGGCCAAAGTTCGAAGAAATGGCACCCCTCTTTATGAACCAGGCAGTACCGGAGGCCTTAGTAGCACCGGAGATGTTGGAATACCTGAAACGCACCGGCCGCCAGCGGTCGGGGTGTAAGAAACTGCTGGGCCTCCTTGAGGCCGACGGAATCTTGCTGTACACCCCGCTGTTGAAATGGTATCTAGAACACGGACTCGAGCTGGAGGCGGTCTATACAGTCATCCAGTATGAGCCAAAGAAGCTCTTCACGTGGTTTGTTGAGCAAGTAACCGAAGCGCGCCGCCTCGGGGATGTGTTCAAAGCGAAGGCGATGCTGGCCGAGGCTCTGAAGCTTCTAGGCAATTCAGCATACGGAAAGCTCATCGAGGCACTCGAGCGCCACACCAACACCAGCTACACCCGAGACGAAAAAACAGTGGATCAGGCACTACGTTCGGCCTGGTTTGACGACCTCACAGAGATAGGCGACGCATACGAGATCAAATCGCGTAAGCCCCGTGTGATCATCAAGCGTCCTTTCCAGGTAGGCATCGCCGTGTATCAACTGGCCAAGCTCCGCATCTTAGAATTCTACCACGACTTCCTTGACCGGTTCGTGGATCGCAGGGACTATGAGGTCATGCAGATGGACACCGACAGCCTGTACATCGCGCTGAGCACCCTCAACCTCGAGGAGGCGGTAAAGCCTGAGATGAAAGAGGAGTTCAACCATGTGAAGAGGGAGTGGCTTGCCTGGGACAAATGGAGCGGGCGAACACCCGGCATCTTCAAGACCGAGTTTGAGGGGAGTCGAGGCATCGCTCTCTGCAGCAAATGCTACATCTTCGACGCGGACGTGAACACGAAGTTCTCGTGCAAGGGGGTGGGAAAAAGGCAGAACACCATGACCTGGGAGAGATACAAAGCCACCTTAGAGGGGTCCGTAGATAGAGTGGAGAACCGAGGGATGCGCATGCATAACGGGCAGATGGCCAGCTACCAACAAGGCAAGCTGGGCCTCAGCGCGTATTATGACAAACGGTATGTCTTACCCGACGGTATCCACACGCAGCCCCTCGAGTACCGCAAGGACGCCGCGGAGTGAGCCCACACTGTTTAGGAAGGATCCGATCAGGAGGCATTTGGGTGTCGCGAGGAACAATCATCAGCTCTTCGAGAACGAAGCCCCGCGCTGGCCCATCCTCCAGGTAGTACAGCGCAGGCCGCCCATCCTGGCATACAGTTCTACGAATCTCGTGTACTGTTAATGACCACGAAGGATCAGTCGCCCGGCGCCGGCCACCTTCAAGCTCATGCTCCCCAGGGGAGCTTGCATACAGATACCGAACTAGCGCATCAGACGGAATCACAGGTTTCTTGAGGCCGATAGTACGGTGAGCTGGAACGGCCGGCGCATGGGGTACAGAAGTGTCCTTAATGGCGTCAACCGGCTTCCGACCCGTCAAACGAGTCACCTCACCATTAAGAGCTGCGACCACCTGAGGAAGAGCCTGAACCCATTCAGCGGAACGTTCAGAGGACCCTCGAACCGCCAGTAGTAACTCTTGGGCGTACTGGGCACCGAACAGTCTCTCCGCCAGAGTGCGATTGAACCTCTCGACGATCGCCTGCTGCCGGTGATTCCCAGCTTCTCAACGCCGTATCTGTGTCTTATGCTTTGCTGCCAGCTGGCTCACAGCACCCATAAACTCACGCCCCGGGTCAATCTGCAGAAGCTGTGGCCATTTGAGTGGCCCACGTTTGTAAATTCGCTCTAGGGCCAAAGCCACCCCTTCACTGCTCTTGTCTGTCAAAGCCTCTGCTTCCTTAAACCGTGAGGCAACATCCACAACTGTCAAGGCATACTTAAATGTCTTACGACCAACCCGGTCATGTGGTAGGTAGAGCAAGTCAGCCTGATGGACGGCATTCGGTCTCTCTTCATCAATAGATGGCCGCGGAATGTAACGAGGAGCGGGTAAATAGATCTGAAAAATAGCTTGCTTCTTGAGCCAGTCTCGGGCAACATCCTCCGAAACATTAGCTGCAGCAGCTAGCTTCTTAATGGCCGCCAAGCCTTTCCAGTAGCCCTGAGGGCTGTAGTAGATATCCTCCAGATCTTTCATTTTGGTAGCAGCGGTCAATCTCTAAAGCAACTTATAAGCAACAATACCAGTCGCTGCCAGCCCAAGAACGATAAAAGTGATCTCGCGGTCTTTCTGCGGCTCAGAGAGCACATAGAAATCCGACAGGCGATCCTCACTCCCCAGGTTCTGTTAGGGGAAGGGCGACTGCCGGACTGGCTGCGGTACAAGCTGGGGCTGTACGCGTTGGACACATACGACGACAACCTCTGTCTGTTCCGATGTCTAGCTGTCCACAACGGCGCGATGCCACAACGTTGCACCGCCGAAGCCAGGAAGCTGGCGCGAAAGGTGTGTGGCACCGACACCCCAGACAAGCCAGGCCTGGATTCGTTAAAATTGTTTGAGGAGAAGTTAAAATTAGGGATCCGCGTCTACGAGCCAACCGAAGAGGGGGTATGGCGGTTGGTAAGGCGGCCTGCGAACTACGATCGCGTCGGCACCAAGCCGATGACGATCGGGGTTTATGAAAATCACGCCTTCCTGATAACTGACCTGCCAAAGCTAGCGAAGCTCTTTCAGTGCCAGCATTGCAATCAGCGCTTCACCCAGGCCTGTCATCTCCAGCGCCACGCTGACCACTGCAGCAGAGGGGAAACCAAGATTCTCTGTCCAGGGAAGGAGGTGGAGCGGCCGCAGTCGGCATACGAGAAAGTTTTCTACCCCCAAAGCAACGCCAGCCGCAGCTCCATCCTATGGTTAGAGCACATGGCCGAACAATTAGGGCGCCACATCCACCACGCATACTGCGGGCACGGGGGAGAGCGGTGGATCGTTGACGGTTTGGTGGATGGTTACGACCCCACCACCCACACGGTGTACCAATATCACGGCTGCTACTGGCATGGGTGTCCCACCCACATTGACGCCCCCAACGCCGACGCGCTGTATCAGAAAACCCTCCGCCGCGGAGAGAAAATACAGGCCTCTGGCTACAATCTGGTGGTAGTGTGGGAGTGTGAGCGACCGCCTCTGTCTCGCGCCCCAATGCCTCAGGTGCAGACGATGGTCTACCCTCATGCGATCTTTTATGACTTCGAGGCCTGGCACGACAAAGCTCAAGCCCAGCGCCCCACCCCCGACCTCACCTATGAGAGCCATCAGATTGCGATATCTGTTTCGGTTGGGGACACCGTAGAGGAGCAGCCGACCCACCTGAGCAACGCAGACCCAAAAGCCTTGATAGCCGAATTCATGGCAGACCTGCGTCGGCGAGCAACCGCGATACGAGCCGAGATGGAAGCGCGTTACCTCCCGGAAGACCTGGATAAGCTGCAGCCGCAACTGCATAAGAAAATGCGTGAGTGGTGTGGGCAAGTCCCTGTGTTGGGCTTCCACTCAGGTCGGTACGACCTAAACCTAATCAAGGAACACTTCGTAGCGGAGCCAACAGGCACCTGCCGGAAGATCAATGTGGCCGCCCAAGGGACAAAGACAATGTTCCTCGTCACACCCGAGTTCAAGTTCCTTGATATTCTCAACTACCTGGCCCCCGGCACCACGTACGATGCATGGGTGCGCGCCTATGGCTGCACAGCAACCAAGTCGTGGCTGCCGTATGAATGGCTCGACACACCTGAGAAGCTGAACTACCCAGGTCTGCCCGACTACCCCGCGTGGTATTCCAGCCTAAAGGGTGGATACGTGCTCACGCTGGAGGAGTGGAGGAGTTGCAAGCGGCTCTTCAAGGAAAAAGGAATGACCACGTTTGCCGACTGGTTGAGGTACTACAACAACCTCGACGTCGGTCCAGGCATCGAGGCCTTAGGGAAGATGAAGGCCTTCTGCGGAGAGCGGGGAATCGACATATTCAAAGATGCGTGCAGCCTCCCTGGGGTGTCCCTACAATACCTCCTCAGGGGCACCAAGGGTGGTGAGCTATATGCCCCAGGAGAGGAGGCCTATCCACTCCTAAAGGCAGCAGTGACGGGAGGGCCGTCGCTAGTCTTCACCCGGTACCATGAAGCGGGGGTCACCAGAATTCGATCACATCAATACCCAAAGGGGCAGCTGTGCAGGACCGCAAAAGGGTACGACGCTAACGCGCTCTACCTCAGCACCATGGCTATGGACATGCCGTGCGGGAAAGAGCGAGTGCTCCACGCAGAAAACCCCCAATAGGTAGCCCCCAAGGTTGCGCAGCAGGTGTTAAAAGGCCAGCTGTTTGGATTTGTCAAGTGTAAAATCTCAACCCCCAAAGCCTTGTGGCCAAAGTTCGAAGAAATGGCACCCCTCTTTATGAACCAGGCAGTACCGGAGGCCTTAGTAGCACCGGAGATGTTGGAATACCTGAAACGCACCGGCCGCCAGCGGTCGGGGTGTAAGAAACTGCTGGGCCTCCTTGAGGCCGACGGAATCTTGCTGTACACCCCGCTGTTGAAATGGTATCTAGAACACGGACTCGAGCTGGAGGCGGTCTATACAGTCATCCAGTATGAGCCAAAGAAGCTCTTCACGTGGTTTGTTGAGCAAGTAACCGAAGCGCGCCGCCTCGGGGATGTGTTCAAAGCGAAGGCGATGCTGGCCGAGGCTCTGAAGCTTCTAGGCAATTCAGCATACGGAAAGCTCATCGAGGCACTCGAGCGCCACACCAACACCAGCTACACCCGAGACGAAAAAACAGTGGATCAGGCACTACGTTCGGCCTGGTTTGACGACCTCACAGAGATAGGCGACGCATACGAGATCAAATCGCGTAAGCCCCGTGTGATCATCAAGCGTCCTTTCCAGGTAGGCATCGCCGTGTATCAACTGGCCAAGCTCCGCATCTTAGAATTCTACCACGACTTCCTTGACCGGTTCGTGGATCGCAGGGACTATGAGGTCATGCAGATGGACACCGACAGCCTGTACATCGCGCTGAGCACCCTCAACCTCGAGGAGGCGGTAAAGCCTGAGATGAAAGAGGAGTTCAACCATGTGAAGAGGGAGTGGCTTGCCTGGGACAAATGGAGCGGGCGAACACCCGGCATCTTCAAGACCGAGTTTGAGGGGAGTCGAGGCATCGCTCTCTGCAGCAAATGCTACATCTTCGACGCGGACGTGAACACGAAGTTCTCGTGCAAGGGGGTGGGAAAAAGGCAGAACACCATGACCTGGGGGAGATACAAAGCCACCTTAGAGGGGTCCGTAGATAGAGTGGAGAACCGAGGGATGCGCATGCATAACGGGCAGATGGCCAGCTACCAACAAGGCAAGCTGGGCCTCAGCGCGTATTATGACAAACGGTATGTCTTACCCGACGGTATCCACACGCAGCCCCTCGAGTACCGCAAGGACGCCGCGGAGTGAGCCCACACTGTTTAGGAAGGATCCGATCAGGAGGCATTTGGGTGTCGCGAGGAACAATCATCAGCTCTTCGAGAACGAAGCCCCGCGCTGGCCCATCCTCCAGGTAGTACAGCGCAGGCCGCCCATCCTGGCATACAGTTCTACGAATCTCGTGTACTGTTAATGACCACGAAGGATCAGTCGCCCGGCGCCGGCCACCTTCAAGCTCATGCTCCCCAGGGGAGCTTGCATACAGATACCGAACTAGCGCATCAGACGGAATCACAGGTTTCTTGAGGCCGATAGTACGGTGAGCTGGAACGGCCGGCGCATGGGGTACAGAAGTGTCCTTAATGGCGTCAACCGGCTTCCGACCCGTCAAACGAGTCACCTCACCATTAAGAGCTGCGACCACCTGAGGAAGAGCCTGAACCCATTCAGCGGAACGTTCAGAGGACCCTCGAACCGCCAGTAGTAACTCTTGGGCGTACTGGGCACCGAACAGTCTCTCCGCCAGAGTGCGATTGAACCTCTCGACGATCGCCTGCTGCCGGTGATTCCCAGCTTCTCAACGCCGTATCTGTGTCTTATGCTTTGCTGCCAGCTGGCTCACAGCACCCATAAACTCACGCCCCGGGTCAATCTGCAGAAGCTGTGGCCATTTGAGTGGCCCACGTTTGTAAATTCGCTCTAGGGCCAAAGCCACCCCTTCACTGCTCTTGTCTGTCAAAGCCTCTGCTTCCTTAAACCGTGAGGCAACATCCACAACTGTCAAGGCATACTTAAATGTCTTACGACCAACCCGGTCATGTGGTAGGTAGAGCAAGTCAGCCTGATGGACGGCATTCGGTCTCTCTTCATCAATAGATGGCCGCGGAATGTAACGAGGAGCGGGTAAATAGATCTGAAAAATAGCTTGCTTCTTGAGCCAGTCTCGGGCAACATCCTCCGAAACATTAGCTGCAGCAGCTAGCTTCTTAATGGCCGCCAAGCCTTTCCAGTAGCCCTGAGGGCTGTAGTAGATATCCTCCAGATCTTTCATTTTGGTAGCAGCGGTCAATCTCTAAAGCAACTTATAAGCAACAATACCAGTCGCTGCCAGCCCAAGAACGATAAAAGTGATCTCGCGGTCTTTCTGCGGCTCAGAGAGCACATAGAAATCCGACAGGCGAGGTTCAGGCTCGAGGGGCTCGACACGTTTACCAGAGATCAGGCTGTACTCCCGCATGGCCTGGTCGACATCCTGGAAAGAGTGAACGGCGTGGCCTTCGCGCTGTAGCTCATCGTTGAGCCAGTCCAGCCGCGCGGTTCTCTTTCTCATCCACTCAGCCTGGGCCGCCTGTAGCCGCTCGACAGCCTCATCGTGCCGCCTCATTTCTTCATGGGCGTCCGCATGCCCTAGCTTGGAAAAGAGGTAGTTGCCCCCCGTAAACGCGAGGGCATTGACAACAGCGCCCCCTATCATCATTGCGACAGAGGCCATAGCTAGCGGGGTTGATACTGTAAGGGTTTATGCAATATATCAGCAGGGATCAAGCCCTCTTTGATAAGCAAATCTCGGAGTGCTAAGGCGATGGACGTGTCTAAAACCATCATCCCAATGTCATACATATCAGCGTCTAGCTTGGGCAAGGTTGCCCCTTTGAAAATCAGCTTGGTCAGTTTTGCGGTGCCTACCGTAAGCGCGGCCACCACAGCGCCGTGGTAAACGGCGTTAACAATAACTTTCTCGTCAACGCCTGCCATTATTCCATATAAAATGGATCTCTATTCTTTAATATGCTAGTCTCCGGCCGCTTGGAGGGCACAGGTGGGGCAGGTGCTTTAGTCCGCCGCATTTTCTGCCTAATTACTCCGACGAAAACGACAACGCCAGCCACTCCAATAATCCAGGGAGTCCAGCCACGGTAATCAACTGGCACCATTGGAAACAGCGGTGGTGGGGCCTCCTCATGCTCGGGGGCTAACTTTCGTTTCTTCTCACGAACAGCCTGCTGCAGAGCTAGAGACAGCCTCTCTGCTTCACGACTCTTTCGAGCAGCAGCTCCTCTCTTCCCAGCCGCAACTTTCCTGGGGTCCTTCGTCACTAGTTTCTCCTGTGGAGCAATTTCGGGGGTCTCCTCCTCCATCTTGTTCTTGCTTAGGACAGATATGTTCAAAATGGCAGTGCCTTAAAGTTGCTAGTGCGACAGTTGCAGGTGCTAAGCACATACCGAACTTATGGTAGAGTTCACATGTAACTGTGTTTAGCGCATGCCCTAGAAACGGGTCGGCCTCCAGGTCTGTCACCAAAGCTTGATTATCAGCAATGGGGAGGAACATACTTGCCACTTGTGCGTACATCTGTAGCATAGCTGTGCCTAGGGTCTTTGTTATTGCAGCTCCAAGCCTCGCCTCATGCCTCGCATATAGCTTCTCAATTTCTTGATCAGGCAAGGCCTCAACCTGTTCCATTGTAAGTTTGGAGTACTTACCGCCTATGTACTGCCCGGCACGTCCCCCAGCCGCAAGTGCTGCCAGCCTTTCACGATGCAACGCATGTCCGGACTGTGGCGTTGTGGTAGGTGGTGATGCATGTCCGGACTGTGGTGTTGTTGTAGGTTCCGGAGCAGACTCTACCGGCTTTGCCTCTTCACGTAACAGCTGGTCGAGTATGGTGTCACAATCCATCACAGCGTTTGCAAATACCCAACGTCTAACTCTAATATAGGAATGCACAGCCCATCCAAGCACACAACATGTGCATATCAGTTGTAATACAACTAAGGCTGTTACGGAGTAACAAAGCACTGCTTCATACATGCTTAGCTGATGCTTAACATATGCTTAGCTGATGCTTAACATATGCTTAGCTGATGCTTAACATATGCTTAGCTGATGCTTAACATATGCTTAGTATCTAACAAACCTCACCAGCTTTGAGCACTTTATAAGAAAATGGGAACTTGGTCCTCAGTACCAGCTTTGAGAACTCATTGGTTTCGAGTTGCTTTCGCACCCCATCACGTTCCTCCCTAGAGTGGATGATGTAGTTCTCATCCAGGCAGTCTTCAAAGCTATCCTTATCCTTGGAATGGAAGAGCGCCACCCATTGTGTCTGCGCTCTGAGGCCTTTCGCAACGGCGTTGTACTTCTGGGTTTGAACCCACAGACTTTGCTGGGCATGTCGCCCGCTAAAAGCTAGATAAGTCAACATAGGCCGCTTCTGCGCAATAGCGTCCTCTGCTCTGCAGTCATCAATGATGTATAACGTTGGTGTCCCCTGAAACATTTTATAGAAGGCCTCTAGCCATTTGAGCAGCCGATCACCGGGGTCAAATATGAAGACCTCGCGATCTGACCACACCCACGGCCGGGCCCGGTATGTTTTATTGTATCGTACCGAAGGGCAAGCAATTACAATATGCTCGAAAACACCCCTGTACGGGCCTTCCAGGAGGTCGAGAATGAATTCTGTTTTACCACACGATGTGGGGCCTGTGATGATGGCCGAGTGTGGCTTAAGTGGGAACTCCATTAATAAACAGCACTAACGAATCTCCCGGTGTCGATGTTCAGCTGTTCGTCCATAACCAAATAAACGTAGCAGTACAGGGGCCCCGCCGGTTCGGCCTCTTTCGTGATCTGGAGAGTGATGCCCTCAGAGCCGTTCTCTACACGCCGGCCGCTGCCGTGAAGATGGTCATCGTCGGAGGTCCGGAAGTCCAGCCACAAGCAGAATTTTGACGTCAAGTACTTGCCTAGACTAACATCGAACAATCCTAGCTCTTTGGCGACTGCGCTTGTCTCAGGGTGCCTTTTGAGGCCACCAGCGAAGAATTTCCTGGCTTCGCCACAGAGCTGGTGTGGTGCTAAGCCGTGCGCAAATAGCTGATTGGCTTGTCCTTCTACGATGACTTCAACTTTGGTGATCTGTGGGTTGTAAAACCACTCTGGTTGGCGTGCAAAGTCCTTTTGGTTGGCGGGGTCTTCCCATAATAGGAGAATGCCTTTCAAAGACTTACAGGGTGTGTTCAGATTGATGTTCCATATCGAGTCCTCCTTTTTCTGAGGGATCCGTCTATGTCGTAGGACCCGCTCGTATAACACCACCATACGGCTCTCATACATGCTCCGAATTAGCCGGGCCAACGTGGGTTCAGTGACTACTTCGTACTCGAGACAGATGTTTTCTAGGGAGTATGAGGAGTTGCCGGCATCTTTACCAGTTGCGCGAATCACACGGGAAGTGTCGTTAAAGGTCAACTCAATCTCTAGCCGATCACTAAGAGCAGATTGGTAGAAGGGCGCATGCGTTTCAAGCAGCTCAAAGTCTAAAGGTATGTAGTACCTGTTTTTGAAGGCCTTCGCGATGGCCACGTCTCTCGCATTGGCGAGGGGCAGAACAACAGCATCAGCTGCACCAACACGCGCCTTGGTCACATTCATGCCGGTACTTGTATCGATGCCTTGATACACAGCGCTCGCCCGCTCCGATTGGCTCTTCCAAAGATCCAGATAGACGTTGTAGACGTCACTGTCAACAAGAGAGAAGACTTCATTGCCCGATAGCCTGACGGTCAGCTTTTGATCCAGTGCTCGGCCGAGGTTCTGGACCACGGACCGGTTGACATCAGGGGAGCTGAGGTCGACATTGAATGCCAGCCGCACCGACCCAGGCACGATAACATCGTGTGCACCGAGATTGGGAAAACGAACTAGTAACTGCTGCTTCGGACCGATCGTAGAAGGATTGTTGGTCACGATTATCGTTTGCCGCAATCCTTTCACACCGAGCGGCTCCCGGAGACGGCGGTAAGGGTTAAGCTTACGACCATATGCACTTGAAGACATGGCTAGTTGTTTGTTGCTTTGTAGCAATATCTAATATGGATAGAGTTGAGCTGACCGATTTTGGTGGTGAAGAGGGGAGGCCTGAAACGGGCGAGGAAGAAGAGACAGGCTTCATCGACGACGATTTTGATGTCGATAATCCCCGCATTGTTAATACCGAGTGGCCGTCACAGGGGGAGACGTCACAGGGGGAGACGTCACAGGGGGAGCGCAACTTATTTCTAGAACTAGAAAACAGCGCTATTAACGACTATTTTGAAAGGGTGGAGAAGATGTGGGGTATCAAACCTATAACTGGTATAGATTATACAAAAATTCGTTTGGGTCGCCGGAATGCTCTCTATGTTAACCACCAAAGGATTACACAGTATGATAATGGCATGCCGTTAGCTGTGAATAACCTCAGAGTGAGTACCAGAGAGGTATTGGGGTTTGTGGACAAAATACCACCAAAGGTTGTCACCATCCTTGAGGAGACTGCTAGTGATCTGGCGGAGGAAGAAGCTGCTCTAAGTGGTGCAGATATTCAGGCTGTCCCACAAATAGCTTCAAATGTTGGCAACATCTTAGAACGGGCTATGTCGAGTCCAGAAGTGCAGCGGATTTTAGAAACCTCACACGTAGACCAATACCTGGGAGAGAAAGGCTTACCTCCAGTGAGAGAACTCCGGGGGCTCATGGCGCTTGACAAAGCGGTGACAACGATTAAAGGTAAACTCACAAACTATCTGGTTATTCTCGACCAGCAAGATAAAGAGATCGCCATAAGGCGGCGGAAAATGTTGATATCACCCAATGAGGAGAGTAGGGACTTTCAAGAGCAAAAGATTGCCGATATTGAAGAAGCTAAGAAGAGGCTTTTAATAGAGGTCGCTGAGTTACACGAAGACTTACGCACCCAATTCAGTCGGATCCGTGAAACCATTCATCGGGTGGTCAATGAAGACACCACACTGGGTGCGAGGCTGCGGACTCTGTTCCGAGAGCAGGGTATCACCATAGCGAGCATTCTCACAGCGATCGGCCTCTTAATTTCCACTATCACCCTAGCCATTACTGGTGGTGGTAGTGGTCCTACCCCACCGCCTGGCCCGCCACCTATCCCACTGCCTGGCCCACCACCTATCCCACCACCTGGCCCTGGGGCTAAGGAATGGATTCGGCAGAAACTGAAAGACCTAGCGAGCCTTCTAGCAAGGCTAGCTGGTAAGGCTGCGGAGGCACTCCCAGGAATCATAGGCGGTATTATCTCCTGGCTTCTTAACTTCTTGAGTAAGGGTGTGGGATGGCTGGCTGGAAATCTCTGAGCATTAGTGGTTGCACTCGGTGGCTTGCTGCTGCTGGCTATCAGAGAGCGGCTAATTGCGGTGAACAAACCATAGGACCACTAGACCGACTGCGACACCCCCAGCAATGAGTGCTATCTTTTCATTTTGATGCTGCAGCCCAGCTGCCTTATCAGCTATGCTAGTGGTCGGCTGCGCTGGCTGAGCAATGCTGGGCAGCTCTACCGTCGGCTGTGCAATGGTGGGCAGCTTAGGGGCATTAATGGATGTATTCAGGCCACGCTTTAGGCCTGGCTCTACGATGACGATCATGTTGTTATATCCAGCTATCTGGCCAATGCGGAGCAGCATGTCGCTGGGGGCCATATACAACCCCGTTCCAAAGACATAATTAACTTCTGAGCTCGCGTTTTGTAGCACATCCTGATATCTTTTGATGGCCGCCGCGAGATCGACGGGCGCAGAGATGGCGTCTTCTACTAATACCAGGAATTGCTTCTGGGCATCAAACGCCGTTCCGGTTCCCAGAATTCGTGTTCTAGTCTGAGCCTGGGCCCCTAAGATGGCCCCCACATAGGTTCGAATGCTGTCATTTATTCGCTCAACACCGGGGCGTGTGAAGCCCTGTGACTTGTTAAGAATGAAAGCCTGCCAGCCAGAATCAGCGTGAATATCGTCTTGTGAGATATAATCTATGTGTAGTATGTCATTTGTGGTTTGTTGTGTGAATGAATGGCGCTTTGGGTCATATACACCATCATGTCCATCAGGCAGGACGCGATAACCAGTGTTCGTCCAGTAAATGTATACACTCCCCAACCCGTTATTCCTCCCGAGCCGTCTCCAGTTATCATTCTGGGGAATTCCAAATTCCGCGCATATACGCTGATAGGCTCTTACATCGTAGGGATTTTCAAAGACGTTCCAACCCTGGTCTTGTGGTAGAGCCACACGCATCTCTTTGAGGATTCGGCGAATCTGGTAGTAGACATGGAATATGAAGACGGCTCGCGTTAGTGGGTCAGGGCCGGACAGATGCTCCTGCGCGGACACCCCACACCCCGCCTTGGCACACCATACTGCGAAGTTGAGTTGGTTTTGCCAGAATTGCATCGGATTGCTGTACCAGGCTTGCACGATCTGGTCTGACTCCACGTATGGCAACCGGTATTTTTCAAACATGTTGAGGAACTGTGTCGGAAAGGCTCCTTGGAGGTTGACCTGTATGTCCACCTTTGTGAGATCCTTTATTTGTGCAAACGGGTATACCCCACCCGTCGGGTATTTGGCGTCCTTATTGAACTCGTAAGCAGTCATTATTATTAGCTGTGCTAATATGTTTTTCACACTTAGCAACGTCCAACATGGGGAACCCATCCCCCTCAACCAGGTCCTAGACAATCGCGATGGTGACCTAGAGGTGGCTATCGTGGAATTGTTGTTCTACCCCGCGTGGGTTAATATTTCCGAGAAGCTGAAAAAACAATTGGCTCAAACTTGATGACGAGAATGTTGTTATCCCCGACGGGTATTATGATGTCTGTGCTCTAAACAAGCAATTCTTTGAGCCACGGAAGCTCTCTCTTTCTCTCAACCCCGCAACTGGCCTTGTAAGTCTCGGTGGTATAAAATCGGGGGTGGTCTTAGGGTTCGGAGGGCTAGGTGGGGTTCTTGGGTTCGGCATAGACTACAGAAGTGAGCGGTTCAATGAGGTGTTTACATTCTATGCGGCGAAGTTTCCTAACCTTATCATATATAAGGAGTTGTACATTCATCTCGAGGGCCTATCATCATATGAAAACCGTCATAATTCGCTTCCCTCCACACTCCTCCGGGCTGTACCTGTTAAAAAAGAGGAATGTAATCAAGGGAGACATGAGATTTTCTCTGTGCCTCATTATAAAAGGCTAGAAACTGGAACGGTAGGGGGTATAAGACTTTCGGTCCGAGATGAAAAGGGTAACGACGTGCCACTGGCATATCTAAGCTGTGTACTTCACATCAGACATGGTTGCTCCGTCGGGTATTTACCGTCCTTATGAACTCGTAAATTATCAGGCATGCTAAAATGTGCATCACATTAACCAACATTCTGCATGGGGAACCCATCCCCCTCAACCCGATCATAGACAATCGCGATGGTGACCTTGAGGTAGCTATTGTGGAATTGTTGTTCTATCCAGCGTGGGTTAATATTTCCCATAAGCTGGACAATAATACCTTCCAGGTGGGGGGTAAACAGATTGTTATCCCCGATGGGTACTACGACATATGTACCCTCAACAAGCAATTCTTTGAGCCTCACAAGTTTTCTCTGACACTGAACCCCGCAACTGGTCTTGTAAGCCTCGATGGTGTATATGACTACGCCAATATATTGGGAACAGGCTTATTTTACACTCTTGGGGGTTCTGAGTGGGGATTGTATGATACTGGATTGGTTGGAAAAGAGTTTCCCAGACTCCTCTTATATAAGGAGTTGTACATTCATCTCGAGGGTCTATCATCTTATGAGAACCGTCATAATTCGCTTCCCTCCACACCCCTTAGGGTTGTGCCCGTTAAAAATGTGGAATGTAATCAACGGAGACACGAGGTTTTCTCTGTGCCTCGTTATAAGAAGTTGGAGACTGGAACTCTAAACGATATTAGACTTTCGGTCCGTGATGAAAAAGGCAAAGCTGTGCCACTAGCATATCTAAGTTGTGAACTCCACATCAGAAAACACAATGGCTGATTCAGAAGGTCCAGGAAGGCATCGCCCAAGAGCATGCTCTACCCTAACCTTTGCTGATTTGGCCGACACTATTGGGTGGCGGGAGCCGGGTCATAACTACAAGATCTATGGCCTCCAGCTCACTCCCCAGGGGGTCTATGCTCGTGCCGCCATAGACCATCCCGACGACGATGACTGGGATCTGCAGCTTGAGCTTCGCACGGGATATACTCACCTCGAGCCCAATGGGATACTTATCAGGTTAACCAACATGGGCAAGGTGTTTGTGAGTTATCAGGCCTGCAGGACAGTCACACGCCCCAACAAGTCTCCTGTTGTGACCTACCAGTCATTTCTGAAAATGCAGTGCGCCAGGGCTCTCTTCTATGCCGTATCGGTGACTGAGGCTAAAGTCCAGGGGACTAAATATTGCCTGAAGGCTGTTACAGAGTGTAAAGCTGACCTTGATATGCTAGGTAAGCCTCCTAAGGAGTCAACCATCTATCTCGAGTTAGCTATTGGGGCTGTGGTGCAGACTGAGTTTGCCCCAGTCCTTCCTGGGGTCTCTATTAAATGGAGTGCGTCATCACTCCCCAGGCATGTTGCTCTCGTTATTACTTCCGCGGCCGAAAGGGACGTGGGCGGCCCGGGCAACAGAGACGGACATTATAGTAGAGCTCGGAGAGGTTGCGGTGGATGAGATCATTTTTAATACCGTTACTGCTTTTGTCCGGCTTTTGTTCACTACAGGGCCGATTAGCACCGTTCGCATTGAACATTTAATATCTCAGTTGAAGAAGTAGGTTTGACGCGCAAAGAATAATGTCGCTCTATCCTACAATCGATACTAGTGACGGCGGTGCCTATCGTATTCAAGAGCTTACCCGTCTTCGGAAGTCTCTGGAAGATGAAAGGGACAAACGGGCTGCATTGTATAAAAAATATCGGCGTGCTGTTAATGCATTAGACGCTGTGGACAGCGCGATGCTGGCGGCTAGCCTTGGTATGGGGGTGGGGGGTGTTGGGCTTCTTACCACCATTATCGCTGCCCCTATAGTTGTCGGGCTCGAGATAGCTGCCCTAGCTTGTGGAATCATGTCCGCTGGGAGCAAGCTAGCGTCCCGCAAACTAACATCAAAAGCTAAGAAGCATGATGAAATTTGCACTCTGGCGACGGCTAAGCTTTCTAGTATAGCCGACCTTGTTTCAAAGGCTTTGGATGATGGGAGAATTTCAGACGTGGAGTATAAAATAATTACAGCTGAAGAAAATAAATTTCACCAGTTGAAAAAAGATATTCGGAGCAAGGCGCCGGCGGATCTGGACGAAGAGACAAAAAAATCTCTCATTCTGAAAGGCCGAGACGCGGCACGGGCAGAGTTTGTAAAAGCTTTAGGGTCGAAATAACCTGTATACACGATCAGGAAAATCTGGGGCCGCCCCCCTATTCCACCGGACGATCCGCCAGTGGATTTCAGTAATGCGCAGAAGGATATACTCCTCAGATAAACAATATAAAATTCTGAGGTATGTATGAACATTTTTTCCATTCATTGCTTTTCCATTTTTTCTCATCCTATTGTCACATGTGAATGAAGAGATCTCCTGTTCTATATGTTGTGTTTTGTTTGTTGATGAAGGCTAATAACCGCAACAACATGTATCAAGTTTATTGCGCATGTGGTGTAATTCTGTTTGGTAAAACTTTATATGGAAGTAATCAATATGAAAGAATACTAAGAGCGGCGAATGCCACTAATGCCCACTACACTTAACATCTCAAGTGTTATTCTAACAAAACGCTCATTACACACCCACCATGAAATATGTTTTCAGCTGACTCAATCAAGTGTCGTCTCTGGCGCTTGCGTGTGGGATTTTTCACGAGAACAAAAATCACCGGGCGGTACGCGTGGGATTTTTTTGTGTGACGAGAACAAAAATCACGGCGCAGCACGAGTTCATAAAACTCGTCACGCAAAGACAAATTGATCACGCTTCTATGTTTTGATCACGGTACTTCTAGCGTGATCATTTTAGCCGGAAGTGGCGTTGTCTGGCGCGCATATTTGATTATCGGGCGTGTCTGTATGCGTGCGTATGTGTGTGTATGCGTGCGTATGTGTGCGTGTGTGGATGTATGTGCCCCATTATACACCTATTTATCGTTGGTATGGTGGGCGGCCCCTCTGGTTCATATTAAGGACTTAGCTTCATCCCTTTATAGAGTACCAGCTTGATGCCGGTCGTCTTTTCAAACTTCAGAAACATCTTATGAAGCGCGTCTAACGTGCAACGCTCACACATCTCATATGGTTTCCTAACACCCCTCTCACAGAATATACACTCTTCTATCACCTCGCCCCGCTTTGCCTTTTCATCGTGCCAAGAACAATAAAGGTCGATGGCTGGGCGGCCGCAGTGAAGTTCTGTGTCGAGCTTCGGCCACTCACATCCATAGGTCTCCATCTGTATGTGCCCAATAAGTCAACCTCTAATTCGACGCGCTGCCCGGCGCCCCCTAATATTTCTGGGAGGGGGTCTTGGCTGTTGCAATTTGTGTTGGTGGTGCTCGGTGAGAGAGCGTGCCCGCTCGCCGAGTGCTCCCGTGCGTATTCGCGTAGCGGTGCCCATCGTGATATGGCTGGTTGGTAAGGCTCTAATTGTGTAACGCAGTATAGTCACCCTCTATAACAAAATATGGTTGCCCGCTGTTGCCCTGCCGAAAATTACGCTATAGTCAGACGACCTCTTGCTGGGGTCGGTTCGGACCCTCTGTTCGAGCCCTTAGGGGGGTCGGACCCTTAGGGGGGCCCGCATCGGTTCGGACCCTCTGTTCGAGCCCTTAGGGGGGTCGGACCCTTAGGGGGGCGCGCATCGGTTCGGACCCTTATTTGACCCCCTTAGGGGGCGATTCGTCCCCACCGCGGGGTCTGTGGGGAAGTGTACTCTTTCTAATCCCCTATATACTACTTGGGCATTATAAGTGGTTATCGCCGTCATCATCATAATCACCATAATCATCATTAGCATCATCAGTATTATCATTACAATCATCATCATTATCATCATATGCGAGCATAACCACCTCATCATAGTATCTGACTAAGTCTGTCTCGTAGTCGGAGAGGAGAGTTGTGATCACCGACGCACGTAGAGGAAGGCGTACATTTACTTAACAACAAGCGGGGCATAAAGCGACGGGTGTAAATTTACTCATGTATCTACTTTCAGATGCTACTTTACATGACAGCAACATATAAATACAAACAAATACAAATTGTATCTTTTCATTGATCAGTATATATTCCATCTTGCAAAAAGTTACTTTCACCATGGTGATTCTTGTTTCAATCTTTTCATAGCATCTCCGATAAGATTATATGACTGTTCCGAGATAGTTTTACCGAGTCACGTGTTTAAGAATATTCTCAGTTACTTGTATTTTATATTGTGATATTGCTTTCTTCCTATTGACGACCACACTCTGTGGCTGTTTTTAAATTATAATTCTAACACTAGTTGTTCACCGAATTCAACAAGAGCATCCACCACAGGTTTCAGGTACTGTTATATGGCTGCCATAAGTACGGTATCATCAACATTACTAAGGTTATTGATGTGACACAGCCATTTGTGGCTTTCTTATTGACTTCCCCTCGTATTCTATACAGGGATGTGTTTTGTCACCGGATCTCTTCTCCTTCTATAGCGAAGTAATAATGAGAGATATCAAAGAAAAGCCAGGAATAATATTCGGAGGTTATAGTATAAATAATATACGCTATGCAGGTGACACAGTATTGATGGCGGATAATGCAAAAGATCTACAACTATTGGGCATTGTAGTAACAGAAAGTGCAATAACAGGGCTCTCCATGAATATCAAGAAAACAGTAACAATAGTGATATCAAAGAAACAGGTAACACCCAAATGGGAAAAAGAGATAGAACTGAAAATTCTTCACCAAGTGGATAGTTTTAAATATCTAGGGACATTTATAACATCAGATGGAAGATGCACAACATAGATTAAGAGCACAATAGGGCAAGCAAAGGCTGGATTTCAGAAAATGAAAAATATCTTATGCAGTAAGTCAATATCATTGGATGTGAGAAAGAGAGTGCTAAGGTGCCATATAGAACATGTTTTGTTGTATGGCTGTGAATCTTGGAATGCAAATGAACAAATTGGGAAAAGACTGGAAGCAACAGAGATGTCGTTCCTGGGACGAATGTTGCGAATTTCTTGGACTGCCAAAATAACTAACAACGAATGCCTGAAGGCGGCTAATGAATGAATCAGTCAATCAGGTGCCGTCTCCACAATGAAGGTTGGCTACAATGGATCTCCAACGCTGTCTGTCTCCCTCCTTGACTGTACATTCTGTCAGGCTTATGTTCGTCTATCTCTTGATGTTATCCTCCCACTTGTATCGTTGTCTACTTCTAGCTTTCTTGTAGTCTATAACACAAACATATATACTTTTTTGAACTTCTATATATTATTCAATTAACATCCTCAAACAGATAATTGCTTCTCTGGTGCCGCTATTTTTGCGGAACCCAAATTGTTCTTCAGCTACTTCCTCATCTACTATATGTTGAATTCATTCTTGTATGACCTTGAGTAGTATCTTAGTTATGTGGCTCTTTAAGCTAATAGTGCTGTAATCCTCACAATCAACAGCCCTTGGCTTCTTCTTTAGTGTGATGAAAATGGATGTTTTCAAATCCTTGGGGATGTACCCAGTATTATATATATACCATTACATAATTCTTTGATAGTTTCAATGGCAAAGCTGGATAAGGATTTTGTCGATCTCTGTTGTTATCTTGTCAGGATCTGCAGCCTTTCCTTCTTTTATCAGTGTAATAGCCTTTTCTACTTCAGCCTTTAATATTTTTGGTCCATCTTGAGTATTATACAATGTTGGTCTATTGACCCTGTTGTCCCAGAATAAATCTTCTGTGTACTCTGTCCATCTTTATATTATGTAAGATTTATTAATTATAATTTCTCTATTGTTCCCTCTGATACAACCATTTCCTGCTATATTATTATTCTTCTTTGTAAATCTTTTTATATGTTCATGTATTTCTTTCGAGTTGTGATTTATTTGCAGATCCGCTATTTCTTTGCATTGTTTCTCCACCCACTCTTCTTTGGCAACTCTGCACATGTGACGTATTTCTCTATCTATTAATATATACTCTGGACCGTTCTTTACTTTCTTTCTTTGAGACATTTTACTCAAGATTTCATCGGTTATCCATAACTATTTTTTTCTGGTTTTTACATTTTCCCTTTTTGTATTAATTTTATCCTCAGGATTTTCACTTCTATATTGTTCCATGCTTTCAATGATTAGTCCATCATGTGAAAGTGACTTTTATTCCGACCGTTAAAACTAGGTCACAGAGCCTACGATTGGCAGACTGATTATGTCAACAAGCGTGTACAGATCACAGGATTGACGCAGGTCATAGCGCACAAGATCTAACTTAGAAGGACAACGATTTGGTGTCATTAAACAGTTACAGTTAATTCAGGATTCGATTTCATCATTTCGGTACAATGGAAATGTTTTGAACCGTAGCAATTGTGAATGAATATCAACAAAATTGTGAATTATATTATAGACAGGTTACAAATTTTGCGTCAACCTCTTCAGACTATTAGATTCTCTTTCACCGGAACGTGAAAAGTGGACTTTGCACACAACGTGAAAAACGTTGGGGTCTCACTTGCCAAGTGACACGAAGTAGAGTCCAGACAAGGCAGTCTACGATTTGGTTTTGTTAAGTGCGGACCATGTCAAGTCTAGAGTAATGGCCAATACTGTGCCACTCTTTTAAAGAACGGTATGTAGAAGTGTTGCCATTACCTTGAGGATGTCATGGCATAGTCAAGTCATAATCCAGGGTAGATGTTAGATTTTATGACCGTGTTCAGCAAGTGAACACCGGAACGTGAAAATTGGACTTTGCACACAGCGTGAAATACGTTGGGCATCTGCCATGATGCTACTGGGCTATGGTTTGGCCGATTTACTAGCGGCTTTTGTAGACACTTCTTCTTTCTTGCTGCTCGTGTCCAACAAGGGATATGACTACTTCTTCTTTTTCCCAGCCCGCATCAAGGTCATTTTCTCTACATATAACTTAGCTGATAATGATTCTTTAAACCTCCACACATTACTGGACTTACTACGAACGCCACTTGACATAACTGAACAGTAGTGAACTCGAACAGTAGTCGACTCAAACACCAGTTGTAATTTTAGGTGTATATTATTCTACTCAGACTAGGGTTGACATCACCAATTTTACTTCGACCAGGTAACTCATGACTTATTTCTGGTTGTTTCAATACCGATATATCTATTTGATGTGTCTTCCATGTCCTTATTCCTGGGTTTTTAAGTTTTATTTGTAACTCTAAGACTACAGGATTATGGTCAGAGTTGATATCAGCACCAGGGTAGGTTTTAACATTTTTAACATTGTTTTTAAATCTATTTCTAAACATAATGTAGTCAGTTTGATTTCTTGTGCTATCTCAAGGGCTTTTCCACGTGTACAGTTTCCTAGGGTTATCTTGGGAAAATGTGTTGCAAACAATAAGATTGTTTTGTTTGTTTTTTCACAGAACTGTATCAGCCTGTCTCCTCTGTCGTTTCTGTTTCCCATACCATATCTGCTTATGTTTATTTTTTTAAATCAACTTTTGCGTTCATGTCTCCCATGACAGTTAGGACCTCTGATGATTTTACAACTTTCAGTGTTTGTTGTAGATCTTCATAATATTTTTCTAGCTGTTCGTCACTATAATCAGTTATTGGAGTATATGTCTGAAGAATTACTATGTTTAACGGTCTTGCCTTAATTTTGAGAAGTATCATCCTATCATTATGAGTCCAGAATCCACTAATATTTTCCTCTAAATTTCGTTTTACTAAAATTCCTACTCCTCTCTCGTTATGATCTCCTTCTGAGGTAATTAATATGTACCCGTCTCTCCTTATGTAACTTGTATCTGTTCATTTCCGAGAAGGTTAACCCGGTCAACAAATGCCCGCAGAAGTCGAATGTGTCGGCCTAACGGCGCAAGAACGCAGCTCTGCTATAAACAGACACAACGCAATCACGTCCGAAAAAAAATCTCCGGAAGAACGCAGAAGAAGAAGTATCTGTTCATCTTATTTCAGATAAATCTAAGATATCGAAATTCATGTTTTTTTTTTTGCTTCGGCAATAAGGTATTCAAACTTCCCTGCTTGATATAGGGTGCGTAAGTTCCACGTACCAATTCTCAGACTTCTCCTTCAACTTTTCAGGTGGGTATTGTCAGAATGCACCCTTTCAAAAGAATTTGAGATGCATTCGTCAATATGCACTTCCTTATTCACTATAGGAGTTGTCTCTTTCCTGTGAATATTAAAAACAGGCTCATCTCCAGGGAGGCCAAGAATTACCCCTATCGCTTTTTTCTTGTTGATGAATTACCATTGTTGTCTTTGGGATATTACATGGTGAGGTCCCAATCTCTTCCACGATGGCCAGCCATGTTCACTATCGTGTCCTAAACACGTCTCATGTTTTCCACACACTTTGCTGTTTCGCTTTCGAAGCCGTGGATCTATTTCGATTCATCCGCCTTCTCCGTCGTCCCAGTCTTTGTGTACTAGGGATGGACATTCCCTTAGTAGGACATTACCCCTACTTAACTCATGTAGTTTAGCCACTCAGCCAAGACTGTTGCCTGTGGTGTGGCCTCCGCCATACACAAGCGGTATTCGTGGAGCCATACATGAGCTAGTTAAAGAGATGGGAACCAAATAGGATCCTGATCTATCCCTTGGGATATGGCTGCCACTCACCGTGAGGTACTATCCCTCTCTCCCTCTTACCCTACACCACGGGCTAATGAAACTAGAACATTATTTACAACATTAAGAAAGAGGAAAACAACTTTATTTGGTCATGTGATGAGAAGAGAGGCATTGGAGAATGTCGTGACAACTGGAAAGATCGATGGGAAGAGAGGCCGAGTCAGACCAAGAGAAATGATGCTGGATGGATTGCGACGGTGGATTGGAGGAATTCCAACGGCAGAGTTGATCCAGAAAACTAAAGATCGAGATCTGTAACGCTTACGCCAGTCGGCATGGTACTTGATGATAATGGTTATATATCACACTCAAGCGCTCTCACATTCACCAGACTAACGAAATACTGGATTTAAACCTATTTTTTTTTTGTTTTATTCAATTTTTGCTTGCATTTAAAGAATAGTTAAAGTATAGTTTGCCAACCACCTTGTCATCAAAGTATCCAAGGACTTAGTTTATCAGCCATCTATGAGCCTACAGATTTAGCGACGCTTTCTTACAGTTCTTTGACATTTACATCTGCATTGTAAGACATAACAACCAGATGCTTACCCAGAAGCATGCCAAGTGTAAATGGCATCATTATTCTCGAATAGTTGATGACATTATCGCTAAAGATTTTATCACCGATTGAAACAATGACTTGGAAAACGTGTTCTGGCTTTATACTGCATACTAGAAGACAACGTCGAGTTATCTGTGTTTGGGAAATTGTAGGAAGTAATAATAGTCAACGCCATTTTAACCATCTCTCTGTGAACTTGTTTCAAGTCTATAGTTGTTTGTGTCATTATAATACTGTTAGCTAACATGCAACAAGAAAGATGACTAGCAGTCAAGCATCGGATCAACTAGTGTGAAACTTGGTGCAACATGTTCAAAATAGCTAATACTATCGCCCGATACGTCAATAAACAGACTCAACATCAATAAACAAGACCACGCTTGGCATGTCTAGAAGTTTGTGTACACAAAATATATAACTTACTTGTCAAGTCATTGACATTCAATCGCCGGCTGTTTCTGCTGTTTTAACACATTATTTGTCAAATAATTACCAAAAATTCACGTATCCATTTACATCTGTTGCCGGTCTCTCTGGTCTAGAGGTTACACGACTTTCTCCGTAATCTCGTATACTCTCGTAAGTAACGTTACGTTGCGCGATAATTGGTAGAGGTTCTCTCTGCGTCGATACCTTAGGTCGCTCAGTAAGCAATAACAAACTACTGAGCGTAATCTTGCCAAGAAATCAACAATCAGCTGACAGATGCTGATGTTGACAGCGATGTCCTGTAAAAGGATATGCGAAAAAAATTACATCTGTACCTGTATAAAGCGATGTGGTCGTCTCTGCCGATTGGTCAAATTTCCCAGCCTACTTGAGATAAATCTGTTGCCACTTAACCTATTAGACACTTTTTAGACAATGAATATTGTAATAAACCAGGAAGGTCACTACTAAAAATGATATCAATGAAAAACAGTTTAATTTACAGATGCCTATAAAATTATGATTCTACTCAGAATTAAAATAAGAAACATCAGAAAGGCAATAACAAATAAAAATTGGTGAAGAGTACTATCAGTGTGTGGAATGAAAAGGGACAAAATAGTCAAGATATACATTCCGTACAATTTATAAAGATCAAAATAGAAGAGAAAACTCTTAGCCAAATGGATAATTGTATATACCTAGCGCCATTTATAACATCAGATGGCAGGTGCGCAAAAGCGCTTAAGAACAGAATAGGGCAATCGATACCTATATTTCAGAAAATTAAAAGTATCTTATGCAATAAGTCACTGTCATTAAATGAAAAAAATACAAATTTTAATCATACAATATAAAAAATTAAGGATTAAATTTCATCAATAAAATTTACAACAAAAAAGATTAAAATAATATAAATTTCTGTTTAATGTTACTATCTTAAATGTTTCATTTAGAAATATAATATTTAATTTTTAATATCTGGTTGATATTTCATACATACAGATGTGAATGTCAAGAACTGTAAGAATGCTTCGCTAAATCTGCAGGCGCATATATGGCTGATAAACTAAATCATTCAATACTTCGGCAACAAGGTCGTTGGCAGAATTTCTATATTAAAAATGGAAACACAGGTTAAATAAAACAGGCTGAAATCCAGTATTTCGTTATTCTTGTGAATGTGAAAGCATTTGAATGTGGATTAATAAGACATATCGTAAACCCCCGTGGGTAATATGTGTACCTAATGTATGTACCTAGTAATTCATTTAATATAATGACAAGAAAAAATATTTATGATGTTGTAAATGTTAAACATTTGTGGTTAAGGTATGACGTGTTTTTAAAGATTGGTGTCAATTTGAGAGATACAAAGATATATGAGAGACCCTGGTATGTGGATTACACATTCGACTAACACATTTTCTTACTCTGGTCAATATATGTATAGATTTGGCATTATTTTTCTTAGTTTGTCTCTATCTGTTTATTTTTTATTTGGCCACACAGTGTCTTACTTTGCCATACATATTTCTTAGTTTGGTTGATAGTTTAATTTTGTTTACTATCTTTCTTAATTTGGCTAACATACTCTCTAACTTTGGCCTACATAGATTCTTCTTTTTATACGTTTAGTCGAGATATTTATAAGTTTCGTTGAAATATATCTTAATTTGGCCGAAATTTTTATTAATTTGACTAAAATATATACTTACTTTTATAAATTTGGTGGAGATAATTCTTACCATGGGCATAATTTTTTTCTAATTTGGATAATGCATTTTCTTATTTCGATCCACAAATTTATTTATTATTATCTGGATTATATATTTGTAAGTTTTGTTTTTCCTGTGGCTATAATTTTCAATAGTTTGGCTAACATATTTTCCAATTTTTTATAAACTTAATCAAGCTATTTCTTATTTTGGCCAACATCTTTATTAATGTTGCTAACGTATTTTCTTTCTCTTTTTTCTTTTTTTTTTATTTGGGGGGGGGGGGGGGAGGGGGTGAAATGTTTATAAGTTTGGTTAAGATATTTCTTACCTTCGCCAACATTGTTATTACTTAGGCTACCACATTTGCCTACAATATTATAAGTGTGGTCGAGACATTTATAAGTTTGGTTGAAATATTTCTAACTTTGGCTTCCATTTTAATAGTTTTGCTAACATCTGTTCCTACATTTTATAAATTTGGTTGAAATATGTCTTAATTTGGCAAAATAATTCCTATTTTGGCTAACATATTTGTTTTCAAACGACATATTTATAAGTTGGTTGAGATATTCTGTTTAATGTGGCCAAAATTTCCCACACTTGGCCAGCACATTTCTTGAAATATTTTCAGAAATGTAGAATATATGAGCAGATGTATCATTTGGGGCATTACACCATTATACTTAGTTATGTTGTTGACACCGTATTGATATCGGTCATTTAACAGTACTTGAAACCTATGGTAATTGCGCTTTTTGGATTCCGTGAACTAGTGTTGGAAATAAAATAAAAATTTCACGGGAAGGTTAACCCGGTCAACAAATGTCCGCAGAAGTCGGATGTGTCGGCCTAACGGCGCAAGAACGCAGCTCTGCTGTAAACAGGCACAACGCAATCACATCCGAAAAAAAACTCCGGATGATCGCAGAAGAAGAAGAAGAAGAAATAAAAATTTAAAAAAAAAAAACAACAACAACCATAGAATATGATCGCCAACAGGCAGAAAGAAATACCACAAATATACAAGTAACTGATAATATTATTGAACACGTGACTCGGTAAAACTATCTCGGAACCGTTATATCATCTGATAGGGGATGCTTTGAAAAGATTGGAACAAGAATCGACCTTGCAGGATGGATAACATACTGACCAATAAACAAATGGCATTTGTATTCGTTTTATTCAAGTACCTTGGAAGTATAATATCCTCAAATGGCAAATCAGAAGACGAGACGCAAATAGATGCAAAAAGCAAACCAACTCATTGGACAAATGGCACCAATACTAAAGAACAAACGTGTATCAATAACTACTAGAAAACACTTTACAACACAATATTCCTGCCAACTCTATGTTATCAATGCCAAACTTGGACAATGACAGAAAAAGAGAAAAAAAAATCACAACAACAGAAATGAGAAGAAAACTCAATGTATCAAGAAGTGATAAGATCAGAAATGAAGAAATCAAGACTAAAGTTGGGGTTATAGCTGTACTAGATTTTATTAGAATCCAGCAAGTCAAACGGTTTGACCATGCAAGTAGGTTACTAACTAACAGTATGCCAAAACAAACAATGATGTTCAGACCAGAGAGAAGCAGAGGAAGAGGCCGACCACGTAAACGATGGACGCAGGGAATAACAGAGTCCATGGGATTATCGATACATGAAGCCCATAAGCGGGCACTCTCCCGCTGTTTATACTTCACCTCGGCACCACAGGGTACAAGAGGAACATGATGAGATGAGTTGAGATGATATATTCGTGTGTATTCCTATGTTGCGATCCTGTAAAGTAGCATATGAAAGTGGATACTTGAGTAAAGTCATTGTCGTAGAAGAATATGGAATTGACCAGGTCAACAAACCGCTGAACACAGTATATGATATTGGCGATATACCTCCTCAATTATGCAATTATATCTTTATTACAAGCCCGAAGAAATTAAGAGTCTTGATACGTGATCGTTATCGAGCAATTAGTATACTTATCCACATTTCGCAAAGAACAATAATGCAAAAAGGAAGACCATACAACACGAAATAGGTAAAGAACAATGTGGGTTTGTAGAATGCAAGGGTAAAGCATATATGATATCTATTATGTGAGAACATTAATTGAGTGTTCAGTAGAAATATACACAGACATGAATTTTTGCTTTATTGACTACTCTAAGGATATACATAGTAACATCATACTAGATGGTTGATTCTAGAGGTCGCCGCTTCTGGCATTTGACACGCTGAACCTTTATTTCTCGTGAAGAAAGAGAATATTGAAATGTTACATAGAACCTATACTTTTCTCTGGCTGTGAAACGTGAAATGAGCAGACAAGCTGGAAAACATATATTGGCTTTGGAAATTGGTTTTTGAAGAAAAGATGCAAAGACCCCTTTGGACATACATAAAAGTATTGCAAGAGTAAATGCCTAAATTACGACGCAATAACTTCGCTGTTCAGGGCAATGTGCATGTGACATGTCATGTTGCATGAGACGCCTAAGGTCGAGCCACGAAAGCTTGTTCTGTCCCTTTGTAATATTATACAGCTGATAAGCTGCGCTAAACACCCATCAATTTATGAACCGCTAATTATTAAGTAAATATACGCCTTCCCCGACGTGCGTTGGTGATCACAACTTTCTTCCCCGACTACGAGACCTACTTAGTTAGATACTACTTTGACGTGGTTACACTCGCGTATGCTAGTTTCGAGGCCGTCGTATGTTGCATTGAGACCGGGCTTTCCTTTGGTGTTACACGATGACCCTAGTACGACACGGACATAGAAAAGAGAGAGACGCGGAATCATTTTAAACTCCGATGCCCTGTTGACGAGATAGCGGAATTACTCCCATAAATGATGGTCATCATGAATTAGATCCCTGGGTTTGACAACCGACGGGGTACCCCTTTTTGTCGTACCTGCTTAACAGCGTGTGCCGGAAGTACCCTTGCACATGTTACCGGAAGCAACACCCCCTTTGATCAGGTGAAACCGACTGTATTTAAAGCACAAACGTAGACCGGTTGTAGCCATTAATCGCGTGTCCCGGATGTACCTCTTAAACATGAGACTGGAAGGAGCGCTCCCTTTGACCGGATGTAACCGGATGCATCCTTATGTATGTGACAGGCTGTATGCAACGCACCCATGCGTTCCATTTGTAGCCATTAACCACGTGTCCCAGGATGTACCCTTACATATGTGACCTGATGCAACGCTACCTGTGATTGGATGTAAACATTACCCACGCATCCCGGATGTATCCTTAAACATGTGACCGGAATCAACGCCTACTTTGACCGGCTTTAAGCAGTAACCACGTGTCCCGGATGTACCCATTAAACATGTGATCACGTGACTGGTTGTACACCATCACACAGCCGGAGGACGATTCTTGTATCTCTAACACACCGCAATGGTAAAATGATAGCGTTTACGTCCCATATACTACAGATAGTATTACTGCCATTGTAATAAATAATCGGTCACTTTTCATTAGATATATAACGGGAAAACCCAAGGTTTTCTAACGATCGGATTCACATATATGCATCGAAGTTGTCCATGGTAGACCCCCTTTCCCCTATACTATGCCGATATCTTTACTTTTCACTTTACACTTCACAAATGCTATTTTAATTATTACTTTTAATAGTTAATGTGTATATTTTTATATATATACTAGACCGGAATGGTTACGCATCCTATCGCGTAAGATTTAAAAATTCACGATTCATTTTCGTAAGACATGTTGTGACGTCACATAAGCTCATATAAGAAAGTGATCCAGGTTCAGGAGCGATCCCGTGCATCTACAACACATATACATGACATACTACATACTATGACACACGCATTTTATTCCTGCCACCTAATTAGCTGATTATACGCCAAAAGAGAAAAGTTGATAAGTAATTAAGTCTTATCTCCCGAGCGACTCGGGCATCAGTGTGAAATATAATGCGAATGTTAATTAACGGCTAGTACATTCCTGTGTTTTGTTGGAATTGTTGCATTTGTAGACGCGTGTTAATTCAGAGTATTTATCCATCTGGGTGGTAGCCGCGGGTGTGAATCCGTCCCGATTGTCCGATAGTCCATCCGCCACGTCTCGCTTTTCCGCCGGGTGTGCTAGTCCGTCTCACCCCACCCGCTCCACATGAGCAAACACACACTATTGACACTTTATCCCTCGACCACTCAGATCTCAGCCCAGCCCCTCGACAAAGCAATCCTCAACACACATCGTCGTCCACCCAACCCACTCCTATTCTCCTCAACTATTTTATTCATTCCTCCAGCCCGACCCCGGAATTAGAACCTACCACCTCCATATACCGATGGTGCCTCTCTCCAGGAACATGTGTACTTCAAGGGATGACCCACGACACAGGCACCCACCATTCCCACGTCATCACCTTTACATACATACTGTTGATACTCTACCTTTGACCACCCCACAGTCACACATCCCGACCACTACACCCACTAATACCACCAACATCATCCTTATCATCATTACCATCATCATCAACATCATTAACATCATCATCATATTGATTACCATCATATTCAACATCATAATTTTCATTTTCACCATCATTATCATCATTACCATCATCTTCCTAATTATAACCGTCATCATCATCATTATCATTATGACCAGATAGTGTCCGACTTATTTTGTAGTTCCTAATGTTGCTGATTATGTAGGCAATATTTTCAAATTGTGTGACACATTTTTTCAATGTTTTCATTGTTGATTGCCATAATTGGTTGTCTTATACGAGGGGGCTTCAAATCAACACCTTTAGAGTGCGATATAAATTATAGTAACCCTGCCATTGTCTTGTAACCCGTGAATATTATTGTTAACGATGTCAAGAGTGTCAAACACGTGACATCGCGGTGCAGACGACTGCGGAGACACCATAAGGACAGTTCAAAGATGAACGCCCCACTTTTGATATGCCGCAAAGAGGGGCAGCGTTCTGTTATCTGTTTTTTGATCAGTGAAGGAGTGAAACCTATAGAAATGCATTGGCGTAGGAAGGTCCAATATTGTGATGCCTGCCTGTCAGTCCAGCAAGTATATGAGTGGAGTAGGAAGTTTCAAAATATTTCGGTCCGATGAAGAGGTACAGCAGGGGGTGCATAAGTGGTAATACACGCGACCAATATAATTATTTTCTATAGGATTCCAAACGCTTTATCGTCGCTGGAGGACTTGCATTGAACGCACTGGTGACTACATCGACAAATGATACATTTGTTCTTTACTTTTTTCAGAATATATTCACACATACACACAGACACGCACACACACACACACACACACACACACACACACACACACACACACACACACATTAACACACACCCGCAACACACATTTAATGTTTTCATTTGAATCCGCCATTTATTTTTGTTTATGGGCATTAAGCGAGTTTGGGTTTGAACTAAAACTTAGTCCATTCACATGCTGCAACTTCTAGAGCACGGAGCTAATGTTCACGTTTGGATTAGCTTTCCCTATTACCAGTGTCCCTCGCCGTCATGCAAACCTACTGCGACTTCTGAGGTACGTGTAATTTACATCCCCGAGACAAGGACAAGAAGTCAGCAGTTCATTCTAACTGACTGGTGAAGGGGTTGAACCCCCTGCCTCACCATCAGCGCATAGAATGTTTATGAGCGAGAACTCGTATCCATTCGGCCACGCTGACCTTCCCTACGTATTTAAAATCGCGGTCTGGCTAGAGACTTCATTGAAGTCAGATAAGCCAAGTTTCTTGGCTCATTTGATAAGCCAAGTTATTTTGATAAGCCAGGTTACTTTGATACTCCAGGTTCCTTTGATAAGCCATGTTCCTTTGATTAACCAGGTTCCTTTGATAAGCCAGGTTCCTTTGTCAAGCCAGGTTCCTTAAAGAATTTTTTAACCAATCTACATGTACTAAAAAAAATAACAACACACCCACATTTTATAAGACGCACACAGTTAATCAGTTTATTTCTTTGTTTTCTACCCACTCCTAGAATGGGATAGGTATTGAAAGTAGTATACCTAGGGATGAACATGAACAGTCTATACACACCTCAGTCAGGAGGAGGAGATAGCACATCTAGCAAGTTTGACACCCTTTCCAGCGGGAGCAGCACTTTAATAAAACAGTACTCACAGACAACCTGTCATTAATGTTCTGTATGTGAATGAATATGTGAGAACATAAGTTAGCAAATCTACGTGAAGATGGTGTATACAATTTATGCTGACATGAGTTGAGTTGAGATGAGCTGAGTTGAGATGAGTTGAGTTGAGATGAGATGAGATAAGATGAGTTGAGATGAATTGAATTTAGATGAATTGAAATGAGTCAAGACTCGACATTACAGCACTCGGGACATTCCCATATGCGTCCCTCCTTAATCTTCAACAACCAGTGAGGAGTCCTAATACTAATTGCACCAGCTGACATCCGAATATGTGTCATTCTGGCCTTCTTTAGGTGTGCTGAGCACACTCTGGTGTCTCACTGTCGCAATATTCTGCCCAGGAAATTGTGATGTATATGTTCCAAAGATCTCCTATACGGAGAACTAGCCACAGGGAAGCGGCCAACCGGAAGACCCCAAATGCGATATAGGGGTGTGTGTAAGTAAACAAGATATGAAAACCCTTGGCATAGATCCGGGCACATGGGAAAAAGTTGCAACAGACAGATGTTCCTGGAGAAGATTGCGCTCTTTCGAGCGCAATCTGATCCGGCAAATTGAGGATAGGCGGCACAGGCATAAAATACAGTCACTTCCTGCCTGACCTGCCTTGTCTTACAGATGTGGAAACTGTGACAGAGATTGTCACTCTCGCATTGGACTATACAGTCACCAGCGGTGCTGTCAGGTACCTCCCCAGTGGCACAACTCTATAGTCCTTCAGGAATGAAAGAGGCCTACTACTACTACTACTACTACTACTACTACTACTACTACTACTACTACTACTACTACTACTACTACTACTACTACTACTACTACTACTACTATGTTGTTCTACATTATACACACATTCCAAAAGATCCATTACCAGACTAGTCTTATTGCACAAATACCTCACCCAGCGGTGGAGATCCAGCCAATTTGTTCTCCTGCTCGTTTCCCAACACCCCAGCGTGCCAAGCTAGTTAGTTAGTCGACACATCATCCTTATTGCACTTGGAACCATTCATTCAGTAATTGCTCAGATCCCCTTCTAGCAAATCCCACAGCGTGTAGCGGCTAACGACACCAGTTCTGTGTCTTTATTAATCTTCTTTGGCTTCCTGTATAGTGTTCTTGGTTGGCTACATCACGTTTAATTTGCTGTTCTCGTAGTCTGACGATGTATGATCTTATGGGAAAAAATATCCACCGGAACATTCCTATCCTTGAATTTTGAATTGAAGCATGCCACTCTGCACGAAGCATACCTGTTTTCACTCTTACAGTAAGCATAATTGATATATGTGTTATCATCATTACAAAAGAGTGGCCCAATGTCTCTCTGATCACACTATTTCTTATACGGTCTCGGATAGGTAATTGGCAGCTCTCCTGAAGCATCTCATCTCACAGGTGTTTATTTTCAGTAAGTGTGATTTGGATAATGTCCAAGTGTGTCATTGGTAGCAAAGGGTTGGTGTGAAAATGCAATTTATAATCTGTCGTCTTGCGGACATGGGTATGGATGCATGTTTCATGTGGATGATTTTTTTTTTTTTTTTTTTTTTTTTTTTTTGCATATCCTTTACAGGACATCGCTGTCAACAGCAGCATCTTTCAGCTGTCTGTTGATTTCTTGGCAAGATTACTCTCAGTAGTTTGCCATTGCTTTCTGAGCGGCCGGCTCAGTATCCCGCAAGTCACCAGCGGGGGTCGAACCGCTCCCAGTTCTCTCCCGCTACGAGACTCTGCGTGATAAACGGGATTACGGAGAAAGTGTTGTAACCCCTCAGCCAGAGAGACCGGCATGTGGATGATAGTTAATACAAAAAGAATTTTCAATACATTGTACACATAATAACAACATAAATTATCCAGAAGCAGTTTCCTGTTATGGGTCGGCGATGTTACATTTTGAGGCTTGAAAACACGGAGGAGTAGTTAACCAATCTTTACCTCACTTTGGGAAGAGACGCGCCCTGGCGTCGAACACCAATCCAACGAGACTCTTAACATTACCAGCGCAATTCGCTATGGACTTCGCTTAGTCTCTTGAGGAAAACTTTCGCTGGAGGAATTCACGATACTGATATAGACTTGAGGAAAACTTTCGCTGGAGGAATTCACGATACTGATATAGACTTGAGGAAAACTTTCGCTGGAGGAATCCAGGATATTGTATAGACACCAGAAAGAAAAAAAAACTGACGCTGGAGGGATTTAAGATACTGTATGGACTTGAAGAAAATTGTCACTGGAAGATTTCAAGATACTGTATAGACTAGAGGGGACCGAACACGTCCTGGTAATCCACTGCAATTATAACAATCTCCAGCCGTCTTGGCATTATCTTCTACTGTGTTAACATGGACTCAGGCAAGAGAGTATGGTCGGAGTATTGCTCAAGTCTTCCGACCTTAAACTGATTCAGTGCCGAACTAAAAGTAGGGTTGAACTAAAAATGGTAAACATTGAAATGAACAATAATTATAATGTTAATTTCCGTTAATTGACCATTGAAATTGAAGAAAATACAGTTAAATAAAACAAATAAATTATGACACTTGTATGGCGATAAATCGACCTTGTGTCCAAATAAAAGGTTTGGGGACTGAGTGGTCTCGAGGTATGGTGTCCGCCTCGAGTGCTGGAGGTCCCGGGTTCAAGCCCCGGTGAGGGCCGGGATTTTTTTCACGTGGACTTCCAGTATTAAAATTTCTCCTGGTCTCTGGGTAGTAAGATCGGACGCCCGTTGTGTATTGTTGCGTACGTAAAAAATCACTTGGCAGTTGGAAATCGAAAAAGAGTAGCCTAGCGGCGCTGCCCGGGCAAAATTTCAAGTTAAAAATCTACCCAAAGTATTTCAGGATCCTCGCCGGTGCTACGGAGTTCGTGCACTAAGCTGAGTTTCTCCAAACTCAGGTTTGAGTTAGGAGGAGAACGGAGCACTTAAGGGTTACATCCGTGCGCCGTGATGTTGATCCATCGACTAAACTAAACTAAATAGAAGGTCATATTTACGGATATATATATTCCTTCGGCACTTAATCAGTTCACATACATTGTCAATTCATATGACGATGGGGGAGCGACGAAATGGTAAACCTTGTTACGTTAAAAGCAGTACTCGAAGACCTGCACAGAAGCGGATCAGACAGTATGGTCCTCCTTCGCTAACACGTACCTCTTTAGGGGCACCTTTCAGCCCCATGGGGCACCTTTCAGCCCCATGACACCAGAAAGGAGGTAGAAAAGGAACACAGACAATATACAGAAGAACATATATCGTAATCAAATGTTTCGATTCTTAATATGCTTTACAAATTATCAGGACACGAAATATAAATTTGAAAACAGGAAAATTGCCAGCCTAGCCATATATAGATTAACATAATTCGACCTGATCTAACTGCTATTTTGCAGTCGAGAAAAGCGTAAATCCATTATAATCATCATCATATTCCACTTTTGCCGTCAAGTATTTGATGTACAGTTGGCGCTCCAGCACCCGAAAGGGGGCACTGCATAGTGTCGTTCTGTTGTATTGTACAATGCCTTTTATGTTGTCAATCCCTTTTCTTCTTGGGCGTTCTCTTGCACACGTAGAAGATCTTCTTTGAAGTAGAAACAGTGCTATTAGTTGATGGTGTTGCATTCTAACAAGCTGGCCGAACCATGTGATCTTCTACCTTTCTATATATCTGAAACAAGATATTAATTCCATGGTCTGTCTGATAACGTTGTTTTCTTTTCTTTCTCGATATAGTTACGTTGGCAGCTTTCCTCAATCATCTCATCTCACAGGTGTTGATTTTGCGTAAGTGTTATTTCGATAATACAAAAATGTAAATTAAACACTCGAAATATGACAATACAATTCTACGCATGTAATGCCTCCGATTTATGGACAAGGAAAATCCAATGAGCGGCAAAGTCGAAGTGTCTTGGTTAGGAAATAACTTGGTAGTGTGGCGAAAGCCTAGCTGCACCCTCCTATCTTGCTTAGTACTCAGTATATTATAAAGATTCTTTACCATATGTTTACATTAAGGTTACAGTTATTTTGTATTTATAGTAATGGGATAATTTAATTTGGCTTACTTATCCTGGCCAACTACAACCAACAGACAACGGGGCCCGGAAACGGCCACTTGCTGGTGCTAGTTCCATGTCCGGTCTCACTCTTCTGGTAGACATTGCAGACAACGGTCGGGGCCAATTTTGGTGTTCAAAAAGCAACGTTTTTTAAATAGTAAATTACTTAAACAAGTAATAAGTCAATATTAAATTACTGAACTAAGTAATAAGCCTAACCAAAATTTTATATTGAACAAGTGCCCCGATCCGTAGTGAGAATCTGATTCTGGAACTAGAAGTGTTGTGGTATACCAGAGCAACTCACCAGCAGCATCAACTAGCATAACTCACCAGCAGCATAAGATTTCAGTTTGCGCATCCACGACTCTGAAAGAACTGATCTGTGGGCCACTGGCGAAGAGGGTGACCCGAAGAGGAACGCTGGAGAGACTACTATCTTCACCGGTGGAAACACCATTTGCAGCTGAGTGCCTAAACACCTTCCTGGAGTCACGGCCATACTTTGTTTGACTTACCACCATCCCGTCTTATGATTAAGACCTCGCTCCGAGAACATTTTTTGATTTACATATTGTTTTTGTTTTCTTCTCATCAATGATTTGCCTTTTACGTTCCTTGTGGGAACTTATATTTCTATTTGTTCAGAATTAAACTTGTGATAAGCGGTGTTGTCGCTTATTGCTAAATAAGAATTCCTAGTTGTCATCCTCATATCTAACATTTAATTAGATCACACAAGTGTGAGAGTAGGACGAAAGTTGAATCTTTCATCTTTATCGACTTCTTTGTGAGGTATAGTTCAAGTCAAGTCTGGGGGCTAAATTCTTTTCCACAGGATCATCGTGTCGCTGCTAACTAAGTTTGCTGTCATCTTTGTGTGTATAGCTGTACAACTTTATCTGCAGTCCTGTGCCACTGTAAGAATAGTAGACTTCTTTTTCTGGGACAGTTTGTCATACTCCCTTTGTTTTTCACGAGCCACTCGTCTGCTATTTCTTCAGTGGGGAGTCTTTCCTAGTGGTTAGGCTCATTGTCTTCTACTGTACCTGTGAGACTTCTCTCAACAGTAGCAGGCCACGCGACAGGTAGATACAATTTACTGAATACACAAACAGTAATGTGCTCAATGTATTGTCTGGCCAATGTCACTGTATTTCGTCGGGTGCATACTACAAAAATAAATTCAACATATAATAAAGTGGCGTCATGAAATACTCGCAGCATATTGTCAAATATTTCACTGTCACCGCGTAGTTTGTACGTTGTTTTCACTCGCTTTGAACCTAAACGTAGTTCATTCACATGCTACTACTTCTAAAGCACTGGAATGATTTTTGCACGTGGTTTATTTTTCATATTACTAGTTAACCTCGCCATCGGACAAACCCACTCTGACTTCTGAGGTACTTTCAATTTAAAGATTGAGCACAACCCACAACTGGCAACGCTGATCGTATTCCAGTACGAACCTAAGGCCTTGTCCACGTCAATTTGGAAGCACTAGACTCTAGTTTCGCTCTCGTTTGACCTCGTCAGTAGTGCATATCCTTGACCGGATCCGGAAACAAACCCCGGATCACTGGCATGTGACGCGGTTGTGTTACCACTAGACCACGCAGTACACGCTAGACGCAACCAAATTCTCACACTAGAATATCACTAGGTCACCCATCGTAGGCTATTGCTCAAAATTTGCCCGATCTCCGCGATTGACATCCGTCATTCGATGTGGCTCCGAATGGTCAGGTCTTCTCGACTGGCAAGGCTAAAGATACTGTCCTGCTCCCTTGACTCTTAATTACGATATATACGGGTAGGATGAGGCAGGGCTCTCTTCGCTTTCTCAAGTTCATTGACCTCTACAGCGACGCATGCCACAATGTAACTACGTCATGATTCAGCACATGCCATTCGGACCTGTCGAGGTTAAGCATTCATTGGTTGTCGCCATTGGCGTTTTTAAAAGGAAATTAACTCGAAATAATCAGTTGTAATTAATGTTCAGTTTATCAACTTATTCAATACTCAAGTGTAACTCTTAGTCAGATATGACTTAGCAGTAGACTGTACTATCTGCTTTCTGTTAGAGCTGAATGTTCGGGCGGCGATCACAAAATCCGACACCCCACATTGTGCCATTGGTTTCGTGCAGAGTAGCGATATTGGGAAGGTACACACCTTATCCGAATGCGAGGAAATGTAACCTAAAGACTACATGTCATGGCATGGAAGACCATGCCTTAAACCTCTGGAGGCAACTGGTCCAAGATCGAAGCTCCGACACGGGGATAGTTGCTGATCCGACAGCTTCTGCAGCTTGTCTTGTTCCAGATGTATTGGTGGTACTTTTCCTTTGAAGTGAACTAGGCAGGCTGAGAGAGGGACCATGCTGCAAGTGCAACACAGTCTCAACAATTCAGTCCAGGCTCTGTGCTATGGGGAAGTATACCTCAGTTTCACAAATTATTGTCTGTCAAGACAGCAAGATGCCAGTGAGTCAGTTAGTTAGTCATGTTATAATGATGTACTAGAACGGTATAACAATAAATGCTGGTGTTCTCATGGTAGATACTGCCGTAGGGACATGCCAAGTAGGTCTTCACGGTATAATAAAGTGCAGTGACCAGTTTTTTCCTGGCTGGTTTTCCATCTCAGATAATCCTGGCAATTATCCAGGAATCATTTAATCCAGCAGATACGAGCCCAGAATCCTACAAGTGGGGAACAATAATACTTCCACGGGTAACGGTGCTGATGACAATCGGATCACTGTCGTGGGCTGGGAACCGGGGAAGAATTGTTGCCAGACGTGCTGCTGGCAGTCCCACGATTACAACCTGAATTCGCACGTGACAGGATAATTTACACATTCATTGTAAAACAAAACAAACAAACAAAAAAAGAAAAAAAAAAAAGAAAGTAGGTTTGAACAAACAAAAATTAGGATGTACCAATCAAAATTTTCCAAAACAAAAAGTAAGTTTTACCAAACAAGGAGTTGATTTGACCAAACAAAAAGTCGGTTTGACCAAACAAAAAGTAGGTTTGACCAAACACAATGTAGAGTTGACCAAACAAAAAGTAGGTTTGACCAAACACAATGTAGAGTTGACCAAACAAAATGTAGGTTTGACCAAACAAAAATTAGGTTTGACCAAACAAAAATTAGGTTTGATCAAACAAAAAGTAGATTTCACAAAATAAAAAGTAGGTTTGACAAAATAAAAAGTAGGTTTTCCCAAAACAAATTAGGTGTGACCAAAGAAATATTAGGTTTAACCAAACAAAATGTAGGTTTGATCATAAAACAGTAGATTTAAACAACAAAAGTGGATGGCGGAAAATAGGAAGTTGAAGTGTATCACAGTCTTGACTTAAATGTTGATAATATAGCAAACATGTTGTATTAAATATCAAATTAAAGGTAAGTAAGTAAGTAAGTAAGTAAGTAAGTAAGTAAGTAAGTAAATCTTTATTTTCCAAGGGTTAAGAATTGGGCACGTCTGACATTCTGCCCTTCTTCTCTTTGCTTAGGGAAGAGGAGCTGCTGGCCGAGTAGTTAGATTGTCGTATTCTCCTTCAGGAGATCTTGGTTCGAATCCTATGCAAGCTGTGGATTCTTTTCTGTCAGGGGAAAGAAAAGAAAACCCTAACCTGCGCAGTTGGCAGAGACTGCACAGCCCAGGCGAACCTTAATCCCTCGAATCTAGACCACATTGTCCTACACGGCAATGGACTATAGGGAGTAGATGAGAGCGTAAGGAAAGCAACTGTATATAAACCCATTTCAGATACCGGAAGTCGCGTAAGACGATTAATCATCCCTTAGCACTTAATCAGTTAAAATGTACCTGGGTTCACAATCGACCCTTCATAAAGAAGTGGGGCCCAGAAAATATTTTGAGAAGTAAAAAGGTCAGCAAGATACTAGCCACATTATACACCTAGTGCCAGTTGGGATATAACATTATATGTAAAGCACCATATATCCAATAGCCTAGGAGGTATACAAGAAGTATACAAGAGTTATAAAATAGGTATAAAAGAGGTATAAATTATAAAATATATACTTACTTACTGTTGTAGTCAATTAAGCACACATAACAACCTCTGTTAATATTAATCTTCCTTTCTGTTAATCTTTAAAATAAATATGGCATTGCTAGTGCTCATCTCCAATTTGTGGTTTTATTTTATTTATGATTATTCTTATTTTAATTCTCATAAGCATTTTTGAAACATGATATATTACGAATGGTGCGATGTTGTCTACAATCTGTTGCACGGTTTCTCGGGTAGCGCTATGACAATATATTTCAGGAGATCATCAACTATATCATGATCATGATCATCATCATTATCTACATCATCATCATCATTGTCAACAACTCATGTTTCAGGCATCATCGGATTACTTCTCCCACACCATACAAGAAACTTGCAAGTCGTGTGCGAGGAATGAAATGGTACATTTTATTGCCGTTGGCTCTTTACAGTTGCAAAACAGTCGCTATCTAATCACACATAAAGTCACAATATTCTCTATCACTAGTTTTCCTAAACCCTATAGCTAATCTCTATCTATTAGGCTATACGAAAAACACATATCTATTCTATACGATGTGCACACTACAGAGTCAGTCCCCAGTCTGACTTCCTTCACTCGCGTCGCTACACGCCACGCGGAAGGACCTTCATACGCCCTTCGGCTCTTTGCGTGCTAGGTCAGTTAGCACGCTTCTATTAGCTGGCTTTGGTTTGAGTGGCAATGGTAGCGATCACGCAGGCGTGATTCCGTCGTGACCAGTAGTGCTAACTATCTGGTCAACGCCTTCGTGTGAGGACTAGTTAATAGTCCCCCTTTTCTATCATCTATCCTGCCCTGATCCCGGGCACTATGTTCCCTCTACTCTATCTGAGGTTGACCCCACGTCCTGGTGGTGTTCTATCATGAGGCAGGATTCCTGCCTCCTGTGTCAGTCTTTGACACACCCCCCCCCCCTCCTGTGTTGCGTCATCAACTTTGACTCATTGGTTGTGACGCAAGAGGTTTCTAAAAAAAAATAGTGTGTCTAATTTTTGTCAAAGACTGCAGATAACCTGGGTTTGGGCTACTCAATAGACCTACTGACTAATGTCACAATGTAGCATCACTTTACTTGGCTACTGGCAATCGCCACAAACTTGTCTGGTTGGCGTGAGCCCTATTCTCAATCGCAATATTATATTAATTAGAGGTATGTCTGAACCGGACCGTTGTCTTATAAGACCTGCCCTCAAATAGTAAATTAACTCACTACCCATACAAAGTTGACTTTTTGAAGGTCAACACATGAATTGCTTCATGTCCCCCATATAATATTAAACAACCATTACACAAGCTGTGAGCGACAGGCTTTACCTATCTCGTTCCGCGTGTAAAGTCATATTTCACTGTTAAGTTAGTGTTTCGTTGTCTATTATGTCCCCTGACCCGGAGTTATCTCCCTTTGATCTAATAAAAGTGTATACAATTTACCTGTTTGTTTTTCTGGTTGTTTGTGTGTTTGGATGTATTTAAATGTATAATCTACCCTCTAATATGTGTATCTAACTATCATGTGTATGTACGTTAGTTTTTCAAGTGCCATAATTCATTTAACTGTGGTCACAAACATGTGTATAATACAAATCTGTGACTACGTTTCTGTCTTATGAGACTCAAAATACTTTCACTAAGATCCTAAACTAAATTACACAAAATACATTCATTAAAACACATTTCCAACATTGCAACCAACATTTGACGGCAACAAAATAAAAAGTCTTGTTGAGCGGCAGAAAAACCCCGCTGAATGTTCTCACTCTCTCTCTTGCACATTTTACATTTGTTCCCACTTTCACACTTCTGTCACACATCTTTCACCGTCCCTTATGTCACACTTCTTGATCTCACTTTTACACTTCTTTCACACATCTTTAACCTTCCTTTATGTCACACTTCTTTTACCCTCACTATTGGCACACATCTTTTACTCTCATTTCTGTCACACATCTTTCATCCTCATTTCTGTCACACATCTTTTACCCTCATAGTTATTTAAAAACCCTGGAGTGACACTGTACAAGTTTGGCTCAGTTTGACAGAGTTGAGCCTTATGACTGTGCATCAACCGTTGCACACGTCAAGTATTTACAACATATTTACATGTAAGAAAAAAGGGTTAATGGTTTGTACCCTGGTATTATTCACTACTCTATTCTACTGAAATATTACTCTAAATACTGACATACTAATAATAGTTCTGTAAATATACATTTAATGTGTTGCCTATTTTAATCTATCTGTCATATTACTCCTAAAATAAGCTTACATTACTCCTAATATTTATCTAATTTAAGGGATGGAATTTACCTATGTGAAATGAAATTGATGTGAGATGAGTGATGTCCCTTTGTGAAATGGGTAATGTGAAATGTAATAAGTTACGTCCCTTTCTAAAATGGGTGATATTCTAACTAATGTTTTTAAATGAAACAAACTATATGATTGATATTCTTATTCTATATGGTGTAAATGATGTATCTTTAAGTGTATAATATTTCTATTCTATTATGGTGTAACCTAATCATACTACTAAATGATAACGTTTGTTAAATGGATTGGTTAAGATGGAATGAAATGAGATAAAATGAAACAAAGTGAAATATAATAAACGGGATGATACTATTCATATCTAAACTTCTTATAATTAGTTGTCATGTTTAAATTACTATCCTAATCTACTTTTAAAGCTAAATAAATATGTAAATTAATATTCTATCTAATACTAAAATGAAAAAAGTATTATATTATCTAAATCTAACTATAAATTAAAATGACATAATCTATCTATATTTTATCACTATATTAAAACATTATGATACATATCACATTAGGTCTTATATACATGGTCTTTAAATACATCAGGTTAGTCGTTGCCATTAATTGTTCAGAAACATACTTTCATTGGCATAATATCTATACAATTGTTCTGGGTATTTGAAATCCATTACACAGTCATATTTGCTCTATGGGTATTGCACCTGTAGAGTTCGTTTGTAGACCACTGTTCTCGTGTCTGTATGTATATAATCATCTGACACTGTTTTTCTCTGTTTAACACAACTACTTCACTGGAACATATTTGGAGCTTAGCAAGTAATAAGCTGTCCTAGTTCACAAAGTGATATATTTGTTCCCAGAGTAAAGTTCTTCATTTTGATGTCTAAGGACACATAGCAGGTCAATGTTTTTGGTACTTAGTTCAGCACATAATACTCATGTATTTCTAACATATTTCACATAGAATATTTGCCTGTACTAAATTAACATATATTACTCTATACTCTTATGTGGAAATTTCTGGTATTACTACATCAGATGGTCGACTAAGGGTATCAGCCAAGATGTTATCTTTCCTCTTAATATGTTCTATACTAAAGGTGTAATTTTGCAGTATTAGCGACCACCTGTATATTCGGTCATTTCGATGTACACCATTCTGCATGACCGTTATTGGGGAGTTGTCAGTCTGGAAAATGAAGTGCACACCCGACAGGAATCGATGCAGCTTTCTCACCGCATAGATGACGCTTAGGGCTTCCAACTCGGATATGGAATATCTGGACTCGGTGGGTGTGATCTTACGGCTCACGTAGCAAATCGGATGGAAGATGCCCTCATAAAATTGGCCTAGTACTGCAGCGATGGAGATCCTGCTGGCATCTGTCCTAAGATAATAAACGAGCCTCGGATTAGGCAAGCGGAGGATTGGAACATTACTAAACAAAATTTTCAATTTTGACAATGCAGAAATTAATAATGCATCTTTAACATCCAATTTTACAGAAGCTTTTAAAACATTGGAAAATACACTTGTAATCTCCGCTAAATTTGGAATAAATTTACTATAGTAATTTACTAACCCCAAAAGGCTTCTGACCTGTTTCTTGGTGGTAGGCATGGTCAGATTCATAATTTTAGTAATAATTTTCTGGTCAGTCTTTAGTTGACCTTGAGAAATGACATGACCCAAGAATTCTATTTCTTTTAGGCCCAATTCGACTTTGCTCGGTTTGACAGTGAGTCCGAAGAGTCGCAACCTATTAAAGACATGTCTCAGTTTCAGTAGGTGTGTTGTCCAGTCATCAGTATGGACACATATATCATCTATATAGGTCACTGTATTCGTCACTCCATGAAGTAGATCTCTAGTTAAACGTACGAAAGTGGCAGGAGCGTTTCGAAGTCCGAAAGGAAGAAAACGCCACTCGTATAGTCCTAAAGGAGTTGAAAAAGCAGTAAGATGGATGGATTGAGACTGCATAGGGACTTGCCAATATCCCTTAGTGAGATCTAATTTAGAAAAGATTTTGGAGGTGGACATGTCAAGAATAAGATCTTCGCAGGAAGGAATTGGCTCTGCGTCGATCTTGGTGACGTTGTTGAGCTTTCGATAGTCCACGCACAGACGAATTGTAGAATCTTTCTTCTTAACTAGAACAATTGGAAAAGAGTACTCAGAGGTGGATTTTTGGATGATCCCACTAGCCTCTAAATTCAGAATTTCCTTATTTAGATTTTCCCTATAGATTAGTGGGATTGAGTACGGCCTGCATTTAATAGGCTTAGAGTCCGAAAGAAGAATGGAGTGTTCGATTCTGTCCGTCCTACCTGGAATGTCAGAGAATATGTCTTTGTATTCCGTCACTAATTCTACTAATTGTCGTCGTTGACTGTCTGTTAGTCCCTGTTCTATATGTATGCTATCTAATGTAGCAGTCTTGTCTACAATAGGAACTGGTAGTTCCATTCCGTCGTCGTCTACCTGATTCAGTACGGTGGTGGTGCTAAGTGTGTATTCTGTATTCTCGCTAAGTGTATGCTCGTCGGATATGCCAGTCTCGCTAACTAGTGTAGTTGCGTTGTGTATGTCTGTCGTCTGATCACTTGGTGTGGGTGCACTGTGTTCGTCTGTCTCTACTTCTGTCTCTTGTCGTGAATAGTAAGGTTTCAACATGTTGACATGGAATATCTTTAAGTTTCCGTTTATTGATATTTCATAGTCAACATCTGAAATTTTACGTACCACCTTGAATGGCCCTTGCCATGAAGTCAATAATAAATTTCGTTTGTCAGGAAGCAAGAGAAGTATGTCTTGAGCTGGTTCAAGTTCAATTGTTCTCGCCCCTTTGTTGGCCTTGTACATAGGTCGACCATCGTTAATATGAAGCGATTTCCTTTGCTGGACACCGGATTCAGGGGTCCAACAATATCTACCGCCACACTCTCAAATGGCCTAGAAGCCAGTGTAGAAGGTTGTACTTCAGCTGTAACATGTTTACCCTTTCGTACTAACTGTTCACAGACATTACACGAACGACAAAATAATTTAATATCATTGCAAAAACCTGGCCAATAAAAATGCGCCTGAATTCTGGCCCTGGTTTTGTCATATGCAAGATGGCCAGCAAACGGTGACTCATGTGCAATCTTTAGCACAGTTATGCGATGTTGTACAGGTAACACCGTTTGCTGAATGTTATGGTTACCAGTAGTATAATGTCTAGTAAGAATGCCATTATTTAATCTGAAGAACCCTGATGCGTTCTTTGTAACCTTAGCTCGTTCTTTCAATAATTTTAAATAAGGAGACAAACTAGGATCAGCTTTCTGCTGTTCTATGAATTTTTGTCTCTTGGTATCATCAGTGCTAGATGGAGAAAGCACCAGTAGTCTCTCATCTTGAAGCGTGTCTTGATGTTTTATAGTGTCTGCTCTGGTTGTTGCATTAACTGCTTTCAGTTGGTTCCATGCAGTTATTTCATCGCTAGTACATTGTTTTAGCTGGGGTAAGCAACCCAGAATTAAATCAGTACAAGGGTTGTCAAGTACAGCACAAGTAAATGTACCCGAAAGGAAAGGAGTGTTAATACGGGCATTGGCCAAAGGGTAAATTTCAATGTTACCCGAAAAGGTTCGGCATTTGACAGAGTCACCTGTATAATCCTCTTGACTCACTAGTTCCTTTCTGAGGCCAATAAGGGTACTACCGCTGTCTAGCAAACACTGGCATGGTCTATCATTGACCATTGCATTGTGGAACTCTAAATTGTCTCTGGAGGCTAAGGCTGCATTCACACTCTCAGATGAGCATGGAACTGTATGTCCACATTCTAATTTCCCGTCAGCATGAAACTGGTGACATCGCTCACAACTGTCAAAACTCAACACATCGTTTACACAACACACCTCTTCCGTTTGGTTAACAGGTAATTCATTTTCAACATCACACTCAGTCTCACTACCACTATCAGAAGATGTATCAAGTAAAATAGCATTGTTGGCTTTCATACGTTGGCGGCCTAGGCACTTATTTGAATAATGGCCGTAGCTGGAACAAAAAAAAACATTTAATGGCACGCCGGTATGCAGATCTTTTGTTCTGTTGCTTTTTAATAACATTTTCAAGATGTGCCGGATAACTCGGCGATTTGTCACACATTGAATCAGTGTCATGTAAAAGGTGACAGTGGATACATTTTGAAATTTTTCTATCTTTCTTGTCAAATTTATTAAATGGTTTTCTATTGCTCTGATAGTTTTTAGATTGATCTTTTACAAAGGAAACTATTTCAGAGTCATTTGAAGTTTTAAAAATATTTCTGTTTGAAGAAAAATATGCAGACCCTTTCTTTTCAAACTGTTCTATGGTTTCAATGTCTGACTGCTGCAAAAATTTAGCAAAAGAGGATGGTATCGTGGATATTACTTTATCCATAGTTATTAAGTTTTTCAATTTATCAAAGTCTTTTCCTATGTTAGATGCTTTAAGCCACCTAGTTAGTACACTTTGAACATTTGAGACGTAGTCAATGAAAGTCTCAGTAGGTTTAGGTTTTAAATTTGAGAACTGAACCTGATACCCAGGGGCATCAAGTAAAAAGTGTTGCATAATCCTATCACGGATGTATTGGTAGTCAGATCTAAGATCGGTTGGTATACATTCTATTACTTTAAGGGGCTCCCCACTCAGGTTCTTCATATAAATCATAGCCCACATCTCTAAAGGAACTTGTTGATATTTAAACTGATACTCGACGTTTTCTGTCCAGGCAGATATTGAATCGTCTTTACAATATGGTTTGATAATATTTTTGTATTTGTTGAACTTATTTTCTTCTTGTTGACTTTTAAGTTTAGTGGCAGAGATCTCTGCGTGTGAGTCTACATCCATCTCTTTCATCTTTAATTGTGTCTCTGATTCTACTTGTATTTGTTTTTCCTTAACTCTTGCCATTTCATCTATTTCTTTTTGCTTTAATTCTCTCTCCTGATCTAATGTCTTCTGTTTAATTTCCTTCTCATGTTCTAATTGCTAATGTTTTAATTCTAATTGATGTTGTCTTTCTAGTGCGCGTTCATCTCTTTCTGCATCCTTTGCTTCTTTAAATTTCTTATCAGCATATTCTTCTAGCTCTTTACCTGTGTATTGCAATTCTTTGCCTGCTTTAATGAAGTCAGCTAGAGTAGCCATGTTGTTGGGGAATTGGCTCGCGTTGACTTTAACTGACTGCTTCAATTAGTTATTATTCTTTGATATGCTATGTTATTTAATATCTGAGCACCACAAATTGTACTCTTTGTTTACAATCTGGAAAATTGTATTCTCCAAAAAATTAGAGCACAAAGTCTGTTCATACAATACACGCTGAAAAAGAGATGCACTATTAATCACAATGCATGCCAAAAAAGTAGGTTTTACTCATCTTAATGTTCCCTAGAACAAGGAACAACGCGTCAGCAACACCGGTCCCGTTGTTTGGCACCCCGGAATACACACGAGTTTTCTACTCAGGTCACCTTGTTTAGCAAATCGGCATACACTCACGTTATTACTCAGCTGTTGTTCGCCCTGTTTTATAGAGCAGCAACAATTAACAACTCGTAAACGAAAAATAGACTTTTGACAAATTGGTACAATGACCCGGACATGCCCACGAACAAACAGAACATCGATTAATTAATATTTAATGTCAATGTCCTGTCTTCGTTCTACAGTAATATGTCTTTCGTTACTAACCTAGTTTAATCTATGGAAGTATGGTGCAGGCCAAATCTAATTTGCATAGCCGAAAGTAGTGCCCTCGTGACGGTAAACAAATAGAAAAGTACGAAAAAAAATTCAATAACTGCTTTTAAATAAATATAAATATAATAATAATGTGTAAATAAATAAATATATTCATTCTCTATCTTAAATAAACAAATAATACTTAATATATCGTAAAGATTCAGGCAGGCAGCAGTTTGGCAGCTTGTAAACACTGCAATGCTGATTCCAAATGGCGAGGCCCAACTGTTTATCAATCGTGCCACGTCACAGGCGCAGCGCTATTTTTAGCTTGCAAAAATCAATACTGTCGCTGACCTCTGTATTGCTCCACCATGAATCATTTTTGACAATTATTCAAAAACAAATAAATAATTACATAAATAAATGAAAGAAGAACATAATATAAATACTTACAACTTTGAAGAACACATTATTTAAATATATAACATTCTAATAAGCACAAATAAACATTATTTCATCACGATAGGCACAATTCTGCTGGCAACTCGATCTAGTCTGCACACGTCATCGTCACTGACACAAATTAAACATTTAATCTTTGTAATATCCTATCTGTAACCCTAGTCTAGAGCCGTGGGTAAGTGTTATAGCTTGAACTCAGGTTCAAGCGGCACTTCTGACACCACATTTAATCCTATTGCCTGTCAACAACTCATGTTTCAGGCATCATCGGATTACTTCTCCCACACCATACAAGAAACTTGCAAGTCGTGTGCGAGGAATGAAATGGTACATTTTATTGCCGTTGGCTCTTTACAGTTGCAAAACAGTCGCTATCTAATCACACATAAAGTCACAATATTCTCTATCACTAGTTTTCCTAAACCCTATAGCTAATCTCTATCTATTAGGCTATACGAAAAACACATATCTATTCTATACGATGTGCACACTATAGAGTCAGTCCCCAGTCTGACTTCCTTCACTCGCGTCGCTACACGCCACGCGGAAGGACCTTCATACGCCCTTCGGCTCTTTGCGTGCTAGGTCAGTTAGCACGCTTCTATTAGCTGGCTTTGGTTTGAGTGGCAATCGTAGCGATCACGCAGGCGTGATTCCGTCGTGACCAGTAGTGCTAACTATCTGGTCAACGCCTTCGTGTGAGGACTAGTTAATAGTCCCCCTTTTCTATCATCTATCCTGCCCTGATCCCGGGCACTATGTTCCCTCTACTCTATCTGAGGTTGACCCCACGTCCTGGTGGTGTTCTATCATGAGGCAGGATTCCTGCCTCCTGTGTCAGTCTTTGACAATCATCATCATCATCATCATCATCATCATCATCATCATCATCATCATCATCATCATCATCATCGTGTGCGGTAATCGTGGGCGGTAATGTTTCGCCATCTCACACGATCGCCAGAGTCGTAGATCTGCTCTGGGCTCTTCTCTCCAGTTATTTCGTCTCCGTCTTCCCCTCATTCTTTTCTCTTTAATGTTAACAGTTGTCACAAGGTTGTCTAGTTTATATTTTCTCATAACGTGCATTTTCCTCACAAATCACAATTATAAAGAGATGTTTTTTAAACTTGTCTACTCATTGTCCACGTTTCACATCAATACAAAAGATATCACGCAGCAATTTTACCACGCGTATTTCACGCGCTGTGTCATTTGACAGTAATGTTAGCACCCTCCTCCCCTTTCCGATATTCACCATTCCATGTGGAAATAGGTAATTATTCCAAGCTGATGTATATGGTTGTGTCGGGAATTGAGGTTTGAAGACTGGGCACAACCCACAACTGGCAACGCTTATCGTAATCTGGCACAAACCTTGGCCTCGTTAACGTCAGATTGGAAGCACTAGACTCGAGTTTCCCTCTCGTTTGAGCTCGTCAGTAGTGCATATCTTTGACTGGACCCGGAATCGATCTACAGATCACTGGCGTGTGAGGCGAGTGTGTAAGCACTTCTCGTTTGAGCCCGTCAGTAGTGCATATATCTGATTGGACTCGGGATCGAACTCCGGATCACTGGCATGTGAGGCGGGTTCCAAGATTTCTGTGTAAATTGTGTTCGTCCTATGTATGTGAACAGCTTTCTTTGGCCACGTGATGAGACGAGAGGCATTGGGGAACATAGTGACAACCGGAAAGAGGGAAGAGAGGCAGAGGCAGACCAAGAAAAATGATGCTGGATGGACTGAGCCGGTGGCACGGAGGAATATCATCAACAACGTTGATCCTGAAAACCAAATACTGTGGAGACACATGAAGGCCTACGCCAGCTGGCAGGGCACGTGATGATGATGACGAGTCACCAATCTATGGGTAATGTGATCAGTGTTACGCCGGTCACTTTTACTTCCAAGTAAATTTATATACCCGTTGTATGGCTCATTTATTCGAGTGCACAGTCAATTGGCCGGTCTCTCTGGCTGAGGGGGTACAACACTTTCTCCGTAATCCCGTTTATCACGCAGTCTCGTAGCGGGAGAGAACTAGGAGCGGTTCGACCCCCGCTGGTGACTTGCGGGATAACTGAGCCGGCCGCTCAGAAAGCAATCGCAAACTACTGAGCGTAATCTTGCCAAGAAATCAACAGACAGCTGAAAGATGCTGCTGTTTACAGCGATGTCCTGTAAAGGATATGCAAAAAAAAAAATAAAAAAAATACAGTCAATTGATGTAAACATAACAACAACTATGTGTGTCAGGGCAAATGGAATCTACGAGGGGGCTTTACATGACAGTCTGGATATTTTTGTTTTTATTATGTGAATATACTCTGAAAAAATACAGAGCAAATGTATCATGTTTCCATATAGTCACTACTACCTTCAAGGCAAGTCCCCACAGCGCCGATAAGATGCTTGGATGTCTGTAGAAAAATCTACGTTGGGGTCACTACTCTGAGTGCATGACCATACAACCATCCATCATGTGCCATGCCGGTAAGCGTGGGCTGTCATGTTTTGCCATCTCACTCGATCACCAGAGTCGTGGATCAGCTCCGTGTTTCTGTCTCGACCATGCCACGAGGCCAAGCCATCCAGGTACTTGCTTCTAGGTCTTGCCCTTGATCTGGTCCCTTCGTTCTTAACAGTTGTCACCAAATTCTCCAATTCACTTCTTCTCATAAATGCCGAAAAAACGTCGAATGTCTCTAATCAGTTTACGATCTGCATTTGTTTCTTGAAGGACTTGTTCATTGGTCTTTCTGGCTGTCCATGGTATTCTTTGCATTTTCCTCAGAAACCACATTTGTAAAGCCGTCAGATGTTTTTTTTTTCAGTTTGACTGCTCATTGTCCAAGCTTCACATACATATAAAAGTACAGGTTCTATGTAGCTCCTCAACACTCTTTTTCTCGTTTCAATTGACATCTTTTTTTGGTCAGTATGTTTTTCATCTTGCTAAAGGCTACTTTTGCCATGGCGATTCTTGTTCTAATCTCTTCAAGGCATCTTCCATCAGATTTTATTACTGTTCCGAGATAATTGTACCTATTTACTTGTTGAAGGATATTCCCATTTACTTGTATATTACATTGTGGTAATTCGTTCTTCTTAGTGACGACCATTTTACAATTTAATTCTAATCCTAGTTGTTCACTGTGTGTAACAACCGCATCTACTAAATGTTGCAGGTCCTGTTCATTGTCTGCAATCAAGACTGTATCATCTGCATATCTAATGTTATTGATGCATCGTCCCCCAATGTTGATTCCTTCCATATCTTCAAAATTTCTAAAATACTTTCACTGTACAGGGAAAACAGATCTGGAGACATTACACATCCCTGTCTCACACCTATCTTAATAGGCTGATATTGGCCTACTTCATTATCAACTCTTATGGCAGCTTGTTGTTTCCAATATATGTTTTTTTTACAAGTCTAAGGTCTTTTCCATTAATCTGTAGATCCTCAAGCATCCTTATCATGTCGAAATGTCTCACTTTATCGAAAGCCTTTGTGTAGTCAATAAAGCAAAGGTGTAGATCTTTGTTTACTTCTATAGAACGTTCGATTATGTTTCTCAGTATATACACAGCATTTACTGTACCCTTACCTTCTACAAACCCACATTGTTCTTCTCCTATTTCAGGTTGTATTTTCCTCCTAACTCTTTACATGATAATTCTTAGCAAAATTTTCGTGATGTGAATCATTATACTAATTGTTCGATGTTGATCACATTCCAAGGTTCCTGATTTCTTTGGGATTGCAATAAATACAGAATTACATAATTCATGGGGTATATTTCCAGTATCATATATTGTATTAAGCAGACTGGTAACTTTATCTATTCCATATTCTTCTAGAGCATTAATCATTTCTGTTGTGACGTTGTCTGAATGGGGGATCTTGCCAGAGTGCATGACCCGGCCGTGAATAGTATGTCACAGAGGTCACGCAGTTTTGAAACTTCCTTTTCCACTCATACACTTGCTGGACTGACAGGCATGCATCACCATACTGGACCTTTATTCGCCGATGATTGTATATAGGTTTCACCCCTTCACTGATCAAATAACGGATAACAGATCGCAGTTCCTCTTTAGTGCATTTCGAAAGTGGGGCGGCCATCTTTAAACTGTTTTCATAACGTCAAGTCATTGTGTTTTTCTGCACCGTGATGTCACGTGCTGAACACTGTTGACATCCTTAACAACAATACTGACAGGTTACACGACAATGGCATGGTTATTGTAATTTGTATCACACTTTTAAGCTTTTCATCTAAAGCCATCTCATAAAAACACGCGGGGAGGAGAAGAAGATTAAGAAATTAAAAATCTGCTGAGGGCATGGACAGAGTTGCTTGGGTTAGCTAGGATAGGAGGGCTTGCAGTGAGTTAGTTTAGATCCTAAACCCCAATGAGAAATAAATGGTGAAAAAAAGATATAACAAAGAGATGCCAGACTTCGGAATGAAACACGTGATTTATCGTAACGAGATTTTTGCCTGGTGTTGGGTAGTTGTCACATACTCAATCTGCCTATCGGAGCTTCTATCCTAAACCAGTTGCCGACTAAGGCTTACGGCCTGGTGTGCCCTGCCATGACATTTAGTCTTTAGGTTGGATTTCCCCACAATAAGATAAGGCTTGTACCTTTCCAATTCCGCTCCACCGCCTAAAGCCGTAGGAACAATGTTGGGGTGTAGGGTTTGATGAGCGCCTTCCAACATTCGGCGCTTATAGAAAGCACGTAGTAACGACTACTGGCTTACGGTAACTCAGTGACATTTGACAAAGACTCAACCTTCGGCTCTAACAGAAAGCAGGTAGTACCGACAACTGGCATACCGTAACTCAGTCATATTTGACGAAGACTCAACATTCGACTCTGACAGAAAGCAGGTAGTACCGACGACTCTCATACGGTAGTTCAGTCTTATCTGACTGAGACTTGATTTAGCGCCATAACACATATAACATATAAATTATACTTGAAGTGTGTACACTAGCTTCAAGTACGTAAGCTGGTTTATGTTCACATACACGCATACAAATCAAGAACATTAATAGCTGGTAGTCTTAGAGCACTGTTTTATTATAGAGTTGCTTCTGCTGGACCGGGTGTAAGACTATTTTGACGTAAGATCTCCGTCCTTCTGCTTGTGGTGTTGATAGACAAGTCTATATTCATCGTCGTGAGAAATGGCTCACATCAGTATCGTAGTTTCACTAGAAGCTAGAAAGGAAGAAATAAATTATTTACAGTAAAACCTCGGTTTTCGTTGATAATCTGTCCGATAACAATCGGCGAAATCCGAAACCGACGAAAATCGATGCAATTATTTCCATATGAATAAATGTTGTGTTTTGTTTTTATTGCATATCCATTACAGGACGTTGCAGTCAACATCAGCATTTTTCAGCTGCTGTTGATGTACTAGGCAAGATTACGCTCGGTAGTTTGCCATCACTTTCTGAGCGTCCAGATCGCATACCCCGTAAGTTACCAACGCGGCGAGAACCGATACCGATTCTCGCGCAGGTTACGTTACTCACGAGAATATACGGGATTACGGAGAAAGACGTAAACCCCTTCGCCAGGGAGAACGGAATGAATAAATGTAAATCCAATTAATTAATTCTAGACACTCCAGAAAATCTACCAAAATCACATTTAATAGAGAATGTATATAGTGTTAAATACAAATTTTCGGCCCAGGCTTGTCCAAACTCTCACATTTGCCGTGCCTAGTAACACTGTATATGCTAGTGCGTCTTTTCAAACCATCCTCTGCTGGCATTGAAATTACTACGCGTGCTAGCACACGACGCCATCTAACTGATTTTGATTTATCCAAATTAATAACAACTGTGCGACATCTTCAGTTGTTTGCGATCTCTGTTTTGTTAGCACATTCATGCCTTTCGCTACACGAGCCCCCCCCCCCCCCCCCCCCCCCCTTATTGTTTCCTTTTACTCCACAATGGACCTTATAGTGGATGGCGACTTCCCGTACCTGCGGCCTATTTCAGCATTCTTAACGCTGCTCTAGTATTTTATTATTAGCAAGTGATGCTCACACAACGAAAAACAACACCAAAATGTGCACAATAACGTGCTGTTTACGCACAATTAGCAGTATGGTCATGTAGACACGCCGACGAAATCCGAGGCAACCGGCAAAAACAGAGACACATTTTTCGCAGACAACATCGACGAAAACTGAAACCGACGATAACCGAAGGCAACGAAAACTGAGGTTTTACTGTAATTTGTTTTTGCGCTTGCTCGCTGTTAACTCAATCGTAGTCAGTACACGCTACTTCTAATAGCACTGTATAGAAATGTGCGCGTGGATTAGCTTTCTCTATTACCAGTGTCCCTCGCCATCAGGCCAACCACTAAGACTTCAGAGGCACTTGTAATTTTCATTCCACTTTAAGGACCAGAAGTCAATATTTCAGTCTAACTGACCAGTGTAGGGTTGCTCCCATTCGTATCCATTCTGCCATGCTGACCTCAAACTGTATACATAGATTGTACGTCTTGTGTCTCTCGCCTGTCGACTGGTTAAGAATGGACTTCATCACAGGTAACGTCGCCTCTGACTTTCATGAACTCTTAAATCAGATCGAGATTTTAATTGTAAGAGGGTTTTCATACTTTATTAAATCATAAAAGCCACGAGGCCAGTATTTTGAACATATATTTCTCAGATTTCTTGGCGTGGTAGCTTATACTAAACGTTTTGTTCCCTTTTTTCCATGGATATACATTTTAATGGGTTTGTTGCTGTTGTCTTGCACTTAAGCTGTTAGACGTTCTGTGGAGGAGTAAGTGTAGTCTCAGTGCTTGTGACTGCCTCCTTTCCTCCAATTTCCTCCATGATTGTGTGAGAAATATTATCTAAGATCATGTATATTCTCTACCGATTTGTTGTAGTTTCCTTGCTTAACTGGCCTTATTTTAATTAGTCTGAGTACAACAACCAACACCCTTGCACTAAAGATATCCCCACAACCCACCCGTGTATAACAATCAATTGCTCAAATATGTCGAAGCATTATCGATTAGGTGATTTCAGATGTTGCTATGCACACAAAAGGATTTCATTTTAAATCTAGGACTACAGTGGGGATAACATACTCCACATTCGAACAATATCAGTGACTAGGTATTTAGTATTTCAGCTGAAGTATTATTCGTATATTAATTTCAAATGATATATAACTCTGCAGTGTGCACCTGACGAGATACAGCAAAATGTGCCAGGCAAGAAATGGTGTAATATATTGTTTGTGACTTCTGTGTTTACATTCACAAAGGGAATACGTTGTTATGCTTGCTTGCTTCTTTTCGTTGGCTAGAGCTCCAACTCGAAGTCCTGTATGTCGGATGAAGGCATCCTGTTGTCCAACATCAGTGTGATGTCATACAGGACCTGAGGTTTGCGTGAGTATCCGTTGTCAAATGTCTGGCTTATTGGTGTGCAGACTGGTGGGTCCTCGCCGTACAGGCAGACACTCTCCGACTTCGGAGGAATCGGCGATCCTACTGACTTTAGCCAGGACCCCGAAGGGACCTGTTGCTAAGGACGCTCGACGAGGACGCGTCAATAGGTCTTGGCCAGTATAGAACCTGGCCCTGGTGCCTTGTAAACACCTTTGCGTCCCATATGTTGTTATAAACATCTAAATATTGTCTGTTGTTCGATCTTTACATATTCTTAGCTTCTTTATTCGCTTTTGTGTATGTGTTATATTCTTTGGCTTTAGTAGCTCTGGTTGTTATTATTTAAATCATCCATCATATGTCATGCCGATAAGCGTGGGAGGTCATGTTTCGCCATCTCACACGATAACCAGAATCGTGGATCAGCTCCGTGTTCTTGTCTTGCTATGCCACGTGGCCAAGCCATGCAGATGTTTACTTCTCAGCCTTCCATTTGTTCATTTCCCCTCAGTCTTGCCAGTTGTCACCAAGTTCTCTAATTTATTTCTTCGTATAACGTGTCCCAATGTACGCTATGCAGATGACACAGTATTGGTAGCGTGTAATGCGAAATATCTACAACAATTATTGGACATTGTAGTAACATTGAGTGTAAAGAAAATACTCTCCTTGAATATCAATAAAACAGTAACAATATTGATATCAAAGAAAAACGTGACACCAACATGTAAAATGGAAATAGAAGGGACAATTCTTAACAGAGTGGATAATTTAAATACCTAGAGGCATTCCCTGGCCTAGGGGTTAGTGACTTTCTCCGTAATACCGTTTATCCACGTGAGTAAACGCGGCTGCGCGAGAATAGGTGTCGGTTCCCGCCGCGCTCGTTACTTACGGGATATGTGAGCCGCCCGTTCAGAAAGCAATGGCAAACTACTGAGCGTAATCTTGCGAAGAAATCAACAACAGCGGCAATATGCTGGTGTTGACAGGGATGTCCTGTAATAGGAAAAAACAAACAGAGGCATTTATAACATCAGATGGAAGATGTACACATCAGATGTACACAACAGAGATTAAGAACAGAATAGAGCAAGCAAAAGCTGCATTTCAGAAAATTAAAAGAAACCTATGCAATAAGTCACTATCATTGAATGTAAGAAAGAGATTGCTGAAGTGCTATATGTCACCTATTTTGCTATATGCAGTGGATCTTGCAATGTAAAGTAACAAATTAGGAAGAACTTGGATACAAACTGTTTATGGTTCCTGAGATGAATGGTGCAAATTTCTTGGACTGTCAGATTAACTAACAACGATGTCCTGAAAGAGGCCAACGAAGCTAGAACATTATATTCAATGATACGAAAGAGACAAACATCTTTAATTGGCCAGTTGATGAGAAAAAAGAGGCATTGGAGAACATCATGACCAGTGAAAAGATCACGGGGAAGAGAATGGAAGATGACGACTAAGAGAAATGATGATGGATGGATTTAGACGATGTCATCGAGGCATATTATCAGCAGAGTTGATCCAGGACATAAGAGACCGAGATATAGGGAGAGACATGAACGCCTAAGAGAGCTGGCAGGGCGCTTAATGATGCTGATGATAACTTTTCCAAAAATAAAGTATGACTGTCTACGTCTGATTTCTCTAATCAGTTTACGGTTTTCATGTGCTTCATGTAGAGCTTGTTCTTTTGTGTTTATTTAAATCAGCTATGCTTTTGTTTTAAAGTTTCCTTCTTCTATTTGAAGTGTTTATGGTGCTATCAATGTTTCCTTTTCTCGAGTAAAAAACAACTTTCGTACGATATTCGTTCCATATGCTTTTACCCTCCTGCTTGCATGCTTTCGAACGAACCTCATCTTCTAACTGTTGCAAAACCTGGAACTCTTTTGAGACTGTGATCAAAACGTAGTTTTTTTTACTTCTCAGACATCACGAAACATTTGCTTATTATCAAACACAGAGTTAACAAGCACGATGTGTTTGGTATACTGTATTCGACGAACAATAACCAATTGCTCAAATATAACGAATCATTAACTATGTAGCCATTACAACCATTGTTATGCAAGCAGAAGGACTTCCCGTTAAGTGTTAATCTTCCGAGGGGCCAACGTTTTCATCTTTCGAACAATGCACGATCACACACATACATATACACGCACGCACGCACGCACGTACACACACACACACACACACACACACACACACACACACACACACACACACACACATACACAAGTACAGAGACTGCGAACAGCACAACCTTCCCCGTTTTTTGTTAATGAGAGCGGATGTCCGAGAAAACGTCTGGCCGTTTGTTCGCAAACGGATCGGAGAGCAGGACTAAACGCAACAATTTTCATCATAGCGAGTTTGTAATGTCAATTTCTCTTGATACATCTCACAAACTACCATCGCTTGTTGGTTCATTGTCCCGTATCACATCCAGACAAAAGTATAGGTTCTATGTAGCACTTCAACATTCAAATAAGAAAATATGTTAGCCAAATGGGGGAAAGACATAGGTAAACTTACAAATATCTCCACCAATCTTATGAAAAGTAGGAAACGTTGTTAACCAAATATGAAAAAATATTGTCCAAGTAAAAAAAATATATCATCCAGACTTATAAAATTTAGGAAAATTTGTTACCCAAATGCGAAAAATGCCGGCCAAATACATACATAGCTCTTCCAAACGTATGAAAGGTAGGAAAATATGTGTTAAACAAATGGTGCAAATTTTTACCAAAATAGGAAATATCTCGTCTAAACATATAAAAATGAGGAAAATTTCTAAACCGAATGGGAAAAATATTAGTTAGTTAGTTAGTTAGTCGACAGATCATCCTCATTGTACATCGAACCATTCAGTCCATAAGTGCTCGGATCCCCTCCTCAGCAAATCCCGCAGCGTGTAGCGGCTAACTACACCAATTCTGTGTTGGTTTATCAATCTTCTTTGGCTTTCTGCGTAGTATTCTTGTTTAGCCACCCCTCTTTTAACTTGCCGTTCTCGCAGTCTGGCCATGATTGTAGATTCATAGTCATCATTTGGTTCACGCAAAAGTCTTACTTCTCGTAGAGCATTCCGAATGCCAGCCTGGTCCATGGCGTGTCCGCCCTCCACCGTAACCTCACCTGCGAACGGGTCAGCCCGCTTATTTCCTTGTACTCCCGCATGCCCTGACATGACGATTAAACTAATCTTTGCCAGCCGAGACCGCTCCAGAGACAGCAACCATTCTCTTCGGATCCACCCCACCTCTATCCTCTTTGTCAAGGTCTCACTTAATTAATGAAGGGACGTAATACAGATTGAGAAGGAACACAGCAACAGGGGAGAGAATATCAGCGTCTCAAACATGCTCGAACATTCGAGAGCAATGAGTCAGACGTCCAACTACGCAGTACGCCCAGGCGGAACACGCCAGAAGCGTGAAAAGGGGAAACCCACGAGATGCACGAAGGGGCAAGCATTCCGTGTCCACCAGACGAGAGTCGAGAGGGCAGACGGCCAATGGACATTGACTGGAGAGGGTCTAGCTTCGAGAGGGAGACACATAGATAGACTTAGCTTAGAATCTTTGAGTTATTAACGATAAACAGATGATGTTGTGTATAGTTCTTTTGATGCTGTTCGCACTGCACTGCCTGTCTGAACCCGAGTCTTTCTATTCCTATTTGTGACACACTGACACTCTTGATCATGTTCAAAGAGTCGCTAAGGAAACATGCCCTAGTGAATGTCTGTGTCTCGAGCCATGTTATTCCTTTACTTACTGCCATGACTTCCATAGTCAGGTTCATTGTGGTTTCAGTGAAAGCACCATAATCGGCCTTCACAATTCTTCCTCCGGCCCGAGCCGTAAAGTCCCATGAGCTTCTCACATGTCGGACGACCGACCCATCTGTGTAAATGACAGCATCACCGTCCAGCGAATTCTCGAAAATCAACGATTGTACTTCAGCCACCACAGCAGCCGGATTGTCTTGTCTGCATTTTCTATCTAGTTGGATGCAAACTGAAAAGGATGTGCAGAAATATGTTGGCACTTGTACCCACTACTCGCCAGGTTCTAAGTCCTCAAGTGAACACACCTGTGTAAGAATTTCTTCGGCTTGACCCATCCATGACCATCCTATTTTTAACCTTCTGCCCTTCACCTTCATAATTTCACTATTCAGTGGATGTTGTGTGTTTGCTTTAACTCCGAGGTAGGCGCGTGCTCTGCAAACTTTATTCTGTCTTCAATGGTTGGAAAATCAAGAAGGTAGCGTATCGCTCTGCATGCTGTATCTTGTGTACATCAAAGAATAATGTGCATAGCTTCATTCTGTATCCTTTCCATCCTTTCTATCTGCTTACGGCTGAAAGTCAGGATTGCTATTGCATACTCAAAAACAGACATCACCAGCCCCTCGTACAAAAGACATAGATGGCGCTGCTCACAGTTTGCTGCGGCCATCACCCGCATCTCAGCTAAACCCCGCTTGACCTTTCTTATCACCTCGTCTCATTACAAGCAAGGCTTCGATTGAACCGTATCCCCAGGTAATTCATTGTCTGCGTTCTTTCCACCGTCTCTGATCACAGCTGTACAGTTGGTGTTGGAGTGTTGACAATATGATTATTCAACGAGAACCAAGTCACTGTTGTCTTTGTTGGATTGACCATTGCCCCACCATCCACACACCAAGTACTTATGCGATTGAGTTCGGTTTGTAGTTCCACAGTAACCTGATCTCTATCCTTACTCTGAAGATACACTAAAACATCATCGGCATATGACAATGTCCTACCAGATCCAGTGATCTGTTCACTGGTGATTATCACTGTGTATGCGTTGAACAGTACTGGAGATAATGGTGATCCCTGTGGTAGTTAAAAATATTAGCCATGTAAAGAGATATCGCATCTACACTAAAAAAATATCTATTCCAAACTTAAGGAAAGTAGGAAAAATTGCTAACTAAATGGGAAAAATATTGGCCAAGGAAAGAAATATATCAAGCAAAGTTATACATACCTCGGTCAAACTAATAAACAGCAGGAAATCACGTTATTCAAACCAACCAAAATGTTAATCAATCTTATAAATAGTTCGTCCAAACTTATGAAAGGTAGGTAAATTTGTTGGCCAATGTAAGAAAATATGCCACCCAAAGTAGGAAAAAGTTGGCTAAATTAAGGAAAATTAAGGAGAATCTAAGAAATATGTACGGCAAAGTAATTATAATATTTATAAAAGCAAGAAAAATGATGGTCAAACTAAGAAATATGTATGGCAAAGTATGAAAAATGTAAACCAAAATAAGAAATATGTTAACCAAATGAAGAAAATTATTAACCAAGGTGAGAAAAAATGTCGACCAAAGTAGGAACATTTGTTAGCCAAACTAATGAACTGTTGGCCAAATACAGAAATATATCGACCAAACTGACAAGAAGTAGGAAGATATGTTAGCCAAAGAGGGAAAATATTGGTCAAGTAAAGAAATATTGCATCCAAACTTATAAATATCTCCTTCTAACTTATAAAAATTAGGAAAATTTGTTAGCTAAATACGACATCCGCATATCAGCGTCTCTCATAGATCAATGACCCCTGTGTTTAAAAACACTTAAGATCTTTACTACCAACGTTTAACATAGCCAACACCATAAACATGTGCTTTTGTCATTATATAAACATGAATTAATAGTTACATACACAAGGTGAACTGTTACGATTTTCTTTGTTATGACACACAAGGATACAAGGAAGTCGTATAACATATTGTCACTGATATAATAAGTACACTATTAAGGCATAAAATAAAGATGTTACTAGCACCAGCTCCAATTCTCCACACCACACTACCTTCATAAAAGGTGTCCTCGCTGGGAACAGTAAACGTATCTCTATTAAATAGGTTTTAATCAACATGTTATTATTTCCAAAGGTCATCTTTCTTCTTAACACAACGCCTTATCACTCCATCGTCAAAGCAGTCACTTAGATACCTGGTATGTATCTTCTGTAGGTATGTCAATAGTGCATTGAACTTGTATCTGAAAGGACATTCACACTACGTAATTAGCAAGGTCACCACTTTCCCTCTTTTACACTACCCAAAGCTTCAGCTTATCATTCCAACGTACCCTGCTAAAGAAACCCTTCTATAGACTGCGCATGAATCTCTCTACACTCTCGGTATCTTTCTACCATAAAATATATCTGTCTTTCGTAGATGTCTTCACAGCATTTCCATGTCACATCGCCAAGAGCTTCAAACCTCCATTGTACACGAGCTCCAATCAAACATTCATGACAGTTAACAACATTTATGGCAAGGTCGTCTGTGGTTCTACCTGGCATAATTTCTATATCATCTAGGTATTCGTCTCAGGAACCCTATCTCTGTTGTTGTTTCAAGTTCTTCCTAGGGGTGAATGTCGATGACCATATTCGTTGTCTAGAAAAACGCCTAGTGGGTTAGGGGGAAATATAATTTATCTCCAGTTGGTTGGAAAATCTGCCTAGTCAGCAGAAAATCGGATGTTCTGTAATCAAAGAGAATGTTAGTGTTATTTGGTTTGAACCGCTGAAAGTCGGTTAGAAGATGCGGTAGATGGTGTTCAAGGGCTCAACAAGCAAGACTTGGTTTTAAGAAAGGCCGATTTCATAACCGACACTGTTGGTTCGTTGCAGACTTGCCGCTATTGCGGATACGAAATGCTAAAGTGAGCTAGGTGTGAACACCGTAAGAAATGTTATTGTAGCTAGACTTCGAGAAAAACCCTTGTATTGTTGAGAGAGGGAACAATGAATGGTTAGTGTAGCAGATGGAAAGTTGAAGATGGCAGCCATGGGAAATGGTTCCGTGATGACGAATACCTAGATGATATAGAAACTATGCCAGGTGAAACCACAGACGACCTTGCCATAAACGTTGTTAACCGTCATGAATGCTCCAGTGGAAACACGTGTACAATGGAGGTTTGAATCTCTTAGTGACGTGACATGGAAACGTTGTGAAGACATCTACGAAAGACAGATATATTTTATGGTGGAAAGAATCCAAGAGTGTAGATAGATGCATGCGTAGTCTGTAGAATGGTTTCTTTAGCAGGGTACGATGGTATAGTAAGCTGAAGCCTTGGGTAAAAGAGAGAAAGTGATGACGTTGCTAATTATGTAGTGTGCATTTCCTTTCAGATACAAGTTCAAGACACTCTTGACATACCTACAGATGATGCATCACAGTTCTCTAAGTGACTGCTTTGACGATGGTGAGATACGGGGTTATGTTAAGAAGAAAGATGACCCTTGGAAATAATATCATGTTGATGAAAACCTCTTTAATAGGGATACGTTTAGTGTTCCCAGGGAGGACACCGTTGATGAAGATAGTGTGATGTGGAGAATTTGAGATGGTGCTAGTAATATCTTTATTTGATGCCTTAATAGTGTACTTATTATATCAGTGATAATATGTTATATGACGTCCTTGCATCCTTGTGTGTCAAAACAAAGTAAAACATAACAGTGCACCGTGTGTATGTAACTATTAATTCATGTTGATATAATGATAAAAAGAAATGTTTATGATGTTGGCTATGTTAAACGTTGGTGGTAAAGATCTAAAGTGTTTTTAAACACAGGGGTCATTGATCTATGAGAGACGCTGATATGCGGATGTCCCAATTGGCTAACAAATTTTACTACATTTTATAAGTTAGGACCAATTATTTATAAGTTTGGATGAAATATTTCTTTAATTAACGAATAGTTTTCCCATTTGGCTAACACATTTTCCTACTTCTTGTCAGTTTGGTCGATATATTTCTGTATTTGGCCAAAATTTCACTAGTTTGGCTAACAAATGTTCCTACTTTGGTCGACAATTTTTTCTCTCTTTGGTTAATAATTTTCTTCATTTGGTTAACATATTTCTTATTTTGATTAACCTTTTTGATATTTTGCCATACATATATCTTAGTTTGACTAATATTCTTCTCACTTTAATAAGCACTTTTCTTACTTTGCCTTACATATTTCTGAGTTTGTCCGTACTTTTTCTTAATTTAGCCAACCCTTTTCCTACTTTTGGTAACATATTTTCTTACTTTGGCCAACAAATTTTCCTATCTTTCATAAGTTTGGACGAGCTTTCTATAAGTTTATTGAACATATTGATTAATTTGACTAACGTGTTTTCCTACTTTTTATTAGTTTGGCCGAGATATGTATAAGTTTGCTTGATATATTTCTTTACTTGGCCAATATTTGTCCCATTTGGTTAGCAATTTTTCCTACTTTCCATAAGTTTGGATTCGATATTTGTAATTGTGGATGCGATATTTCTCTACTTGGCGAGTATTTTCCCTATTTGGATAAGAAATTTTCCTCATATTTATATGATTGGACGAGATATATCCTATTTTGGCCAACATTTTCTCAATTTGGTTAAAACATTTTCCTACCTTTCATAAATTTTGACGAACTTATTTCTGTATGTGGCCGACATTTTTAGCATTTGGTTAAAAAAAATTTGCTACATTTTATAATTTTGGATGATATATTTGTTTATTTGGCCAATATGTTTTCTTTCATATTTGGTTAACACAGTTTCCTACTTTTCATAAGATTGCTGGAGATATTTGAAAGTTTGACCGATGTTTTTTTTTTTTCATTTGGCTACCGTATTTTCTTATTTGAATGTTGAAGTGCTACATAGAACCTGTACTTTTGTCTGGATGTGATACGGGGCAATGAATCAACAAGCGATGGTAGTTTGTGAGATGTATCAAGAGAAATTGACATTACGAACTCGGTATGTTACACACTTTTGCAGGTTCAGTTCTGCTGGTGGATCGGTTGGCCAGATGTTTTTTTTCGGACATCAGCGCAATTAACAAAACACGGCGAAGGCTGTGCTGTTCGCAGTCTCTGTACTTGTGTGTGTGTGTGTGTGTGTGTGTGTGTGTGTGTGTGTGTGTGTGCACGCGACGCGCGTGTGTTGTATACTGCATTGTTGGTCTGGGAGTATTAGTGATGGCATGAACGTTTTTATTTTGTTTGCCCGTAATTTTTGCTATGATTTTGTTGTCTGTGTTTAATAATGAGATGGGTCTAAGGTTTTGCAGCTGTGTTGTTGTCTGTGTTGTCTTTAGGTACGAGTGTTATATATGACATGTTGCAAGTGTTTGGGAATTCTTGTTTGTGAAAAGCTTCTTGGTAGACTTGTCGAAGAAAATTGCCTAGGATAGGAAAGAGTTGTTGGTAGAATTCTACACTGAGTCCATCTGGCCCTGGTGTTTTGACTTTTTGCATTTTAATGAGTCCATGTATTATGTCTGCTAATGTAAGCTTTGTGTCTAGTATGTCCTTATCTGTGTCAGGCGATTTCTTTGTGTATTGTAAGAACCTATTTTGTGTTTGTGTGTTGGCTAGTTCTGCTATATATAGGTCAGTGTAATACTGGTGGAATGTTTCTGATATATGTGTTTCTTTGCCTGTCTATTATTGCTCCTATTTGTCTGTTGCGTGATATGTTTTGTTCTTCTGTCATGTGTTGTTTGCTCGGAGTTTCATCTGATATGGTAGTGAGTTTAGTTCTAAAGAGTGCACCATATACTTAGTGTTGCTGGTGTTGTTCTTTTCTTTTTTGTGTATTTTGTGTGTATTATGTGGTGTTTTAAAAGTATGTATGTTCTGTCTAGTGTGTGTGTGTACTTGTGTCTGTACTTGTGTGTACTATCATTATTACGAATATGATAATGAACCATTCATATCACTACCAATGCTTTTACTTGTAACATTTCAAACGCCACATAGGATCCTCTTCACATGCTACTATTACTAATGCTACTTTTGCTACTACTATTACTACTACAACTATCACCACCACCGCTACACACTTAATGACTTTTCCGTACGCGACCTCTGACGAAACGTATGTGTTAATGGTTATAAACGGACCTGTGGACCAATGAATCACTTCTCCAAGAAACAGACCGCCCACCCCGCCTACTTAATCACTTTTGCAAACGGTGCCGATGACGTGCGCAAGGGACCCACCAATCTAGGATAATGGTAATAGCATAGTTGTTGTTGTAGTGGTAGTAGTAATGGTAGGCGTTATTGTAGCAGTAGCGGAGGTATTAGAAGTAGAAGTATTAGTTGTGGTAACAGTAGTAGAATAGGTTCCCTCTTCAGATCAATCACTCTCTAGACACAGCTTCAAGTCTCGAAAACCAACCACCAAAGTCCTAATCACAGCCTCCTCTACAATTTAAGTGGTCACTCGGCAACATGATCACCTCTTGACCACTACTTGACCACATTTTGACCACCTAATTGGTCACTTGATCCACCACCATGTCACTACTGTACTATCCTCTATAATTTAAATGGTCACTCGACCATTTGTCCACCTCTTGACTACTATTTGACCACCACTTGACCAAGTATTCGGTAAGTTTACCAACCACCGTGTCATTAAAAGTACTCACCTCTACAATTTAAGGGGTCACTTGACCGCTTGACCACTACTTGTTCACTACTTGACCACGCCATCGGTCACTTTGCCCACCATGATGTCACTACAGTATTCTCCTCTACAATTTAAGTGGTCACCCGACCACTTGACCACCTCTTGACAGCTACTTGACCACCTCTTGACCATGTCATCGCCTCCTGTCTTCTCTTCTTTCCTTCTCCCACACGCCTTTTCTATCCCCTTCACCAATTTTCCTCCCCAGACATTCTAAACGTTCTACTATTATTACTAATGTACAATGTGTTACAGTTCAAAATATTTTATAACACACCCTCCTCTCACTTTTTACAACACGGTTACTTAATGACTTTTCCGTATGCATCCCTTCACGTCTTTTATGAACCGTGAGCCCGATACACCCGCTGACAGATTTTCCCACACTTCGCCGACCGCTAGAAAAAACCATTCCCGCTACTAAATACCAGATATTCCTACACTTCGCCGAAAATTTTAAAAAATGGTACACATCGCCAATGGGACCCGCGGGATCTACCTCCTAGAATATGTATCGTTATTGACATACATTACTACTGATCAGACAACCGTCTCCTAACTGTAACCTACCTAACATCACTCTTGATGTCACGCCTGCTTTTCTCTCGCTTAAACTGTTTATTTGTTAAAGCGTGTAGTTCAGATCCTTTCATTTCGCTTCAATATGTGTTACATATTAATGCACATGTTGAAATATTGAAGACTGGTACCTTGCCGTCTTGACAGACGATAGTTTGTAAACTACAGTTATATTTCTCCTTAGCACAAAGTCTGGCTGAATTTAGAGACCATGTGTTGCCCATGTAGCATGATTCCCCCCACCCCCTCCCTCGGCCTGCCCAGTTTACTCCAGATGAAAGGTAACACCAATTCGGCTGGAACAAGACAATCTGCAGAAGCTGTCGTATCAGTAAAGCAATGCTCTAACTGTCAGTCTATCGGAGCTTCCGTCCTAGACCAGTTGCCGATAATGGCGTAGGACCTGGTCTTTCCTGCTATAGCTTTTAGTTTTGAAGCTGCATTTTCTTGCAGTAGCGTAAGACCTGTGCCCTTCAAATTGCGCTCTTCCTCCCAAAGCCGTTGGCACAATATGATGTGTCGGGTTTGGTAAACGCCGCTCAACATTCGGCGCTAACAGAAAGCAGGTAGTACCATCTACTGTCATAAGGTAGCTGAATGATAGCTGAGACCTGACTTTATATCATGTTGAATGCTGTTGTTGTGTACGGTTTTTCCTGCTGGTGTATGCTTCTCTACGTAACATCTTATGACTTATTTTCAATCTTAAAATGTTATTAACCTATTAGTACTAACCTTCTCTCACACACATACGTATTTCTAGTTTCACAGTCGATGTCGTTCCACTTGTACCCTCCCTCAGGTCGGATCTCTCTGCAGTATTCCCCTGTTACGCGAAGGAAGAAAAATAAAAGATAAGCAAATGCCACCATTATTCATTCACAAGTAGAGCAGGTCTTGGACTGGTCGTGAAGCTATCCTGACAATGCCATGTCGTAGTCATGTGGACTATACAAATGTGGGTACAGCACCATATATCCAATGCTACTAAGGGGTATACAAGATTCACTGATTGACTGACAGATTTAGTCAATACAGCACAAGTATAGACCGATGTGTTCAAGTCGCCACTGATCGCATTCCATAGAGGGCAAAAGTCTGAAAGGAAATAAAGACAAAAGAGAAAATGATAGCGGATATGTCAGACCCTGTGCGCGAGAGACGTCTGAAGGTGCGTGATGGTGGAAATGACCATGTGGTCACATGCATCCATTGTGGACGAACATTTACCGTGCGAATTCATCTTATCAGTGGGACGCAGGGGTGTTTCCAAGGCACCAGGGCCAGGTTCTCTACTGGCCAAGACCTACTAACACGTCCTAGTCGTGCGTCACGGACAACAGGTACCTTCGAGGTCCTGGCTAACGTAGTAGGATCGCTGATTCTTCCGAAGTCGGAGAGTATCTGCCTGCACAGCGAGGAACCACCAGTCTGCACACCAATAAGTCAGACATGGGACAACGGATACTCACGCAAACCTCAGGTCCTGTATGACACCACACTGATGTTGGACAACGGGATGTCTTCATCCGACATACAGGACTTCGCGCTGGAGTTCACAGCTAGCGAACACAAGCAAGCAAGCAAGCATCTAATCTGTCACTTTCTCTGTCGCCATTTGTTTAATTATAAGGCTTTTAATTTGAAGCACAATGTAACGCACTGTCGTTAAGACGACAAGGTGCCAATACTATATTATTTAATGCAATGTTATTGTACCGCTTGTTTAATGTTATTTTGACTTAAAGCATTTATCTCTTGTTCTTTAGTAACCTCACGATATACGTCTTTGTTGTTGTTTGTATCCGTTTTTCTATATGTACAGTCTACCAAAGGCCGTGCTGGCCGTGGAGATTTTTGCATTCACTTCGTCATCAACTGTGGCAGCTTGTGACACAGTGCTGCCAAGATAGGTGAATTTGTCCACAACACCTTAGTCTATGACCGTTCACCTTGATATTCGACACGGCGTGATTATTCCCTGGAACTCCATCCATCCATCATGTGCCATGCCGGTAAGCGTTGGCGGTCATGTTCTGCCATCTCACTCGATCAACAGAGTCGTGGATCAGTTCCGTGTTTCTGTCTCGACCATGCCACAAGGCCAAGCGAACACAACATGATTTTCTTGGCATGTGTAAAGAAGGTAGTTTGCCATTGCTTTCCTTCCCAGCAGTGACCATACTGGTCAGTGACCGTAGCCATTGTCTCCTCAAAAAAGGAGATCCTCTGCCTACCGTCGTGAAGGTGGAGACCACAACCTACAACTATCTGTCGGCTGCTCCTCATCTTCATCCACCACCTGCACCCATGGCTTCACGTAACCCTGATCGGGGGGCTAAACGGGTACTCCACCTTGCCCAAGGGTGTCCCTGGAACTGGCTGGTACATAACTATAGTCCAAGGTGATATTGAGCCCAGAGTTTGCACAGGCATGTGGGAAAGCTGAAACATTGTGTTGCATGTCTGCCTCTGAGTTGGCACATAGAGTGCAATCATCAGCAAACGGCAGTTCTCTGACGGTGTCGCTGTTAGTTTTGGTTTTGGCTTTCAGTCGTCTGAGATTGAACAACTTTCCATCTATGCGGTAGTTGATGTCTATTCCAATGTCATTGTTCTCGAAGGCATTCGTCAGTATAGCTGAAAACATGAAGCTGAACAGTGTTGGTGCCAGGACACATCCTTGCTTCACTCCATTGGTGACAGGAAAGGGCTCAGACAGTTCACCATTTTCCTGTACTCTTGCCTGCATACCATCATGAAATAACCGCACATTTGACGCGTTCTTTAAATCTTGTGGCATGGTGTCGTTCACCCATATGTTTGTAAAGACTTAGTGAAGCTGCTTTATTATGACCGGCCCACCTGACTTGTATATCTCTGCTGGGATGGAGTCAGGACCAGACGCCATTCCACTGGAAAGTTGCTGGATGGCTTTGTTTAGTTCCACTATGGTTGGGAGGTCATAAAGTGTATCATTAGTGAGAACTTGAGGAAGGCAGTTGTTGGTTTCATCATCGAAGAAGGAAATTGCATTTAAGATGTTGCTGAAATGCTCTGCCCAGCGTTGAAGGATTTCTTTCTTATCGGTGACCAATGTTCCCCCATCTGCACTGAGGAGGTGAACTATGCCTGGTGGTGGAGGAACGTAGATCGCTTTTAGTGAGTCGTAGAAGTTTTTCATATCATGTCTGTCAGCAAAGACTTGAATTTCATCAGCTTTGCTGCTCAGCCAGGAGTCCCGCATGTGCCGAAGTTTCTGCTGCACTACTCTCCGAATGTTATTGAAGGCATCTTTTTTTATGTTGACTTTGTGTCGTTGAAGAATGCATTGAGAAGAAGATGTTTCTCGGCCAGCAGTTGGTTGATGCCTTCATAATTTTCATCAAACCAGCTTTATGTATTCGGGGGGGGGGGGGGGGGGGGGGGGGGGGGCTGGACCCAGGATTTCCATAGCCGTGTTGTAACATTTGACATTTAGGGCTCTCCACTCTGTTTCTGTAACCTGTTTAGCTGCAGTAATTGGCTCGAGGCGGTCTTCCAGCATGTTTTAAAACGACAGCTGCATTTTTTGCTTTTTAGGCGGGTGACATTTAGTTTCTTTTGAATTTCGACCCCCCGAGGACGCCGTTTTGGTTTGATGTGTATGTTTATTTTCGAGATAATGAGACGATGGACTGTCCAACATTCGGCACCACACATGAATTTTGTCACCCAAACGTCTCGTCTGTCACTCCTCCTGACGATGGACATAGTCAATGAGGTGCAAGTGTTTCGAGCGAGGGTGCTTCCATGATTTCCTATTTCTTGTGGGAAGACGGAAACATTGTGTTGGTGATCAGGAGATCATGTTCGGCAGAGGTCTGAAGGAGGAGGAGCCCATTGCTGTTACAATTTCTGACTCCGAACTTTCCGATGATTCCACTCCAAGAGGCGATGTCCTTGCCTTCTCTGGAATTGAAGTCCCCAAGGAGTATAAGTTTGTCTCCTTTTGGAACGGATGTTAATACGTTGTGCCGGTCTTCATAGAACTTGCTTTTTACGTCATCTTCATTTGTCGTGGTTGGTGCGTAGACACTCAAGATGATTGCATGCTTCTTTCCGTTTAGCAGGGGTAACTCAATAGTCATAAGCCTGTCATTTATAGCGTTCTGAAATTTCGCTAGTTTGCCAACCATGGCCGACTTAATGGTAAATCCCACACCTAGCTTTTCCTTCCACTCACAGAAAAATGTGTAGCCAGCAACTACGTCACAGATTTGGTCTTTTTCTGCAAGTCGTGTCTCGCCCAAGGCTGCAATGTAGATGTTGTACCTGCCCATCTCTCTCCCAGTCAGTGCTGTTCGTCTCTCTGGGCCCGACGCGGCGTCTCTGTCAAGTAGGGTGCGTACATTCCAAGTCCTTTTCCTTCCACTCCAGAAAAATGTGTACCAGCACCGTGTCTCGCCCAAGGCTGCAATGCCGATGTTGTACCTACCCAGCTCTCTCCCAATCAGTGTTGTTCGTCTCTCTGGGCCCGACTCGCCGTCTCTGTCAAGTAGGGTGCGTACATACCAAGTTCCGATTGTCAAGCGAATATGGTTAGCTCTTTTAGCTTTACCTGATTTTACTTTGTTTGTATGTCGACCGCAGTATAGGGTACCCACCAACCGAGGCTAGCTGGTTAGCTAATGATGGAGCAGACAATGTTTAGGGCACCTTTTCTAGCCCCTTCCTCATGCTATGGAGGTGAGCAGTGCTTTCCTGTAGAGGGCTAATCAGTCGCTCAGGGGGCTGCCGAATCCCACTGCTGCTCGGGTCAGTAGAAGACTGAGCCACCTGTGTGCAGGTCTGCGACTACGACTGAAAGTGTACCCACGCCTGCCACTTCGCCGCTCGCCCATAGCCACAGGGCTTGACGGTGAGGCATGAAGTTGGATGAAAAATGACTTGCGCGATGAATTAAATTAAAGTGTGGCAGAGTTGCGCAATTCATAGACACCACTCAGTCGCCTGAGTCCATATGAGTCCAGTGGCAAGACAAGTCAAGACGACTGGAGAAGAATACAGGTGCGATGGATGACCAGGGTGCTCTATGTTGCCTTGCCGTGCTCATTACGTTCCACAACGCTTTGCAGGTAAACGCCGTCTTGCCGGTTGAATCATTAGTGATTTCATCCACGCAGTTTGGTTTTACACCACATCGGCTACCCACGTCTGGTTTAGCCACCCTCTCACCGCTGTTGCCCGGGGGGTGGCCGCTGTCGCATGCTGACAGCTACTATGAGCCACAGGCGTGAGCTGGGTGTCAGGCTTGGACTAGTGGGGGATGGGTCCTGTAAAGGACATGATTGATTGATTGATTTAGTAATCGCCATCACAACATTCGGGGCATTCCCATAAGTGCTCCGTCCCCATCCTCAGCAGCCAGCGAAGAGTTCCAACACTAATAGTACCAGTAAGAATCTGATTATAAGTCCGTCTCGCCTTTCCTCTGAGCGTATAGCGTCGGCCAGATCCCCTCGTCACTCCTCGCTGTCTCATTCTTGCCAGACCATGGTAATCCATTTGCTCCTCCGAGGTGTGCACGTGCTCCCACAAGGCCGCAACCACATCTGCCTTGTCATGTATCAATACTCCAACAAGTTCTGCAGAGCCAGCCAATCTGTCCGCCTGTTCATTTCCCAGCACACCGGCATGCCCTGGAGAAAAGATCCAGGCGATGCTTGTCACCCGTGACCTCCGAAGCGAAGCAAGCCACTCCGCACGAAGCCTGCCCGTCCTCACCCTCGTCAGCATGCTTTCTGAGTCAGTTACAATCACGATGTGTGTGTGTGTGTGTGTGTGTCGTATTCTCCATTCAGCGGAGAGCCGCAACTGACTGCCTCCACCTCCATTCTTAAGCTGGATGTTGTGGTATCATATGCCAGGCTCTCCTGCCCCAAACATCGACCATTAGCTTTGGCTATGAACCCCCAGCAACTTCTCTCACCTCTTGACAACGAACCATCTGTGTAGATAATCACATCACCCGAGTGAGCATTGTCCTGAATTAGTTGCTGGATTTCCACTTCCGTGGCCCTTGTTGGCCACTCCCTGCACTCCCGGCTTAATGTGATTATAAATCTGCACAAGTCTGACTGCTCCGCTGGCACTCTGACCCACTCCTCTCCACGCCTAATGCTCTCCAAGGGGCACACCTGTCTGATCGTATCCTCTGCCTGAGCCATCCATGATTTCCCTCTTATCAGTCGCTGACCCTTAACTGCGTCCAGCGCCTCATGCAGTGGGTGGTCTGTGTCTGCAGCTACTCCGAGGTATGCCTTCGCCTGCATCACCTTGAGCCTACCAGCAATAGTCTGCAGACCAAGGATGTAACGCATACACACTACTGGGGTGTCTCTATTGCATCCCAGAATGACCCGCATAGCTTCGTTCTGTATGCGTTCTAACTTCACCAGCTGACTCTCTGAGACAGTGAGCAGACCTAATCCATAACCAATTACTGAGAGGATCAAGTGCTGGTATAGTGTGAAAAGCATTCTCTGCTCTGTGTCCATTGCAGCCATAGTTTTAAGTGCACTGAGTCCCTTTTGAGATCTTGTCACAACCGTATCCACATGGTCCTTGAAGGATAGACTCCTGTCAAATGTGATCCCCAGATACTTCAGTTTGTTCTCTCTGCTGACATTTCTACTATCTATCGCGAGGCTTGGGACATCAGCTCTTACAATCCTGTTGTCCAGAGAGCACCACAAAACAGCCGCCTTTTCCAGGTGGATGACAGCACTCATTTCTGGGCACGAGTCAATCACTTTATCTACTGTCGCCTGTAACTCCTGGGATGTTTGCTCCCTATCTCTCCCCTCCCTATATGCAAGAATATCATCTGCAAATGTTAGTATTCTTCCAACCCCTGGTGCTTCTAGGCTTGCAATTTTGCTCGTATACACATTAAAGAGCACCGGTGAGACTGCAGATCCCTGTGGCAGTCCCGGGGTTAACATATGTGGCTCTGAGGTCCAAGCACCCAGACAGAGAGCAACCCAACGAGAGTACAGGATGGCTGCTATCCAGTTCACCAACCAGGGATTGACCCCCTTCTCCATCAGTGCGGTCATCAAAATATAATATCAAACTCTATTGTACGTCTCTATTGTATCTCTACCGCCATCGTTTCCTGTCTACTCTGGAACCCCTCATCAAAGGCAAAAGTGGCTGCATTTGACCAGGTATCTTTTCCTGGCCTGTAGCTCCCCAGGCCTCTTGGAAGAAGCTTTCCCCTTTCCAAAAAATCCTGCAGCTTAACAGCGACTATCTTCTCGAAAACATTCCCAAATGTATTTTGAAGGGTGATGATCCTAAAGCTGCTAAGCTTTGACTGATCCTTGAATGGTTTTGGGAGAGGGATGAGATAGCTGTGCACCCAATCCTGCGGTACTGATGCTGTCCTAATGCTCTGGTTAAAGCAGTAGGTCATCTCCTTCAGGTCTGCATCGCTCAAACCCTTCATGTGGCCATACCTGACCCCATCGGGCACTGGTGCCGTGTCTTTTGCATTTTTTTAAAACATCTTCCACTCGTATGATGTCTTCATACTGCATATTCTTCGTGGTGCCAGATAGCTCCTCTCTAACTGTATCCCTGGTGTCCGCATCATTATTATTGGTCTGCTCTAAAAATCTCTGGAGAAACGCCTCCCCTTTCTCTTTGTCTGTTGTCACGCGCACACCATCATCTCTATAAATTGTTCCCACTGTCATAGGCCGATCTTTTCTCTGCATTTGCCTGTAAAGGACATGAGAGTCATTCTTACCAAAGGTACTACCAATGCCTGAAACCCCGTACTCCCAGGATAATTTTTTTTGGGGTGTGTTAATGTTGTTCGCATATCCTTTTTTTACAGGCCGGCTTTTGGCTTAGAGGTTAGCGACTTTTCTCCGTAATCTCGTATACTCTCGTAGGTAACGTGATGCCGGTGAGAATCAGCAGTGGTTCGAATCGCATCGGTAACTTACGGGGTATGTGAACCGGCCGCTCAGAAAGCAATGGCAAACTACTGAGCGTAATCTTGCCAAGAAATCAACATACAACTGAAAGATGCTGGTGTTGACAGCGATGTCCTGTAAAGGATATGCATATTTAATAATAATATCCTTTTTTACAGGACATCACTGCCAACATCAGCATCTTTTAGCTGATTGTTGATTTCTTGGCAAGATTACGCTCAGTATTTTGGCATTGCTTTCTGAGCGACCGGCCCACATGCCCTTAAGTTACCGACGCGGGGAGAACCGCTACCGATTCTCGCGCAAAGTCACGTTACTTACGAGAGTATGCGAGATTACGAAGAAAGTCATGTAACCTCTCAACCAGGGAGACCGGCCCCCAGGATATAATAATATGAATTGCAAACAATTAGGTATAGTTAGCTCCCGTACCCCCAGCAGGATATAACAATATGAATTGCAAACAATTAGGTATATTTAGCTCCTGCGAAAAGAAGTGTATATGTGTTTAGTATGTCTCTTCTTTTCGCAGGACCTCTATTTGACTTTCTAGTTGCTAGTGTCAATGTCCAGGCTTCTGCGCCATACAAAAGTGTTGAATATACGTAACATTTGACAATTCTAATGTTCAATGCTTTGTTAATCTCTCTAGATGTTAATAATGATTTCATGCTGTTCAAAGCATGTTTGGTCATTGCTATTCTCTCTTTTATTTTATTTCTGTCTCTGCCATCATCTGTTATTACATGCCCAAGATAGGACAACATATTTACACTCTATGACGTATTATTTCATTATCGGTTTGTATTGACTCTTACTTCCTCCGGAGTTGCTAGGGTTTGATCCATACCAACCTGTGTATGGGCCAATATCCTCATGTCCAGTCAAGGACTGCCAGCGGCTTGCATTAAAGATGCTGTGGCCTCCAGTCCAGATAGCGCCAACTAAATAAAATAAATCACCGAAGTCAGTAGTTCGGGTTATATTGATGAAATATCACAGTAGATACAAACTTTGTTTAGGGATGTTTAACAGAGTATGTGCCAAACAAAAAGGTAAGTTTGAACCAAATAAAATATGAGTGGCTTACAATAGGAAGTAGAGGTGTGTCACAGTTATGGCTTTAACATTGTTAATATCGCAGGAGACATGTTGTATTATTGATAAGAGAAATAACGGATGCAGCAGGGTATAGCAATAAGAAATAAAGACAATTTGGTGCGTGTAACTCCAGCGATAAATTATATCTCGCTTTTTCGCATGAGCTACACGGACCTAACAGTTTCTAATTTATAATGTTGCATTATAACGCAATGACAACATTTCGACGGTATATAAGTCCATGGCAGATACGGAAAGTCGCTTAAGACGATTATTCATCCCATGGCACTTAATATGTTAAAGCATTGTAGAAAAAATAATAGTAGTTTAACCTCTGTGGTGCCCACGTATGGCTCTGTGATACAAGGCAGAAGAAGTGGCTAGGAGTTCATAGCTAAGGTTAATGGACTATGTTTAGTGCAGGAGAGTCAGGCGTATGACGCAACCATCTCTAGCTTGAGAATGGAAGTGGAGCTAATCACTGCCGCATTCCGCTGCCTGGAGGACATAAAGTACATACTTCGGGAGTCTCCGTGACGAAGTGGTCAAGCTGTCTGACTCGAGCTCCGTAGGTTGTGCGTTATATTCCGGGCCGCGTCTTTCGGTTCACGAGTGCTTTGTTTTCTCGGAGACTCCTGACGGTCGTCGCTGGAGCTACGGACGTCGTGCTTTGTGTGACTCTTTCTGCTCTGTGGAAAGAGACTGAGCCATATGGGATAAAACCCGGGGCAATGAAGTTGATCCTGTCGACTTTTAAGCGACTTTTTTAAGTACATACTTGTCTTGATTGACAAACCATGCCGCGAAGAGCGAAGACATGTATACGTTGTGCGGAGCGGAATGTTTCACATAAACACAAATTTAAAACATAAGGAGCATCCATTGGATCTTTTCCCCCAGGGCATGTTGGTGTTTTCAGAAACGGGCAGGCGGAAAGATTGGCAGGATCTGCACCACTGGGTGGGGTATTTGCGAACAATCAGGCAGATGTGGACACACCCTTATGGGATCGTGTGTATAGTGATGCACCATCGTTGACTGGAGAGAGAATGGTGCGGCAGGGCGTGGCCATGGATTTGGCCAACATTCAGTTCTCCGAGATACCGCCAGAAGGAAACATAATGAGATTGCATCTGGTACCATTAGCATTGGTATTCTTCCCTGGTTGTTGAAGATTTTGACGGAGTGCGTATCGTTGTGCTGTGACGTCCGTTCTTTAATGAGCTCATCTCATCGCAGTGACCAATAACTGACGAGATGCATAACATGAAACAAGCGAATTGCTGAAGTACTTTTTTTTTCCAAATCAGAACGACAAGATGCGCTTGTAATCATTATCACATGTCATACCGATAAGCGTGGGCGGTCATGTTGCGTGACCTGACACGATCACTGGAGTCGTGGATTAGCTCTATGTTCTTGTCTCGACCATACCACGTGGCCACGCCATCAAAATATGTACTTCTAAGCCTTCCTCTTGTTCTTTTTCCTTAATCTTACAAGTTGTCACCACGTTCCCTAATTTACTTCTTCGCATAACGTGGCCAAACAATTGTGACTGTCTGCGTCTAATTTCTCTAATAAGTTTACGGTTTTCACTTGCTTCTTGCATGGCGTGCTCATTGGTTTTCTGTTTTCCCTTTGAAACCACATTTCCACTACCATTAGATATTTTTCAATTTGAATGCTCATTGTCCACTTTCACATCCATACAAAAGTAAGGTTCTATGTAGCACTTCAACACTCTTATTTTTTTTTCAATTAACATCGTTTTATTGGTAAGCATTTTTACCATATTGCTAAACACTGCCTACGCCATTATGATTCTTGTTCTAATGTCTTCAAGATACCTTTCATCACTGCTCAGAGATAGTTGTACCGATTCACTTGTTTAAGACAACTCCCATTTACATCTTCTTCTTCTTCTTCTTCTTCTTCTTCTTCTTCTTCTTCTTCTTCTTCTTCTTCTTCTTCTTCTTCTTCTTCTTCTTCTTCTTCTTCTTCTTCTTCTTCTTCTTCTTCTTCTTCTTCTTCTTCTTCTTCTTCTTCTTCTTCTTCTTCTTCTTCTTCTTCTTCTTCTTCTTCTTCTTCTTCTTCTTCTTCTTCTTCTTCTTCTTCTTCTTCTTCTTCTTCTTCTTCTTCTTCTTCTTCTTCTCTTTATTCCCCAATGGAGTATAGGTCATCGACTAAACCACGCCCAGTCGTTCTATCTCTGGCTATGTCCTGCAGTTCGCTTCATGTCCTCACACAATGACCCATTTCTGTCTGTAACTCTTTTCTCAAAGGGTGACATGCAGAGTACGCGATAATATATATACCTTGTTATTATGAAGAATGATTTTATTATTTGTCACTTAACGTGACTATGTGAACTTACTTCCCCTCGACTTCATTTCTTTTTCGATTCCTGTCTGTTCCAGTTTGGAATTGACCTCAATGGGCTTCGATGACATAGACAGGCATAAACTCTGGAAGGCATCAAGAAAGTTGCGAACATTAACCAAAAAAACACAAAAATAACTAAACAAATAATCAACATGAAATACCAAGAGCCGTATACACATATACATACAAGGAAGACAGTCACACTACCAGATAGACAGAAAGACACACATGTAGACACATAAAACATAGAGTAATGCAGATAGAAACGCGGGTCGGGGAAAAGATAGACATGCAGACACATTGGTAGATAGATCAATATATATATATTTTTCCGCATATCCTTTACAGGACATCGTTGTCAACATCAGCATCTTTCAGCTGATTGTTGACTTCTTTGCAAGATTACGCTCAGTAGTTTGCCATTGCTTTCTGAGCGACCGGCTCACATACCCCGTAAATTACCGACGCGGAGAGATTCTAGCGCAACGTCACGTTACTTACGAGAGTATACGAGATTACTGAGAAATTATATATATATATATATATATATATATATATATATATATATATATATATATATATATATATATGTGTGTGTGTGTGTGTGTGTGTGTGTGTGTGTTTTGTTGTTTGTCCATGAAGAATGATGATGACAACTCATTTCATCCAGTGGGTGTTGAAAGTATGGAGCCGTAAGTTCTAAGATGGCTGATGAAGTCTATTTTGGCTCGAAATGTTCTCTGACTATATTGGATAAAGAATGCTTGACGTTCCAGGAGGAGGATCTCCTGCAGTGGTTTTTCTTTCCAGTCTTTTCTTCACAGCACTTGCAATCCTGGTTGCTTCACAAGTGACTGCCCCTTTATGTAATGATGTCATCATCATCATAAAGTGCCGTGCCGGCTGGCGTAGGCGTTCATGACTCTCCAAAGATCTATGTCTAGATCAGCTCTGCCGTTGATATACCTCCATGCCACCGTCGCAATCCATCCAGCATCATTTCTCGTGGTCTGCCTCTGCCTCTCTTCCCCTAGATCTTTCCAGTTGTCACGATGTTCTCCAGCGCCTCTCTTCTCATCACATGACCAAAAAATGCTGTTTGTCTCTTTCTTATTGTTGTATATAATGTTCTATTTTCGCCACTCTCTTTAAGGCATTCGCCGTCAGTTGCTTTGTCAGTCCAAGGAATTCGCAACATTCGTCTAAGGAACCACATCTTTGTTGCTTCCAGTCGCTTCCTAATTTGTTCTGAGTAATGATGTACGCCACGAATTTCGGTCTTTGGCAGCAGTCTCCCAAATGTCTCGAAGAATTCCAAAAGCTTTTAGTAAGATCTTCAGAGTGTCTGTAAAGCGTTTCCTCTGGCCTGATTGGGAGCGTCTACGACAACGCAGCTCGCCGTGAAAAATTCTTTTAGGGAGCCTGTGATCTGGTATGCAAGTTAAGTAACCGGCCCAGAGAATCTGATTCTTCATTAGTAGTGCGTGGATACTGGACATGGACGATCTTTCTTGGACTTCAGTGTCTGGGATCTTGTCTTGCCATTTAATCTCCATTAGCTTCCTAAGGCAGACTGTGTGGAATTGGTTTAATTTCCTAGCGTGTCGCTGGGAAACAGTCCAGGTGTTACCACACACACACACACACACACACACATACACACACACACGCGCGCGCACGCACACACGCACGCACACACACAGACCGATGGAACATATGTTACCATAGCTTCGTGCCACGTGACTCCCAACCTTCCAAACAGATAGCAGCTTGGAAGATTTTCTAGTCTCACCCACTGAGCTCGACAAGGACCAGTTTGTCTCCGCCGAATATCTGCAAGAAAACCTTGAACTTAAACATAAGGTTAGTTGCATATGATTTACAGGACATCGCAGATAACCCCAGCATTTTTGTGTTGTCTTTGATTTCTTGTTAAGATTACATTCTGTAGTTTGTCATTGTTGTCTGAAAGAGCTGCACACATACCACTGTGTGAAAACCAACGAAAGGCCGTCTGCTGCCAGATCGCCCGTAGCTATGTTCCGAACGCGGTATGCGGTATTACCAATTGTGTCTGTTACCCCATAGTCATAGAATCGGCTTTAAACACAGAAGCCACGAAAATAGGTTTCCGGACTTATAGCCAGACATATTTCGCTGCCTCTCTTCAGGTGCACACTGCAGAATTACACGTTATATGAAGTGGATAGATACATCATATTTGGCTGAATAAACTGTGGACACATAGTATTTGATACTTTTCATGTATGGAGCAATCCGTGTGCAATCATGGTAATCTCATAATCTGCCAGGCAATACATCGTGCTGGCTATTGTTAATGGCTTCTGCATTTCAATTCACAATTGGGATACATTGCATTGCATTTCTGAAATATCCGTGTATGTTTATTGGTATGAAATATTCCATCATCTCTCTTCATCTCATCTTTTTCCTCTAGTATCAATCGGTGTCGACTTGAAGCATAATCTGCGGGAGATGTCCGTTTATGGGCTACATATATTCAATGTCTGTATTAATTACTCTATGAGACGCTAGGGTGTAGTATTATGTGTGCCTGAATGCCAAGGCAGCAGTCTGTGTTATATCTTCAGTCAATCAATCAGGTGCCGTCTTCACTATGAAGGTTGGCTGCAATGGATCTCCAACACTGTCTATCACTCGGCCTGATTATATATTCTGCTAGATTGATGTTCGTCCATCTCTTGATGTTATCTTCCAGTTTTTCCAGAACATCTGTGTTTAAGTAATCCTCATCATCAAGTTTTCTCACATCGACTGTATGTTATATTCGTTATCCTCATCATCATGTTTTCTCACTTCGATTCTATTTTATATAAGTTATCCTGATCATCAAGTTTGATGACATCAAAAGAATGTTGTGTTCGCTATCTGTGACCTCCAGCATGAAGTCCTGTATGTCGGATTAGGACATCCTGTTGTCCAACATCAGTGTGATGTCATACCGGACCTGAGGTTTGCGTGAGTATCCGTTGTCCCATGTCTGGCTTATTGGTTTGCAGACTGGTGGTCCCTCGCCGTACAGGCACATACGCTCCGACTTCGGAAGAACTGTATGTTATATTAGTTATCCTCATCATCAAGTTTTCTCACATCGATTATATGAAATATTAGTTATCCTCATCATCAATTTTGCTCACATCGACTGTATGTTATATTAGTTATCATCATCATGACGTTTGTTCACATCAACTTTATGTTATATTATTTATTCTCATCATCAAAGTTCGCTCACATCGACTGTGTGTTATATTAGTTATCATCATCATGACGTTTGATGACATCTACTTTATGTTATATTAGTTATTCTCATCATCAAGTTTGCTAACATCGACTGTATATTATATTAGTTATCATCATCTTCTAAGCGACATGTCTATAATGGTCTGGGGTCATTTTTCTCCTGCTGACACGATCACCATAGTCATGGATCAGCTCTACGATCTTGGTTCGATTATGGCATGTATCCGAAACATCCATATATGTATCCCTTAGCCTTCCCTTTCTCTTGCCCCCTCAATCTTGCCAGTTATCACTAAGATTTCCAGATTATTTCCCCTGATAACGTGTTTTAAAAAAAAATCTGGAATGTCTACGCCTAATTTATGGAATCAGTTTACGGTTTCACTTTGTTTCTTGTACGGCCTGTTTCGACTTTTGCAATTGCACTCCAACTTCTGAGGTACATGTAAGTTACGTCCCCACGTAAAGAAGTAAAAATTCAGTCCAACTGACCGATTTAGGGGTTGAACCCGCTACCTCGACAGTTATAAAACAGTAAGTTTAAGAACTAGCCTTGCCTCGTCTAATTTCTAGAGATAAATTGAGAAGAACATAAGAAGGAGAAATAAACACACCCACAAATCAGATAGAACATGTAGAAAATGAACAAACATAAGAATATAAAAGATACAGTTTTCTCTTCACCGGGTTTATTGGGTAAAAATTGTTAGCTCTTTACTTTTATACAGTTAGAAGTGTTATTTGTTATTTTAAGTTATGATGATTAAGTTATGACCTTCTAGTGATATACTTGAACATCCTTCCCCTTGCTTGAGACAAAGGAGTATTTAATATTGTAATTATAACTTTGTAAACTATATATGTGTTAAATTATAAATGAAAATGGACATGGTAGGAAAGTGCACATCGCGAAGCAGCTCGGATTATTCCTGAAAGTTTGACACTCTGCCTACCAAAGAAAAGTGGTGTTTGTTCAGTACATTCATCAGGATTAGCAGTGATTTAGCAGTGATCAGGATAACAACGCTCTTTGGTAAGTGCAATGTTTTCATCATTTTTGCTTTTTGTCTCTTTTTTAAAATTATATTTACAGCCTACAGCAAAAATTTCCTTATCAACATATTCCTTGTGCAATCCCCTTTATTTGGATATATAATACAACATTTCTGCTACAATTTTAACCATTTTCATAACATTATTGTGACACACCAGTTTTCTGCAATTATTTTTTTTCATTTGTTGTGAAAAAGGCATGGTTCATAATATGCAGCAAAACTTCATTTTGGGTAATTTTAATGAGCAATACTGTTTATATTGTTGAAGACAAGTGGTGTTTGTTTGATTATTCAGTAAATTAAACATGATTAGCAGTAGAGCAGTATAGAAAATACCTTATAAGTGCAATGTTTACATTATTTTTACCTCTTTTTGTCAAATTATTTTAAAAAGTATATTATTATTTTAATTATATTTACAACCTACAGCAAAAAGTCTCCAATCAACATATTCCTTGTGCAATCCCCTTTATATTGATATATAATACAACATTTCTGCTACAATCTTAACCATTTTCATAACATTATTGTGACACACCAGTTTTCTGCAATTATTTTTTTTCATTTGTTGTGAAAAAGGCATGGTTCATAATATGCAGCAAAACTTCATTTTGGGTAATTTTAATGAGCAATACTGTTTATATTGTTGAAGACAAGTGGTGTTTGTTTGATTATTCAGTAAATTAAACATGATTAGCAGTAGAGCAGTATAGAAAATACCTTATAAGTGCAATGTTTACATTATTTTTACCTCTTTTTGTCAAATTATTTTAAAAAGTATATTATTATTTTAATTATATTTACAACCTACAGCAAAAAGTCTCCCATCAACATATTCCTTGTGCAATCCCCTTTATATTGATACATAATACAACATTTCTGCTACAATTTTAACCATTTTCATAACATTATTGTGACACACCAGTTTTCTGCAATTATTTTTTTTCCATTTTTTGTGAAAAAGACATGGTTCAGAATATCCAGCAAAACTTCATTTTGGGTAATTTTAATGAGCAATACTGATTATATTGTTGAAGACAAGTGGTGTTTGTTTGATTATTCAGTAAATTAAACATGATTAGCAGTAGGGCAGTATAGAAAACACCTTATAAGTGCAATTTTTAAAATAATTTTTACCTCTTTAATTTCAGTTGTTATTATTAAACCTCTCATTATTGTCATAATATTTGTAACCTATCAATTAATTATTAACACCGTCATGTTCCTTGTTCAATCCTCTTTAATTTGATATGTAATACAATAGATCTGCTACCATTTTAACCATTTTAAAAGCATTATTGTGACACACCCCTAATTCAAATTTTCTGCCATGATCTTTTGATCAGGACCCAAATTTTGTTTGGTAGTGAAAGATATATATATATATATATATATAAACAAACACTAATAGAAAGGTCAATAGAGACACAGAAAGACACATATTTATGCTTCATAAATCATACTAAGGCATGTGATAAAGTTATGTGATAATGATGTGTTATGTGATAATGATGAAACATGTGATAAAGTCGGGAGTCTCTGTGGCGAAGTGGTCAAGCCGCTTGGCTCGGGCTCCGAAGGTTGTGGGTTTCATTCCGGGCCGCGTCCTTCGGTTCACGAGTTAAATTTTTCGGAGACTCCTGTGGGTCCTCGCTAGAGCTACGGAGTTCGTGCTTGGTGCGACGCCTTCCGCGCTGTGGAAAGAGACTGAGCCATATAGGATAAAACCCGGTGAAATGAAGTCGACCCTGTCGACGTTTCAGCGACTTTTCTATGTGATAAACTAAAACATAATGAATTGATTAAAATGTTGGAAGATATCAACATTGATGGAAACTATTTAAGAATAATAAAGAATGTTTATTGGAAAAGTGTAGCAGCAATTAAAATGGGAAATAAAGAAGGGGGTTACGAACAGATAAAGCTAGGAGTACAACAGGGGTGTGTCTTGTTACCGGATGTCTGCTTCCTCTATAGCGAAATAATAATGAGAGAAATCAAAGAGAAGCCAGGAATACTAATTCGATGTTATAATATAAACAATATACGCTATGCAGATGACACAGTATTGGTGGTGGATAATGCAACAGATCTACAACAATTGTTGGACATTGTAGTAGCAGAAAATGCAAAGAAAGAACTCTCCTTGAATATCAAGAAAACAGTAACAATGGTGACATCAACGAAAATGATGACACCAACATGTGACATAAAAATAGAAGGGACAATTCTTAACCAAATGGATAATTTTAAATACCTAGGAGCATTTATAACATCAGATGGAAGATGTACAACAGAGATTAAGAGCAGAATAGGGCAAACAAAAGCCGCATTTCAGAAAATGAAGAGTATCGTATGCAATAAGTCACTATCAGTGAATGTAAAAAAGAGGGTGTTGAAATGCTATACAGAACAATTTTTGCTGTAAGGCAGTGAATCTTGGTATGTAAGTGAAAAAAATTAGGAAGAACTTAGAAGCAAAAGAAATGTGGTTTTTTAGATGAATATTGCGAATTCCTTGGACAGCCGGAGTAACTAACAACGATTGCCTGAAAGAGGCTAATGAAACTAGAACACTATATACAACAATAAGAAAGAGACAAACAGCTTTCTTTGAACATGAAATGAGAAGAAAGACATTGGAGAACATCGTGACACCTGGACAGGTCAAGGGGAAGAGAAGCAGAGGCAGACCAAGAGAAATTATGCTGGATGGATCGAGACAGTTGGGTGGAGGAATATCATCAGCAGAGTTGATCCAGAACACCAAAGACCGAGATCTGTGGCGAGCCATGTACGTCAACGCCAACCGGTAGGACACTTGATGATGATGATGAGTGTTCAGCACGTATTAACTAATGTTTCTTGGCGTGTGCTGTGCCATACACGAGTCATGCTGTTTAACGTCTGCAGTGTTCTGTATATCTTAGCGTGTGTTTCTTGGCGTGTGCTGTGCCATACACGAGTCATGCTGTTTAACGTCTGCAGGGTTCTGTACATCTTAGCATGTGTTTCTTGGTGTGTGCTGTGCCATACACGAGTCATGCTGTTTAACGTCTGCAGGGTTCTGTACATCTTAACATGTGTTTCTTGGCGTGTGCTGTGCCAGACACGAATCATGCTGTTTAACGTCTGCAGGGTTCTGTACATCTTAACATGTGTTTCTTGGCGTGTGCTGTGCCATACACGAGTCATGCTGTTTAACGTCTGCAGGGTTCTGTACATCTTAACATGTGTTTCTTGGCGTGTGCTGTGCCATACACGAGTCATGCTGTTTAACGTCTGCAGGGTTCTGTACATCTTAACATGTGTTTCTTGGCGTGTGCTGTGCCATACACGAGTCATGCTGTTTAACGTCTGCACGGTTCTGTATATCTTAGCATGTGTTTCTTGGCGTGTGCTGTGCAATACACTTATCATGGCATGGTTTGGAATGGTAGTTAGAAAGCAAGAGGATTCCATAAATAGACATACATGACATGTTACATTGTATGGACTATGTCTAGAAGTATTAAACACTACAGTATGGTTGCCAAGATTGGAAACATTGATTAGAGATAGTAGTAGTAGTAGTAGTAGTAGTAGTAGTAGTAGTAGTAGTAGTAGTAGTAGTAGTAGTAGTAGTAGTAGTAGCAGCAGCAGCAGCAGTAGTAGTAGTAGTAGTAATAGTAGTAGTAGTAGTAGTAGTAGTAGTAGTAGTAGTAGTTGTTGTTGTTGTTGTAGCAGTAGTAGTAGTAGTAGTGGTGGTAGTAGTTGTTGTAGCAGTAATAGTAGTAGTAGTAGTAGTAGTAGTAGTAGTAGTAGTAGCAGCAGCAGCAGCAGCAGCAGCAGCAGCAGCAGTAGTAGTAGTAGTAGTAGTAGTAGTAGTAGTAGTAGTAGTAGTAGTAGTAGTAGTAGTAGTAGTAGTAACATAAACAATAGTATTAGCAGTAGAGGTAGTGGTATCAGTAGTAATACTTAGGCAGACTTAGGAAGAAATATCAATAAATAAGCCGATGAACATGGTGCATTTAAATTCATTAAAACAACAAACCCACGTGTAGACGATTCATAAAACATACCTTCATCATTGATAAGACAGAATATTTTCAAAGTTTTTCTCACAGCAACTGTATCTGGTGTTAGTGAACATTTACTGGAAGTGCAACGTGGCTAGTTTATATACATCGATGTGGTTTATCGACACGTAATCATTACAATGTCTGTCTGTCTGTCTGTCTGTCTGTCTGTCTGTCTGTCTGTCTGTATGGATGGATGGATGGATGTATGGATGGATGGATGTATGTATGTATGTATGTATGTATGTATGTATGTATGTATGTATGTATGTATGTATGTATGTATGTATGTATGTATGTATGTATGTATGTATGTATGTATGTATGTGTGTATGTATGTATGTATGTATGTATGTATGTATGTATGTATGTATGTATGTATTTGTGTTTGTGTGTGTGTGGGTGGGTGGGTGCGTGGGTGGATGGATGGGTGGGTTGGTGGATGGATGGATGGATGGATGGATGGATGGATTGTCAGCGTCTTGCTTACAGCAATGACACTGGCTCGTACATACCAACAAGTGTGATACAAAACACGGTCACAGAATGACTTAACGTGACGCACTACACTTACAATGCAAACACTTTATTCACACATCTCACTCGTCGCAGCAATTACAGGTATCATACAATTACAATGACAATGCAATAATACATTCAATACATATATCAATACACTACTACACAACTCACAGGCGCACAGTCATATCTTCTCACAAGCGTTCTCTCTATGGCGTTCATACATACGAGCCTCATTCAAACACGTCTGTCCTCGTCAACACTCCCAAGCCGTCCCCCGGCTGCACGCTGTGAGTCTCACTACGCGGGCCTGCGTCACTGCGTGGAGATCATGTCTCACATGCGTTCATCAACTGGCCCTTCCTGACACAGTGTGGTTAGCGTCGCTCACTGGTAGGCCCCTGGCTGTATTCGCCAGGCGTCATAGACGACGACGCGGCAGAACTAATGGGGAGATTATGACAGTCTCCCCCTCTCAATTTCATGAAAGGACTTTTGCCTTTCATGTACTCTATATACATCTATGGTTTATTTATTAAACTTGTCAGAATCGACCCATTAATAGTCGTCTGACCTGACACTTTAGTTTACATTTGAAATGTGCAAATAATTGTAAGTTATATCCACTCATTCATCAATGCTGCTAAGAAGCAACACTGATCAAGTACAATCCACTCGATGGGTTATTACCCTTAGTTGTAATATGACACAGCCAGTCCGGTAGCTATTCAGCGAAGTCGCAACTACCTCTCGACAGATAAAAAAAAATTGAAAAGAAAACAAAAAACAACGACATGTCAGACTGCGAGCCGTCTTCCTATAAGATGACTCCAACATTTGACCTCAACCACATTTGGTTGGAGAGTCTTATGAAGGCCTACAACTTGGGTAATTAATACCATGAACAAGTGACGTCATCTTGATGTGTCACCTACCTGGCAACCTGAAAAATGGCTTTTACACATGTTACACATTATTACAAATTTCAATTGTTTCCCTTAAAACAATTACAAAATTAATGGGGGGAAATTTCAACATGCTATCAAAGAAAATAAATTACATTAGAAAATTACTTTCTTAGCGTCATAGATTGATGCTTATTGACAATAGAGAACTAAATGCCACTATTGTGAATAAGTGAATCAAGATATGATTCTCAGATTACACTTATCAAAATCCTTACATACAAATTGCATATGTAATATTTCAGCTCACAGAGTTTAAATACATCTTCAAATCTTTGTGAGGATGAAATTATAGTCTTCTACTTTTCGAATAAATTAATACACACCGAAAATACACAGCACAATGTTATTTCATCTGGATATTACCGAAAGGAACGGAGGATACAGTTCTTAAGTACAGCTGTTGGATTAACTCTGTTTTTTCACGGTGTTGTTCTGTAGAACTCAGATGTCACAGTCTCTCTCGCACTGGATAAAATACGTCTGAACTTTCTGCGTTGCAGGTACTACGGATATTTTCACAGTTCTGGTGAAGTAAGTCTTGACCTCCTGTAGCACTGTTCGTAACAATGTTTCTATATAATTTAAAATAATGTTTCCTGTCTAACACATACACACAAGTATTCTTTACATGCATTACTATAATTATAAAGTATATACATAATATATTTACATGGGACGTAGCCCCTATCACATAATCTGTACAGCGTTCCTGAAAAACATTTCATAGTGCGCTGTGTTGCTGAGCGTTATCTTACTCTGCAGATTTTTCATTCATCTGCTGTGTGCGCTCAGACACCATTGGGCTTATGGGTGTGTCGCAAGGACATCGTGATAGAAGATCAGCAATCGTATTATCGGTGCCAGAGATATGCCTGGCTTCGAAACTGAAATCTTGCAATCACAGTGACCATTTGCCACTCTGTGGTTGGTAGACGTTTCTGTAGTAATGATTTTCAACGGACTATTGTCTGTCTCTACTTACGACATGTGTTCTCACAGAGTAAACTGGGTGGAGAATTTTGGGTCGTGATGTTGCACAAGTAGGCTACTGTCCCAATCGCTAAGGAGTTCGTGTACGTTGTTAATCTGAAAATAATACATACATTTTGGTAATTTAAGGATGGGATTTAGAAAAATAATACAATACTTTTGTAAATGCAGGTCTTAGGCATTCTTTGTGTACAATTTTGTTAATAGGTTAGTGAAACACTCCGTGCATATGGCAAAATTTTGATAAAAACTGTCTGTAATAATTTAACAGACCAAGGACATTTTTGAATTCTTTGTCGTAGGAAGCGACAATTTTAAGAATTATTGATATGATGTTATTGTCAGTCATGACAAAGCCATTCCAAATTTTACAATCCAAAAATGAAATTTCTTGGAAGGCTATGTTGACTTTAGATGGTTTGTCTGTCATTTCGTGTTGTCTGATACGGTCGAATGTCTGCTGTATCGTTGTTAACCGTTCTGTCAGAAGAAGTTTCGTCTTCCGTACCAATGTCGCCGTCTTGTAACAGTTGTCTGCAACTGTCAGTTTCTGTCTTAGTCAGATTAGGATTTGTCTTTTTGTCATGTCGCTTGTTTGTTGAGTCAAGTGATGGAGTCGGTATTTCGTCGTTGTCGTCATCGTCTGCGTGGTCCACTATCGTTGTGCTTGCTGCTGTCTAGTCTTGGTCTTCGTCTCTGTTGTAGTATGGTTTTAGCATGTTGATGTGAAATATTTTATGTTTGTCTTTCACTGCTATTTCATAGTCAACAGTCGAGATTTGTCTCAGTACCTTGTACGGTCCTTGTCATGAGTCTGTCAAGAGATGTGTGTCGCTTGGCAAAAGAAGTAAGACGTCCTGTCCAGGTGTCAATGTTATTGTTCTATTTCCTCTGTTGGCATACTGTCTGTAAATAGCACCAGATTGTTTTAGTGCTTTTTTAGCTAACACACAAGATTTCATTATCATATCACGCAATGATGTGACATGTTCATATGATGATACTGGTTTATGAATAGTTATACTTTCAGTTAACATAGAATGGTACATAGATAATGGGCCGCGTGGTTTGGCACCATATACAAATTCAAATGGTGAGAAACCTGTACTGGAATGAGGTACTTCGCGATATGCAAATAGTATGGCAGGTAAATACGTATCCCAGTCTTCAGGGTGTTCCTGTGTTACTTTTGATAACATATGCTTGAGATCTCCATTCATCTTCTCTATAACTCCTGTCGAATGAGGGTGGTATGGGCTGTTAAAGCATTGCTTTACCCCTAACATTCTGGTAAAGGCTTGAGTGGCTAGAGCTATGAACTAACTCCCACGATCTGAGAGAATGGTATCAGGAAACCCCACTCTAGCAAAAATATGGAAGAAAACTTCCATAACATCCTTGGCAGTGATGTTCTTAAGTGCAATCGCCTCAGACCATCTACTGCAGAGGTCAATTATTGTTATTATAAACTTATTCCCTCTCGATGTTACATGGTTAAGAGGACCTACAATATCAACAGATATCTTTTCAAAAGGTCTACTTGCTAGATCTGTAATTTGTAACTCCGCTTGCGGGTGTTTACCCTTTTTAACAAGCTTCTGACAGATGTCACAAGTTCTGTAATATTGCTTGGTATCACTGTAGAATTTGGGCCAGTAGAACTGATTAAGTAATCGTGATCTAGTTTTCGAATAAGCCATATGCCCTGCAAAGGGTATATCATGTGCTAGATGTAATGCTTGCTTACAGTGTTCTGTTGGCAACACTATTTGCTCTGTGGTGCTGGTACCTTTGGTATAATACCGTGTAAGGATACCGCCTTTTAGTGCAAAATGCCATCTAGCATTTTTAGTCAGTTTTGGCTTTTAGCCTATAAGATTAAAATACTTGTGCAAAGATAAATCAGCCTTTTGGGCTGTTATGAAATTCTCCCTCATGGTTTTAGGAGGTAATATCACTGGGCTTAACATTTCCAAAGCCTCAGTCTGATCAATTAAATCTTGCACTTTGGCAGAAGATCTAGTTACTGCATGCACACTATCAACAACATGACATGGTGGTGTTACATTCATATCAATACATTCATGTGATGATGTCAATGAATTGGCAAACATACAATCAATTACAAGTGACAATACATTTTCAACAGTATTGTCAGTTGAAGATGATACAGTATTATCAACTATACATTAGACAGATGATGTTGCACTGTCATGTGGCATGTCATTTACCTCAGGAAGGGGTCCCTACAATTATGTCGCAACATGGGTTGGATAATCCTGCGCATTTAACCTTTCCCGTGAGGAATGGGGTGTCAATATATGCCCATGCAAGTGGGTATTTCTCGATGTTACCTGAGAAAGTTCTGCATGTAACATGTTTGCCAGTGTAATGTGTAGGTAAAATAAAGTCTCTCTTTAGACCAATGAGAGTACATCCACTATCACGTAAGACGGTGGCAGCTTTGCCATTTACAAATCCGTGGTGGATGTTAAGTTTACCTCTGGAGTTTATTACCAAATTAGCTTCTTCATTGGCAATAGGTATTGCATGGCCGCATGTTAGTAGGCCATCTTCATGAATACGATCACAGATGGTACATTTGTTAAGATGGAATACATCAATGGCCTGTGCTGAATTTACTGGATGATTTTCACATGTTTCTTCATCTGAGGAAGAGCTACCAAACATGGCTGCATTAGCCTTTCTAGTCATGTGGTTGCCTTTACAAGCATGTCGCCAGTGGCCATACGCTTTGCAAAGGAAGCATTTTGTTAGTCGTTTATAGCTCTTTCGCTCCTTATCCTGCTTATCCATATAGTTTTGCAAGTATGTAAGGTACCCAGGATGTTTGTCACACATATCATTTTCGTTATGTGACAGATGACAATATCTGCATTGATAATATTTCTCAGCAGATTGTTTAACGGGTTTCTTGTTAACATAGGGACCTGATTTTGTTCTGTCATAGGTAGCGGCTGCTACAAACTCAGTGTCAGTCAATCCACTACTGAAACAATGTTTGTTGTCTGTAAAATAAGCCGACCCTCGTTTTTCAATATGTTGCACACTCTCACACTCACATTCTTTCATGAACTTAGAAAATGGTGGTGGTAAAGATGAAATGATCTTATCTCTTACAATGAGATCTTTCAATTTATCAAAGGTATTTACTTTGGCTGATGATAGCCATTTGCTAAATACATCCTGTACTGCTGAGATGTAGTCAGAGAAAGTTTGCGTTGGTTTTGGAGCTAATTTGCTAAACTGTTCTCTGTAGAATGCTTCATCTAACAGGAAATGTGACATGATTTTGGATTTAATATACTGGTAATCTTTCCTAAGAACTTTGGGAATGGTCTCTATCACTTTCAGAGGATCCCCAGAAAGACTTCTCATATATATTATGTTCCATTCAGTCTCTGGGATCTGATAATGCTCCATTATCGTTTCAAAGTTCTGGGTAAATGCTGCAATGCAGTCCCCAGTAGTGAAATACTTCACGATCCCGTGGTACTTTTTGTACTGATTCTCCTTTTCTAGACTTTCTGACTTTCGAGAATCTTTCATTGCTGATATATTAGCTTCCAACTGTTTAATTTTTAGTTGTAATTCAAGTTCTTCTCTCCTTCTCTGGGCCGAGATCTCAGTTTTCTTTGATTCTGCATCTGTTTCTGCCTGTTTACTTTTGGCATCTAATTCTGCTTGTTTGGTTTTGGCAGCTAAATCATACTGTCTTAAAGCAGCTTCTGATTTTCTAGCCTCAGCTTCTAATTCAGCCTTTTTCAAAGCAGCGTCTGATTTTCTAGCATCAGCTTCTAATTCTGCCTTTTTTAAAGCAGCGTCTGATTTTCTAGACTCATACTCTAATTCTGCCCTTCTTTCAGCAGCATCCTCTTCCCGATCTCTTTCCTGTAATAGGAGATGCTCTGAGTAGTTTTTCTCACTCCATTTCGTTAATTCATTACCAGTTAACTTTAATCTCAAACCACATTCGATTAAATCATTCAATGTAGACATGATAAAATATTCAATACACTAAATGTTCACAAAGAGTTAATTAAGATGTTAGTGAATAATTTGTACAGGATTTATAGAATACAACCTGTGCCTAAGCCTACACACAAAAGTATTTGTGAAAAAAAAATAATACTTAAGTGATCTTTGGAGCTCTGGAAACCGAAGGAGAACTGTTCCAGAGAATGGCTGCCTAAACGTTACTACTCGGAAAAAGTGGACTTCACTTCTTAGTCACTTCGGATGACACAAAAACCTGTTGCTTTTGGAATAAGAAGATATTAGGACCTGTATGCTTATGTGGTGTATGTGTTGTCAACTAAGTTTTGTAGGTTTGTGTGCTGTCAAGTATGTTTGTTATTCGTACTGTCGTCCGTTCAAAACATTCAAACACTTGCTTTCCATGTTACTTTCTTCCCAAAACTTTCCGCTTATACACACGTTCAATTCTATTTTACAACTGATTCAAGATGGACGCTACACTCATGTTTCAAATAATCCAATATGGACGATGCATTTACGTTCACACTGTTAAAAAAAAACCGGACGAAAGCACCCACGTTCACACTTGTCATTTACGTTTACAACGTTTAAAACCCGGACGAAAGCACCCACGTTCACACTTGTCAGCGTCTTGCTTACAGCAATGACACTGGCTCGTACATACCAACAAGTGTGATGCAAAACACGGTCACAGAATGATTTAATGTGACGAACTACACCTACAATGTAAACACTTTATTCACACATGTCAACGTCCTAGAGACCTAGGGAAATGAAACTCGGGTTCATACAGGCAACAAACTCCATTTTGATACTATCTGATATAATTTATTCACAGTAAGCTGGCGAAGAATGGGTTTCGCAGCCAGTTACACTAATTACAATATCACAGGAGTTTATAACAAATCAATCATACACATAATCATCACAGCAAACTCTATCATCTATTTTATGATTAACAATCCTTAAATGCACTTGGTTTCTATCTATCAAGTCCCCCTTAAGCTAAGCCCTGTTTCTCCTTCGGTGTCCAGTCGCCGTCTGCCCTCTAACGTGTCTCGGTCGGACACGGGCTGTAACTCTCTTCGAGCTTCTCGTGGAACAGGTCCTGGCACGCGGTAGGCGGGTTCCACCTGTGTCCACGGAGCTGTAGGCAAACTGACCTATCCTCCTCGAAGGCTCTAGATTGTTCGAGCATTCCAGTGGGTCTACTTATTTCCCTTATATTGGGGTTATATCTCTTCTATCAATCCCTTCTATCTTTATGTCCATACCGACCCCATGTGAGACTTTGACAACACATCTCACTCGTCGCAGCAATTACAGGCATCATACAATTACAATGACAATGCAATAATACATTCAATACATATATCTATACACTACTACACAACTCACAGGCGCACAGTCATATCTTCTCACAGGCGTTCTCTCTGTCGCGTTCATACATACGAGCCTCATTCAAACACGTCTGTCCTCGTCAACACTCCCAAGCCGTCCCCCGGCTACATGCTGTGAGTCTCACTACGCGGGCCTGCGTTACTGCGTGGAGATCATGTCTCACATGCTTTCATCGACTGGCCCTTCCTGAAACAGTGTGTATAGCGTCGCTCACTGGTAGGCCTCTGGCTGTATTCGCCAGGCGTCATAGACGACGACGCGGCAGTACTAATGGGGAGATTATGACAGGATGTATGTATGTATGTATGTATGTATGTATGTATGTATGTATGTATGTATGTATGTATGTATGTATGTATGTATGTATGTATGTATGTATGTGTGTGTGTGTGTATGTGTGTATGTACGTATGTATGTATGTATGTATGTATGTATGTATGTATGTATGTATGTATGTATGTATGTATGTATGTATGGATGTATGTATGTATGTATGTATGGATAGATGGATGGATGGATGGATGGATGGGTGTGTGTGTATGTATGTATGTATGTATGTATGTATGTATGTATGTATGTATGTATGTATGTATGTATGTATGTATGTATGTATGTGTGTCTGTATGTATGTATGTATGTATGTATGTATGTGTGTGTGTGTGTGTGTGTCTGTCTGTCTGTCTGTCTGTCTGTCTGTCTGTCTGTCTGGGTGGGTGGGTTGGTGTATGTGTGTGTGTGTGTGTGTGTGTGTGTGTGTGTGTGTGTGTGTGTGTGTTATTAATCATGATAATGATAATAATGATAATGATAATAATGATAATGATATTAATGATAATGATAATAATGATAATGATAATAACGATAATGATAATAATTACAATGATAATAATAACAATGATAATAGTGATAATGATAATAATGATAATGATGAGAATGATAAAGATGATAACAATAATGATATTAATTATGATAATCGCGATATTAATAATAATGATAATATTTATGATAATATCACTAATAATATTGGCAATAATGATAATAATAGTAATATTAATAATAAGTCATTATAATAGTGGTAATAAAGATGGTTATAATAATAATGATAATAATGATGGTAATAATAATAATAATAATAATAATAATAATAATAATAATAATAATAATAATAATAATAATAATAATAATAATAATAATAATAATAATGGTAGCAATGATATTTATATGTTATTAATGAGAATAATGTCAGCATGGCTGAATGGATACAAGCACTCGTTCTTAAACATCTGGTGTGCTGATGCCGAAGTAGCTGCTTCAATCCCTACATCAGTCAGTTTGACTAACGTATTGACTTCTCTTCTTAATTCGGAGACATAAATTACAAGTAACTCTGAAGTCGGAGTGGGTTTACCTAAAGGCAAAGGTCACTGGTAATAGGGAAAGCTAAAGAAGTTGCAAAAATCGTGTCAGTGCTGCTAGACATTGTAGCACGCGTCTGGTCTACGCGTGCGTTAAACGTTGGCGAGCGAAATAATAATAATAATAATAATAATAATAATAATAATAATAATACAATAACACTATAATAATAATTAGAACAAGAATTGCCATTGCGAAGGTAGCCTTTTGCAAGATGAAAAACATATTAACCAATAAAAAGATATCATTTGAAACGAGAAAAAGAGTGTTGAAGTGCTACATAGATCCTATACTTTTGTATGGATGTGAAGCGTGAAGAATAAGCAGCCAAACTGAAAATAAGCTGATGGATGTGGAAATATGGTTTTTCTGGGGGAAATGCAAAGAATACCATGGACAGACAGAAAAACCAATGAACAAGTCCTTCAAGAAACAAATGAAGATCGTAAACTGATAAGAGTCATTAGTCGTAGACAGTCAAAATTATTTGGGCATGTTATGAGAAGAAATGGCTTGGAGAACTTGGTGACGACTTGCAAGATCGAAGGGAAGAGACCAAGGGGAAGACCGAGAAGTAAATACCTGGATGGCTTGGCCACATGGCATGGTCGAGACAGGAACACGCAGCTGATCCACGACACTGGTGATCAAGTGAGATGGCAGAACATGACCGCCCACGCTCACCGGCATGGCACATGATGGATGGATGGAATAATAATAATAATAATAATAAGACGTCGTCCCGAACCGTGTCATGCCGTGGAATTGTAATGTGACAGCGTCATCACCTTTTGTAGGCCTGAATGCACTGAGTCATGGGCAGCCAAACTACTTCACTTTCGCCGGCGAAGAACTCTGACTATTGTCCAACCGTGTTCATGACAAAATCAGTTGTAATTGATGTTCAGTGTATCTATCACTTTATACAAATACTCAAGCGTAGGTCTTAATCAGATATGGCTGAGCTACCGTACAACAGTAGGCGGTACTACCTGCTTTCTGTTAGGGCAGAATGTTGGACGGCGCACACCTAACCTACCACCCCACATTGCGCCAACGGCTTCAGGCGGAGAAGCGAAATTGGGAAGTTAAAAACAAGGTTTATCCTAGTGTGAGGAAATGAACCTAAAGATTACATGTCATGGCAGGGCAGACATTCTTTAAACCGTGGGCGGTAACTGGTCTATGTTCGAAGCTCCAATATGTAGACAGTAATGCATTGCTTTGCTGATCCGGCAGCCCCTGCAGCTTGTCTTGTTCCAGATATATTGGTGCTACTTTTCCTCCGAAGGGACCTAGGCAGGCCGAGAAAGGGATTATGCTGCATGGGTAATACATTGTCTCAACAATCCAGCGCGGGCTTTGTGCTATGGAGAGATATAACTCTTTTGACAAATTATCGTCTAAATATTGAGCACAACCCACTACTGGCAACGCCGATCGCATTCTGGCATGACCCTAAGGCCTATCCACGTCAATATGGAAGCACTATACTCGAGTTTCGCCCTCATTTGAGCTCGTCAGTAGTGCATATCCCTGACCGGATCCGGAAACAGTCCCGGATCACGCGTGCGAAGCGGGTGTGTAACCACGCAGCACACACTGGACACACCAAATTATCACAACAGAACATCACAACGCTACCCATCGTAGGCTATGCTCAAGATTGCCCAATCGCCGCGACCGACGTCCGTCAATCGATGGGACCCGAACGATCAGGACTTCTCACTGGCAAGGAACACCAGGCCTCCTAAATCCAGTGAGCAATAATCAATTGATAATGTGGTTGTTTCGGGATTTGAAATTTAAATATTGAGCACAACCCACTACTGGCAACGCCGATCGCATTCTGGCATGACCCTAAGGCCTATCCACGTCAATATGGAAGCACTATACTCGAGTTTCGCCCTCATTTGAGCTCGTCAGTAGTGCATATCGAAACTCGAGTATAGTGCTTCCATATTGACGTGGATAGGCCTTAGGGTCATGCCAGAATGCGATCGGCGTTGCCAGTAGTGGGTTGTGCTCAATATTTAAATTTCAAATCCCGAAACAACCACATTATCAATTGATTATTGCTCACTGGATTTAGGAGGCCTGGTGTTCCTTGCCAGTGAGAAGTCCTGATCGTTCGGGTCCCATCGATTGACGGACGTCGGTCGCGGCGATTGGGCAATCTTGAGCATAGCCTACGATGGGTAGCGTTGTGATGTTCTGTTGTGATAATTTGGTGTGTCCAGTGTGTGCTGCGTGGTTACACACCCGCTTCGCACGCGTGATCCGGGACTGTTTCCGGATCCGGTCAGGGATATGCACTACTGACGAGCTCAAATGAGGGCGAAACTCGAGTATAGTGCTTCCATATTGACGTGGATAGGCCTTAGGGTCATGCCAGAATGCGATCGGCGTTGCCAGTAGTGGGTTGTGCTCAATATTTAAATTTCAAATCCCGAAACAACCACATTATAAATTATCGTCTGTCATGACGGCAAGGTGCCAATCAGCCAATCAGCCAGTCATGTGATGGTGATGTACAAGAACGGTATAACAATAAAACAGGTATTCTCATTGTATATACTACCGTAGAGACGAGCCATGTAGGCTTTCACATATTCTAGGTTACGGTATAATAACGTGCAGTGACAAAATCTTGTCCAGGCTGGTTTTCCATCTCAGAAAATTCTAGCAAGTATCCAGGGTTGATTATATCCAGCCCAGAATACTACAAGAGAAAAACAATAATACTTCCACGGGTACCGGTGCTGATGACATTCGGATCGCTGTCGAGGGCTGGGAACCGCTGTTGTAGCTAGACGCGCTTCAGTGATCACAGCCTGAGTCCGCACTTTAAAGGATCGTTTACAGATTCAGTACCAAATAAAATGTAGGTTTGACCAAATGAATTCAATTTTTGAAACAAAATCAAGAGTAGGTTTGGTAGCAAACAAAAAGTTGGTTTGACCACATATAATGTAGGTTTAACCAAACAAAAAGTTGGTTTGACCAAATAAAAAGTAGGCTTGACTAAACACAAAGTAGGTTTGACCTAACAAAAATGAGGTTTGACGAAAAAAAAGTATGTTTAACCAAACTAAAGGTTGGTTTGACCACAACAATAAATTAGGTTTGACCCCAAAAACTATGTTTTATCAAACAAAAAGTAGGTTTCACTAAACAAAATGTACGTTTGACCAAATGAAAATAGGCTTGACAAAAAAAAAATATTAGATTTGACAAAAACACAAAACTAGGATTAACCAATTCAATCAATCAATCAATCATGTGCCATGCCGGAAAGCATGGGCTTTCATGACTCGCCATTTCACTCGATCACCAGTGTCGTGGATCAGCTCAGTGTTCCTGTCTCGTCCATGCCATGTGGCCAAGTCATCCAGGTATTTTCCTCTCGGTCTTCCTCTTGGTCTGTTCCCTTCGATCTTGCCAGTTGTCACTAAATTCTCCAATCCATTTCTTCTCATAACATGTCCAAAAAATTTTGACTGTCTACGTCTAATTTCTCTAATCAGTTTACGATGTTCATTTGTCTCCTGTAGTAGTTGGTCATTGGTTTTTCTGTCTGTCCATGGTATTCTTTGCATTTTCCTCAGAAACCACATTTCTGCAGCCATCATATGCTTTTCAGCTTGACTGCTCATTGTCCATGTTTCACATCCATACAAAAGAACAGGCTCTATGTATCCCCTCAACACTCTTTTTCTCGTTTCAATTGACATCTTTTTATTGGTCAGAATGTTATTCATCTTGCTAAAGGCTACTTTCGCCATGGCGATTCTTGTTCTAATCTCTTCAAGGCCTCTCCCATCGGATGTTATGACTGTTCCAAGATAATTGTACCGATTCACTTGTTGAAGAATATTTCCATTTACTTGTATATTACATTGTGGCACTTCTTTCTTCCTTGTGACGACCATAACCTGAGTCTTTTTACAATTTAATTCTAACACCAGTTGCTCACTGTGTACAACAACCGAATCTACTAATTGTTGCAGGTCCTGCGCATTGTCTGCAATTAATACTGTATCATCTGCATATCTAATGTTATTGATGTTTCGTCCTCCAATGCTGATTCCAATTATATCCTCTACATTTCTGAAAATATTTTCACTGTATAGGGAAAAAAGATCTGGAGAGATCACACATCCCTGCCTAACACCTCTCTTAATTGGCTGATACTGTCCCACTTCATTATCAATCCTTATTGCAGCTTGTTGTTTCCAATATATGTTTTTTATAAGTCTAATGTCTTTCCCATCAATTTGTAGATCTACAAGCATTTCCACCATGTTGACATATCTAACTCTATCAAAAGCCTTTGTATAGTCAATAAAGCAAAGATGTATATCCTTGTTTACTTCTATAGCACGTTCAATTACTGTTCGCAGCATATACACAGCATTTACTGTACCCTTTCCTTCTACAAACCCACATTGTTCTTCCCCTATTTCAGGTTATATCTTCTCCCTCACTCTTTGCATGATAATTCTTAGCAAAATCTTTGTGATGTGACTCATTAACCAATTATGGTATATTTATTCGCAAGTGTCATCGTCGCTGTGAATATTCCCCGTTTTGTTCCCACTTCTAAAATCATAATTTTACAAGAACAGACTCATTTTCGACGTGATAGCCAAAAACTTGGACCGGAAAAACCTAAGATAAAAACAGCTACGACCGGTGCACGGCCTCATAGTGCATACCACAAACCCGTCGTTAGAAGCATGTCGACTGTGAATGCTGAAAAAGAGCCTCAAATCTCTACGAACGCAAGATAGAAAATCAAGTCGAGAGAATAGAAGGACCAACCAACCAGCAGCCAGTGTATTTGGAAACCCAACCAAATCTAGGACCAGACATCTTGGTGTTGACATGTGGTGTTGGAGCCATTCGGAAATAATGAAGGTAAACACAATAATATATTTTATATTACGTAGTCAGTGATCCTTTTTCAAGGAGTCAATGAGTCAATGTGTTGTAAACCACGTGATTAGTCCTTAAGAAATAAATTTAGTAGAAACCAATGTTTATATTCAGTTATCACAGTTATGGATAAACTGTACATTATGATAAACCACAGTGAGTTTCTTTTTTCCCAGTTAAACAACTTCATTTAATGTGTAAGCATTAGACCTAGGTTGTACATTGTATTTCTTAAGTAGTTAAACTCAATCAGCAGTGATTTAGAAGTGATTAACTTAAGATTTGGGAAACTAAGAATACTTAGTTCACTAAGAAGAAATAATTTTACATGTGCCAACAATGGTAAGAGAAATTAGTGTAATGTGTAACAGAAAAGTACATGAGCACATGAGATGTAAATCGATCTCTATATTATCATATGTTTGTGGTGATGAGGCAAATGTATTTTCATTATTGTTAAACATGTCGATTTATCATTTGTGAGGCATATAATAATGCTGCTTAATCATCACCCCTGCAAGTGTGGTTAAGATTCATAATGAATGAATGTGGATTGGGTGTATCCCATAATTCTATGTACTTGAGAAGAGCATACCTGTGGTGATTCGTGTGTGATTTCATTATTGTTAAACAGATGTGAATGTATCATTTGTGAACCCCATCAGGATGAATAATTATCATTCAGGAAAATATTATAATGTCCGATGAATGATTGTAGAATGATTGAGATTCCATTGTAATGTCAATGTTGAATCTGTGAAATTATCTTCTGTAAAACAAATAAGTATGCTTAATTGTCATCCATACAGATATAAATGTGTATGATGGATGAATGTGGAATGGTTGAGATTTCATTGTGATGTCAATGGTGTTAAACATGTACAGTTATCATTGGGAAATCACATAAGTATAATTACTTATCAGCCATGAACATATGAATATTACGTCTGATGAATGATGAGAATTAGTGAGATTCCATTGTAATTTCATTGATATCAAATCTGTTAATTTATCATGTGTAAAATCACATCAGTATGCTTACTTTTCAGCCATGCACATATGAATTTTATGTCTGATGAATGATGATAATGTGTGAGAGAAGTGACATGATAAGAAGGAGTATAGGTTAGCAATCAATCTCATGATAGAAGGCAAGTTTGATGTGTAATGTCTGTCTATCAGAATAGAACATGTTCGGCATAACCTATACACTAATTAATAATTTAGAGCATTCCGACGCATGACACCAATTTGTATTATATATCACTCATGTTACCATCATCATGTTTTGTGTCTAAAGCATGACACCACTCCGTATTACATATCACTCATGTAACAATCATAGGGTTCTGTGCCCTGAATGACACCACTCTGTGTTACATATAACTCTCAGGTTACAAGCATATATTTGTGTGTGTCCTGGGTGATGATTGTAATGAAGATGATAACTGTAATGATGGTGATGATGATAATTGTAATGAAGATGAGGATTGTAATGATAAGGATGATGATGATAATAATGAGATAATGATGATGATTGTAATAACAATAATGATGATGATGACCTTACATCCACGAGAAGAGGAGGAAAGATAACTTCTCCCTTGAAGCATTTAATTCAGAAGAATGCACATGGATACTATACAAGAATTGATATATTGATGTACTTATATTGTTTATAAGCAAATACTCATTGCAACGGGGAATGATTTAAAACCCCTCAATGTATGAGGCCCTTTTCCTTTAATGAATGAAGATGTAGAGAAAATAACTAGGTACAGAAGAGGATGATGAACATAGTTGTCAAATGCCAAATCAATCAAGGTATTACTCAACCTGGAGACCATGATGACAGGCATCGGTGAAGATGAAACTGCACATCTGCTAGTCTAAACCTTCAACACATTATAATGGAAGATTGGATGGAGAGCAACCAATTCTGGTGGTGATAACTCATTGAGAACACCCAGACCATCTGTCCCCTATGTTTATTTTTCTCTAGGAACAAGATTCCTTTATTGATTTCACTTGTGTTTTCTTGAAAGTGTACAGCATTTCATTTCTGATGTTTATATTGATATCATTAGATTTATGATTGATGCTGAAAGTTCAGGTAGTGCCTAGGTTCAGCTGGATACCACACTTATTGAAAGACAGCAGATCAAATGGTTTGGCCATGTCGTTAGAATGCAACACCATCAATTACCATCCCTGGCCCTACATCAAAGATCATTTGCGACGAGACTAAGAGGACCCCCAAGAAGAAAATGGATTGACGACATCAACGACATTGTACAGTAACACGGAATGACACAACCCACTGCTGCCATTGTGTCAGTCATAACTAACTCAGCGATTATTATTTCAGACATCACGCATACAGCGATCATAATATCACTCACTCAGCGACCATCTTTTCAGTCATCACTCAATTAGCGATTATTGTCCGACTTCACTCACTCAGCGATTACTGTTAAATACATAACTCACTCAGAAATCAAAATATTTGACATCACTTACTCAGCGGTAACCATGTACGACATCACTCACTCAGCGATGATCGTGTCTGACATCACTCACACAGCGATCATCGTGTGAGAAATCACACACTCAGCGAACATCGTGTCAGTCGTCACTCACTCAGCGGTTATCGTGTCCGACATCACTCACTCAGCGATTGTCGTCTTCGAAATCACTCAGTCAGGGATTATCGTCTCCGATCTCACTCACTGTATCCGACATCACTCACACAGCGAACACAGTGAAATACATAACTCACTAAGCAATCATAATGTTTGACATCACTCACTCAGCGATCATCTTATCAGACATCACTGATTCAGCGATCATCGTGTCCGACATCACTCACTCTGCGACCATCGTATGAGTCATCACTCACTCAGCGATTATTTTGTCCGATGCCACTCATGCAGCGATCATGGTGTCAGACATGATTCAGTCAGCGACCACCGTGTCAGTTATCACTCACTCAGCGATTGTCGTCTCCGATATCACTAACTCAGAGATTGTCGTCTCCGATATCACTCAGTCAGGGATTATCGTCTCCGATATCATTCACTCAGCGATCATCATGTCCGACATCACTCACTCAGCGATCATCATATCCGACATCAGTCACGCAGCTACCATCGTGTCCGACACCAATCACTTAGCGATCTCCGTTTAATACACAACTCACTCAGCAATCATAATGTTGGACATCACTTACTCAGCGATCATCGTGTCCGACATCACTCAATCAGCCATCCTCGTGTTCGACATCACTCACTCAGCGATTACCGTGAAATACATAACTCACTCAGCAATCATAATGTTTGTCATCACCCACTCAGCAATCATCATGTCCGACATCACTCAATCAGCGACCATTATGTGCGACATCACTCAATCAGCGATTATCGTGTCTGATATAACTCATTCAGCGATCACTGTCTCCGACATCATTCGTTCAGTGATCAAAGTGTCAGACATCATAACCTCAGCAACATTCGAGTCAGTCATCACTCACTGAGCGGTCATTGTATCCAACATCATTCACTCAGCGATCATCGTATCAGACATCACTCACTCGGCGATCATCGTGTCCGACATCACTCACTCAGCAATAATCTTATCAGACTTCACTCATTCAGCGATCATCGTGTTCGACAACACAAATTCAGCGATCATCGTGTCCGACATCACTCACTCAGCAATCATCGCGGCCACCATCACTCACTCAGCGACCATAATATCAGACATCATTCAATCAGCGACCTTCGTGTCAGTCGTCACTCAGTCAGCGATCACCGTGAAATACATAACTAACTCAGCAATCATAATGTTTGACAGCACTCACTCATGTTAACAACTTTTAAGTCAAAACTGTAACATATTCCTACTTAACATTTTCAGCCATCCATTTTTGCTCTATCAAACCTACATTTTGTTTTATCAAATCTACTTGTTGTTTGGTCAACCTACTTTTTTTTCCCCACTTGTGACGAAACGCCACGACAGCGCAAGAATGATTCTATCATTCTCTAAAGAATAAATGTCCACTAGAAAATGATAGAAATGCAAGAGAATTGAAAATTAGAGACAAATACATTTTGACCCCGCGCCCCATCGTTTCTGTAATGCTAGGTCTGAGAAAGCTTTGATGTACAGATCAAACGTAAAACCCAGACACCACGGCACCAGTCGGCAGCGCTATCAAAGGTTGCAAACTCATTGTTTTCAGTACAAGGGAAGAGAAAGACGGCAGTCTGAAATCTGGGCTGGGGACGACGATGATACATGGTTGTGCCACTCAGGGAAAAACCCGTTTGATCTAAAGACGGCAATGTAATGCAGGCCTAACACCCATCTAAAGTCCAGACTTTGTGGAGCCGGGACAACGTCTGTAGTTGCCGACACAAAGGAGCAATTAGGACCAGATGCTTAACACCTCATCGCAATACGGAGGCAAAGTAGGAACACATGGCTGACGCATTACTGCCAGCAACCAAGAAAGGCTTGTGTTAACCGCAGATGGGGATATAGTTATGACGCAACGTCTATTGCATCGTTAGCGAAGCATGTTTCATTGTTTCAGACGTGCGGCGGAACATCAGTCAATGTGATTGACAAATGAAACTACCGTCCACAGGAAAGGAGGAGGGGTGAGAAGAGTTTGGGACTTAATTTATCCCGGTAACTCATCGTACATGGGAAAAATAGGTGGAGTTAACGAATATGGGACATATTAATTAGCCCACCTAGAAACTAGCCAGGAACGGAGAGAATAAAACTATGAGCAGGGACAACAATCCTCAGACGCAAACTCACGTATAGCAAAAGGATACCTACTGGAGAAATACTATCATTTTGTTCTGTTTGACTTCTGTACGAAGTTTTATTATGGATTTTCCAAAACTATAAAGCTCAGGTAATACCATTACTCTGATTAGTTTGTCTGCTAGTCTAAAGGCTTGTGTAGTTTCCAGTTTTTACATATTCTCCCAAACTTTACACTGGTGGATTTTCTTTGTACTTAGTGTTCCAGTTCTAGCTTTACGATTTCACTGAGAACTATCTTCTTCTTTCATTCAATACTTGGTTGTCTGATTTGTTGTATGTGATAATTTGGAGAAATCCATTATCCAAGTTACATGAGCGTGTGGCTTATGCATGTACAGGAAATACATTTAGATTCATCCTGCATGATGTTAAAAATTGGGAAGACTGACTACTTAGGAGAAATTCCTGAGAGCTACCAATCCCTTGATAGTGTCCAAATTAACGTTGATTATTTGGACCAACACTTTGAGTGCCTACCAAGATTGTGGTGAAACCACTTGGTTTGAGGAATTGCACCAGTTCACCTTGTCTGCATGATGTCTGCATGAGGACAGACATGACTTAGGACATTCAATATCCCAGACAGATTCAGGGAAGGCATTTAATGTTCGACAGGACTGTGCGACGAGCCCTTCCGACAAGACAGTATGAATGAATCAGAAAGGGAGAGAGTAAGTGAGGTGAACTTATATGGGAAACACTCCATTGCATAAATGTATGTGAATATGTATGTTTTGAGCTATAGATGTTCTAAATAATTTTATGAATATATACATATATATTTATTTAGAACTGATATATGTTTATGTAACATGCCATCATATATCATCATACCATCATATATTATCACTTGAATGTATGTTTATATGAATGTATAGACATATGTGTTTGAGATGTGTAGACGTAAATACTACCCATCTCCGTTTGTTTCATTCCAGATCTCTTAGGAGCAATGGACAGTCAACAACCCATATCAGGAAGTGACTTAGCCTTGTGAAGGGATCAATCTGGACTCCTTCAATCTGACAGTGAACTGCGTCTCACCGGGGGGAGCATGACCTATGTGACCTCTTAAGTTACGTATACCATAATATAATCATCATCATCATATGATCATCAAGACTAGAAATAATAAACACAGTTGTTGTATTTTAAAACTCAATTTGTCCGTATAATTCTAAATGTTTATAAATGTTTGTGTAGCGTAATCAAGTACACACATTATTATATCATTTAGTGGGGGTTCGCACACATTGTCCAGAAGGGAGAATTTATGTCAGGGAGGTACCTTGCATATGCAGTCATAAGTAACCAGATTACGTTGCATAACTTAAAACCTCCTTTCCCACTTCTGGTGATACCAAGTACAGCCAAATCTATATAGATATATTCTATCTTCAACGAGCCACTTCTTGGCTGTTTTCTTGAGTATCAGGGATGGTGACTTAAATCAGCATAAAAGACACTAGTTCCATGTTTTTTTCCCTGGGATTTGGGGTGGTAATTAGTCCCATCTGACAGAGGTAAGGGATCTCAACCTGCACCCAGAACTAACCCCCAGTAGGTGAAAACGAATTTGGCTGAGTGGTTGCCCATCTGGGATCTAACCCCAGCCATTTGGTGACACCACTGAATCTGTAAAATAATCCTTTCAAGTGCGAATTCAGGCTGTGATCATAGGACTGCCAGGAGACCGTCTACCGACAAGACTTTCGCAGTTCCCAGCCCTCGACAGTGATCCGAATGCCTTCAGCACCGGTACCCGTGAATATATTATTGTTTCCTACTTGTAGGATTCTTGGCTTGTATCTTCTGGATCGAATGAATCCTAGATACTTGCCAGAATTGTTGGAGATATAAATTCAACCTAGAAAAGAACTGGTCACTGCACCTCATTAAACCGTACGCTAGAATATATGAAGGCCTACATGACATGTCCCTACGCCAGTATCTACAATGAGACACCAGTTAAATTTTTATACAGTTCTTGTACATCATCATCACTTGACTGGCTGACTGACTGACTGACTAACTGGCTGACTGACACCTTGCCGTCTTGAGAGGCGATAATTTGACAAACGGAGTTATACCTCTCGGTACCACAAAGCGTGGGCTGAATTGTTGAGGCTTTGTTTTGCTAATGCTGCATAATCCCTCTCTCGGTCTGCCTAGTTCACTTCAGAGGAAAGGTAACACCAATATATCTGGAACAAGACAAGCTGCTGAAGCTGTCGGATCAGAAAAGCAAAGCTTTAACTCGTACCTGAATACAATCGACATTGCCAGTAATGAGGTGTGCTCAATCTTCAAACCTCAATTCTAGAAACAACCAAATAAAGCAATGCTTTAAGATTTAATAATGAAGGGCTGCCAATTTTAAAGACGGAGGTTCAAAATGTTCTGAAGCATATGAAGGCTGGCAAGGCCCCCGGTGCAGATAACATCACAACATAAATGATTAAAGCTTTAGAAGAATATGGAATAGATCAAGTCACCAGACTGCTGAACACATTATATGATACTGGAGATATACCTTCTGAATTATGTAACTCTGTATTTATTGCAATCTCAAATAAATCAGGAGCCTTAGGATGTGATCAACATCATCATCATCATCAAGTGCCGTGCCGGCTGGCGTAGGCGTTCATGGCTCTCCATAGATCTCGGTCTTTGGTTTTCTGGATCAACTCTGGTGCTGATATTCCTCCATGCCACCGTCTCAATCCATCCAGCATCACTTCTCTTGGTCTACCTCTGCCTCTCTTCCCCTCGATCTTTCCAGTTGTTACGATGTTCTCCAATGCCTCTCTTCTCATCACGTGACCGAAGAAAGATGTTTGTCTCTGTCTTATTGTTGTATATAATGTTCTAGTTTCATTAGCCTGTTTCAGGCAGTCGTCGTTAGTTACTCTGGCAGTCCAAGGAATTCGCAACATTCGTCTCAGGAACCACATCTCTGTTGCTTCTAATTTCTTCTTAATTTGTTCATTTACGTTCCAAGATTCACTGCCATACAGCAAAACTGGTTCTTCATAGCATTTCAGCACTCTCTTTCTTACATTCAGTGATAGTGACTTATTGCATAAGATACTCTTCATTTTCTGAAAAGTGGCTTTTGCCTGCCCTATTCTACTCCTAATCTCTGTTGTACATCTTCCATCAGATGTTATAAATGCCCCTAGGTATCTAAAACTATCAACTTGGTTAAGGATTTTCCCTTCTATTTCTATGTCACATTTTGGTGTCACCATTTTCTTTGATATTACCATTGTTACTGTTTTCTTGATATTCAAGGAGAGTCCTTTCCTTGCACTCTCTGTTACTACAACGTCTAATAATTGTTGTAGGTCTGTTGAATTATCCGCCACTAATACTGTGTCATCTGCATAGCGTATATTATTTATATTATAACCTCCAACTAGTATTCCTGGCATCTCTTTGATCTCTCTCATTATTACTTCGCTATACAGGGAGAAAAGATCTGGTGACAAGACACACCCTTGTCGTACTCCTAGCTTTATCCGTTCGTAACTACCCTCTTTATTTCCCATTTTAATTGCTGCTACTTGGTTCCAGTAAACATTCTTTATTATTCTTAAATCTTTTCCATCAATGTTGATATCTTCCAACATTTTAATCAGTTCATCATGTTTTACTTTATCAAATGCCTTAGTATAATCTATGAAGCACAAATATATGTCTCTCTGTTTCTCTATTGACCTTTCTATTAGTGTCCGTAATGTATAAATTGCATTGTTTGTGCCCTTTCCTTCCACAAATCCATACTGTTCTTCACTAATTTCCATTTTTATTTTCTTTTTGATTCTTCTCATTATGATTCTGAGTAGAAGCTTAGTGATATCGTTTATAAGGTTAATTGTACGAAAATCTTCACAATTGTGATCAACATAGAACAATTATTATAATGAGTCACATCACAAAGAATTTGTTACGAATTATCATGCAAAGAGTGAGGAAGAAAATACAACCTGAAATAGGGGAAGAACAATGTGGGTTTGTAGAAGGAAAGGGTACAGTAAATGCTGTGTGTAGCATAATGTCTACAGACGTTCGCATCCACAGTCCATTTTACATTTCTCAATGCTCAATAGATTAACCAACGTAAGCCGTCTTGATAACCCGGTCTAAGAATAGCTTAGCAGATTCTAGATTAAGAGGGGGTAGATGAGAGGTGGGGACTCCATTTGATTGGTTGACCCTTAGGCGAGTAACGCTAATATTTAATTAGCCCGGCAGTCGAATATTTGATTCCATCTAGCTAAGATGTGCTCAAGATGCAGTGGTAAAACATGCCGAACCATTCTCTAAAGATGTAGATTCTGCACCTCAGGTACCACAAATAATTTAATATGTTATGTGTAAGCCTGATGATAAGAGAGTGAGACGAATGGCAGAGTATTTTCTTGAGAAAATGTGGAAATGAAGACAGAACTTCGTTGTACAGTGACACTAAAACTGCCGCTACAACCTGTCATGTCTACCACTGTGAAATATTCTTACCATGTCTATTGTCTGTCTGATTTGATGACTTGCATATTCTTGTGACTGTAAACTACGCTCAATGCATATTGCAAAACCTATGTTCGCTCTGAACATTCGGTGAGTGCCTATCAGGACCCATTCTTAACCAAACTGTACACTGCTCTTGCGAGTTACTTTTGGCAGTTTTGTTTCGGAATGTGTGATGCAGCATGTAACTTTTCCCTTATAATGGCTGAGATCGTTTGAGTGAATGTGATGGTAATTATATAATTAACCTCTCATATTTGTAAAAGTAAAGACGCTTATTATATCCATGTTTGCAGGACTGCATTGCACTTTAGAAATTACAAAGTTCCTGTAATGTCTGGTGACTGTGTTACGCTCAAGTAAATTGCCAAAAGCATTCATATAGATTTGCCTAGGATGCAATTTCTCTTTGACGTTATGCGCTGGTCCTTTGCAACAATGGTTTAGGTTTATATGAACTACATTCCAATAAGGAGCAATATGTGGCATAACCTACAGTGTCTAGTCAGTTGCATACATGTAAAGGCTCATGCTATTTGTCAGGAAAAATTCATGTTGTCTTTCATATGTGTATTCCACGTGTGAAAGCATTGCTTATGCAATATCGCTTGGTACCCACTGCAGTAGACATTGCTACTGTTTAATGGGAAAAGAGCACAACAATATGATGATGTTTGTTTGATGGTGCTTGTGAACATGGTCTAGCTTGAGGGGAGGAAGTTTGGCATTGCGGTGTGAGTGTGGAGGAGATAGGGCATTCTTGTACCAAAGTATCACCTTTATGCAAGCTAATTGGTCCATTGCCATTAGTTAATGATATTGCCAAGTGCAGTCATGAAAGATGCCTGTCTTCTATCTATCTCATATCTGCCTTATGGTGAGTTGTTCAGCAGAGGTGCCTCATGAAGGTGTCCATTTTGTGCTGTTGGCTTCATGTCTTGTTTTGAAAGGCTAGTGCATGATTGCAGCCTTACAATGCCTAATTCTTAATGCTTAATCACACTGTCTGTTCTCATGGTACACCGGTCCTCTGATATCTTCTTATTGTGAGAATTTATATAGACAAATAATTACAAGGTACTTGATACTGGTGTGAGGCTGCCCCTGAGTAAGCATATGTGCCTATGATTTCACAAAATTGGGGATGAACCTTGAGAAAGGATATCACCCCAAACCACCAAATAAAATTGCACTTCATCACCAGTGAGATACAGGTGTTCGAATATCACTCTCCTCTCTTCCCCTCCCATTCCTCTCTGAATCTGTAATGGTACTACATAACCATGACAATGCTTAAACAGATGTAAAACACATGTTGTGCCTTTGTTTATTAACAGAGAATGAGGAAGATGGGGAGGCCTTCAATTACCAGGACAACTCCAGGGAAGTCCTGAACTCTAGCCTGAACTCCAGCTTAATACTGGCTGAAAAGCTAATGGAGAAGAAGGATAGAACATAGAGCAAATTCACAAATGGATTAATGCTTGGGTGTGGTGATTTTAGTACCATCAGAAACCTTTGTGGGAGATAGACTGGCAGGGAAGAATGATGGGACATATTAGTTTTTAGATCTTCATCTACTGAAAAGTAAAGCTAATCCCAATTATCAACTTTGCGAACAGTCTACTCACCCTTCGGAAGGACATGTTTGTCACTTGCTTCGGACTAGTCAAAGTAGGGAATAGCCTAAACTGGAAAAACATTATGGGGAAACTGAAACCTGAGACATTCCCAACATCTTCATAGGTGCTAAAAGACGGTACACTGCTCAGTATAGCAGTGTCTCCCTATACTTGTGCCCGGCTATAGGTTTATCATGTGTTACCCTCATTTGAAGGTTGGAAAGGTGATAGCATGATTTAAGAGTTGTGGTGTAGGATATCTTGATGGAGTAGAGATGTGAAGCAGGAGGGTTTGTTTTAGATTAATGTTTCTGTGGGGGATATTGAGTGATGTGTTTGGGTTTTCATAATCATTGTCAATTATAATTTGCATATAAACTTATGATTGAAATGTGGATTTTTTGACAATATATGAAGCCTGAGTCTTCACTTGGCCTCAGCAGGCATTAATAAAATGATGTTAGTAAGAGAACAGTTTTTGAGATACATGTCTCTGTGGTTGTCTTGTACACTGTTGGGAATGAATTGTCCAACTGTTGTCAAGCATCTTCATGGTGACTGTTACTCTACTGCTGTTGTGGTTACTGGTATTGTGGAAGTCTTGTGTGGGTGTTGTCAAGTATCTTCTATGATGTATGACTTGTCTAATCTGTTGGTGTGATCATTCCTTGTGAATGTGTGTCCAACTGTTGTCAAGATCTTCTCATGTTGATGTCTTGTTCAACAGGTGTAAAGTACATTTGTTGTTGTTTATGTTCACTACAATGGTTCAATTGTCAATGTGGTCATCTGTCCAAGTGTCTTGTATCACTTGAAATAATATTAAAGAGATCAGAATGAGGTTGGCGACCAGAGCACAGTCAACTAGATAGATGAGGAACTGCTTTTCATTTGTTACTGTGGCTAACTGCCAAGATCTCTATATAACCTAGAAGATAAATCATCTACTAAAAATTCTGTGGTGAACTTAACCTTAGGTCTAATTTCTCACAGTGGGGGTACTCGATGAGCCAAATTCTAAATGGTTTCTCTACAAGGGTTCTGCGAGAATAAATATCAATGCCTCTAGTCAAACCTTGCTGTTACTAACCTGTATCTTTTATAGAGAATTATTCTTTATAGAACTTCACTCATTGGAGCTTCTGTAATTATTTATAAAGACCCACAAAAAACCTCACATGTTGGGGTCTGATATCCGCGATTGAACCCCGGGAACACCCCTAAAGGTGATCACATGTTGGTGTCTCATATCCGCGATTGAACCCCGGGAACACCCCTAAAGGTGATCACATATTGTGGGCTAATATACGAGATTAGAACCCTGGGAACACCCTTCAAGGTAATCACATATTAAGTGCTCTATGCGCTAATAGAACCCTGGGAATACCTTTTATGGGATTCACATAATGAAGTCTGACGACTCAGGATGTAAACTATGGGTATACCTTGTCTGGGACTCCTGTGGGGTAATATCTATGTTTGTATTGGAATCAGGGAGTAACCTCTCGCAAATTAAGCCTATTGCTTAGAGTTTTATGATGTGGTTAACGGATCCCGTCACATAAATGTGGTCAAAAGGTCCAGATGTGTAAACCCACAAGTAAATCTCTGGTATGGGTCGTTTCATCAATGGTGGTAATATTGCATGTATCACTGTTCTTAAATGTCACATTGTACAATGTAGTTGAACAAGGATGAAAATTATCTTATGGGTCAACATGTTTGATATACACATGATAATGTTGTGTTTCAGAATGGGCTGATGTAATAGACTGTCAATATTGTTATATAACTTTGTGCATGCTGTTGTTCACTATGTGTATCAGATAAAGGTACCTGAGAACCCAAAAGACACAAATTATTTTAAATAACTTAGACAGCAAATTTCACGATAAATTTGATTTTTCTTGAGATAAATTACAACACTTGATCCAGTGAATAAATAGGGGGCCTACTCCATTTTCTACCTTATCGGCTAGCATGGGAGAAAGGGGAATTAGTGTATTTACATTTTAATATGACTGCATCACATCATATAATGGGTACTTAATTCCTCAGTCCCCATAACATGTTGGCAATACTGAGAGCAGAGAGTGTGAACACTGATGGAAAACTTCGGCAACCATTAAGACACCTCATTAACCATCTCTCTCAGTATAGTCAGTATTCGTACCGGCTAATGTCCAGTGTCAATTCGACGTTGGGTTTATTCTTCAGTTGTGTGATCTTGTCAGTAGCCCTGATCAAGTTGCTGAGGGGGAAGCACGATTGAATCTCCAGGAGAAACATTCTTAAGATCTCAGTCACTTGCCATTCTTGAAGTAGTGGTACTCTTAAGCGTACTGGATACGTGATGGAAGAGATGAAAGGAAGATTCTACCTGATGTCATGGGCGGTCATACAAAACCGACCACAGTCTGGTGTCTATAAGACATTAGTCTATTGTTCGATGGTGTAATCTCTCTGGTGTACTAGGATCCAAGTCACTAGGAGTGAACTCATTGAATTTCCAGGAAGGCCATCAAAATAACTGGACCCCTGGCCATTCATATGGCAGTGGAGCGCGTACACGACGTATGTATCTAGGAAACGATGGTAACTAACCTGATGTCATTGGCGTATCATACGACTAGGAGCATATCATGGACAACCTGAAAAATTTCATGAAGAGATAAAACAGGATCCGTCTCCGACGTCGGCCGTCAATTCATCCTCAAATGAGAAAGCATTTCTGCCTGGAAAATGGTAGAAATTAAATGGTGGACAAAGTTGCGTGCAACTGATCTCATTCCCCTTTTTCATCCTCAATTGAGAAGACTTTTCTGTCTGAAGAACGGTAGGAATGTAGCTCAGTTCTAAACGAGAGCAATGTCTGCGATTGGGTGGACTAATAACGATTACTGTCTCCAAACAGTTAACTCTTATATGGTAGAGATCACTGCAACTCCAGCAGTTGAAACTCTATACACATTGTCTGCGATTTAGTGGACTAATACGAAAGATCACTGTTCTCAAACAGTTGACTCCTTTCAAGGTAAAGATCCCTGCAACTTCAGCCGTCGACTCTTTATACAAGTAAGAACCATGCATTGCGCAGAGGAATCTTATATATTACTGATCTGCGAGATGTCTTTACGGGACCTGGCCAGTCCTGTCCTCAAAGTCAGTAAATTGCTTCAAAAAAAAAAAAAAAATTCCAGTCAATATTGGGACATAAGAAGCTATACCCACATAATCACACCACTTCAAGGTGGCTGTGATAATGACGAACTTCTCTAATGCTGAGAGGGAACGCCTCATTCGCCATAAGTAAACGTTTTGCTCGTGTGGGAGAGAAAGAACGGATACTCCCGCCACTCAAAAGCACTTAGCTAGAGCGTTGCTGAAAGACAAGTTGGAAATTCCATCTGGGATTCTAGCTTAGTGGATGTTAGTCTAACTGCATCTACAAACTCAGTTGCTACGTTAGAAACAGCTTACACATATTGGACGCTGCGCTGTCAATCCACAACAAGTCTGAAGTGGGATTGCGCGATATTTCAACTATATAGCAACTAAGGAGAGAAAATGCTGTCACTTCTCACAACACATCAGAATAGAGGCCAAACGGAATGAGAAAATCTCAACCAATAAGTGCACTTCTGAATCTATGGTAATGACTACAGAAATTAGTCGAGGGAATATAATGGGAATTTGATCACTATCTGCGAACACAAGAGACTATTGGGAGATGACCTGTGTCATATGCTAACCCAAGATTTGCAGTAGTAGATTTTAATCTTCTTAACAAGTTCTGCAATGGCAACTTTGCTCTAGCCAAATCATACGGATGTAGTAGAGTTCCACTGGAAGTGATGATCTCTGCTCCGGTGATGATCAAAAATTTTAACCCAGTTCCAAATGCCAGGATTACTGTTGGAGAAAGTTTTTCAGTCAATACTCTCTCACAGGATTATCATTCTCCTGTGGCGAAGGGAAGAATGAAGTTCTGTTAAAGATGAAAAGTTGAGAGACGCAAGGAATGCAACCATTCTCTCAAAACTTCATCTAGAAGTTGGTTTAATTGCAAAGCCATTACTTCTCATAATGAATCTCAATGGTTTACTCATGCTTTGAAAGTGTGTGACTCTGAGAGATCATTCATCATGGACAGGAAAAATAGCATGGAGATTAACTGTGGAGCAATGTCAGAGAAGAATTGGAGAGCTGTTAACTGATAAGTGTGGTCATAACTCTTCATACTTCCAGTGACTAAATGGAACCTCATGCAAGACTAACTTCATGGTCTTTGAAAATGCCACCAAATTCATGACTGATGGATGAATATTGGAGCAGATTTTTCAGGGAAAGAATCATATGGTTCCAGATGCACAGCTCTTGTTGGAGTAATGGGAGATAGAGATTAGATGATGACACCACTTAAAGGATCTGGGAACTGTGAACGCCTGACCTATCAGTCATGTATGAATGACAGACTTTATGGGGAAGCTATGTAGCATAATGTCTACAGACGTTCGCATCCCCAGTCCATTTTACATTTCTCAATGCTCAATAGATTAACCAACGTAAGCCGTCTTGATAACCCGGTGTAAGAATAGCTTAGAAGATTCTAGATTAAGAGGGGGTAGATGAGAGGTGGGGACTCCATTTGATTGGTTGACCCTTGGGCGAGTAAAGCCAATACTTAATTAGCCCGGCAGTCGAATATTTGATTCCATCTAGCTAAGATGTGCTCAAGATGCAGTGGTAAAACATGCCGAACCATTCTCTAAAGATGTAGATTCTGCACCTCAGGTACCACAAATCATTTAATATGTTATGTGTAAGCCTGATGATAAGAGAGTGAGACGAATGGCAGAGTAATTTCTTGAGAAAATGTGGAAATGAAGACAGAACTTCGTTGTACAGTGACACTAAAACTGCCGCTCCAACCTGTCATGTCTACCACAGTGAAATATTCTTACCATATCTATTGTCTGTCTGATTTGATGATTTGCATATGCTTGTGACTGTAAACTATGCTCAATGCATATTGCAAAACCTATGTGCGCTCAGAACATTCGGTGAGTGCCTCTTGCGAGTTACTTTTGGCAGTTTTGTTTCGGAATGTGTGATGCAGCATGTAACTTTTCCCTTATAATGGCTGAGAATGTTTGAGTGAATGTGATGGTAATTATATAATTAACCTCTCATATTTGTAAAAGTAAAGACGCTTATTATATCCATGTTTCTCCCCCGATGTGTCTCCACCTTGACGTGGTGGGGGAGCTTGCGTGTCCCATCGACCCCATGTGCTTGCCGATGGGTGAAAATTACATATCGGACGGGTCGTGGGATAGGGACCAGACTAAGAGAGACACAGCCTGCTGCTCTGCAGGTAAGACTGAGGATAGCAGTCAAAATCAGGCAAACGATCCCTAAATCTCAGTTCGGGCATAACCTCTAAGGCTCCCATCCGAGGTGTATGGCTGAACGTCTCTAAGCCATAAACTCTCGGAAGTGAGAGCCTAGCCGACACAAACCTACATCAAAATTGTGATGATGTGCTGAGAACGCTACATGCTCGGCGCAGATTCGTTCGATGGCTCTTAGCTGGGGGATATGAGGTATCCCCGGATGAAAGGGCCTGACCGTCACTAGCCCACAGACGCACGGAGGTAAGGTGCTGGGCCGGCAGCACATGTAGCCTACCTCGTGAGTGAGTACAAAAGGTGGAAAAACACCTCGGTCGCACGTCTCGCAGACGTCCGATAGTCTGTAACCACACTAATGGAGTGAGTGTAGTCAAAGGTGGAAAATTGTCTCGTTGACACGAAATGGAACGCCTGTCTTGCGAATCCATTACGTGGCAGCCCGAAGTGAAAGCTTGCTGTGTGGAAGCCGAAACAAAAGTCTCGAAACCCGAGGAAGGCTAACCTCATTAATAAATGCCCGCCGGAAGCCGGAAGTGTCGTCCTACGGGTGGCAAACTAAAAATTGACACTACGCATTTACGTCCGAGTGAAATGTCTTGTCCGAATGTCTCTCGTGCTAGGAACAGCTCTGACTACCTAGTTTCCGAATGCCGCTCTTGTTCGGAACAGCTCTGACTAGGTAGTTTTCCGAATGTCTGTCGTGACTGGAACAGCTCTGACGGGCGCAACGACAAGCACATGTCCGAAAACTCGCTGAGTGGATACCGTCTGCAAACCTGTCTGGTTTGTGCGGGTATGGCCCGGGGCAAACGAAATGACCAATATATTGAAGTGAGGATTTAAAGCAGCCATGAGCAGGACGTGACGATTCCCTCGGCTAGCCCAGAACCAGGACGTTATGTGTCGGCCCTGCAACTATGGAAGCAACCTTGGATGGCGGAAAATGCTATGGACTGTCCCTGCCTTCCTTTGAGGGATGACCGTTGTCTTCGACCGTTCTAACTTGGCCAGCATGGTCGTAGATGGCACCACAAAAGTGAGAGTCTCACAGGAATGCTACCTGGTCAAAAAAGCACGCTAAAGTCGATGTGTTGGCCTACGGGTTTCGGCCCAACGGCGCATAACAGACACACCGCAATCACATCTGAAAAAACACTCCGGATGAACGAAAAGAAGAAGATATCCATGTTTGCAGGACTGCATTGCACTTTAGAAATTACAAAGTTCCTGTGATGTCTGGTGACTGTGTTACGCTCAAGTAAATTGCCAAAAGCATTCATATAGATTTGCCTAGGATGCAATTTCTCTTTGACGTTATGCGCTGGTCCTTTGCAACAATGGTTTAGGTTTATATGAACTACATTCCAATAAGGAGCAATATGTGGCATAACCTACAGTGTCTAGTCAGTTGCATACATGTAAAGGCTCATGCTATTTGTCAGGAAAAATTCATGTTTTATTTCATATGTGTATTCCACGTGTGAAAGCATTGCTTATGCAATATCGCTTGGTACCCACTGCAGTAGACATTGCTACTGTTTAATGGGAAAAGAGCACAACAAGATGATGATGTTGGTTTGATGGTGCTTGTGAACATGGTCTAGCTTGAGGGGAGGAAGTTTGACATTGCGGTGTGAATGTGGAGGAGATAGGGCATTCTTGTACCAAAGTATCACCTTTATGCAAGCTAATTGGTCCATTGCCATAAGTTAATGATATTGCCAAGTGCAGTCATGAAAGATGCCTGTCTTCTATCTATCTCATATCTGCCTTATGGTGAGTTGTTCAGCAGAGGTGCCTCATGAAGGTGTTCATTTTGTGCTGTTGGCTTCATGTCTTGTTTTGAAAGGCTAGTGCATGATTGCAGCCTTACAATGCCTACTTCTTAATGCTTAATCACACTGTCTGTTCTCATGGTACACCGGTCCTCTGAGATCTACTTATTGTGAGAATTTATATAGACAAATAATTACAAGGTACTTGATACTGGTGTGAGGCTGCCCCTGAGTAAGCATATGTGCCTATGATTTCACAAAATTGGGGATGAACCTTGAGAAAGGATATCACCCCAAACCACCAAATAAAATTGCACTTCATCACCAGTGAGATACAGGTGTTCGAATATCACTCTCCTCTCTTCCCCTCCCATTCCTCTCTGAATCTGTAATGGTACTACATAACCATGACAATGCTTAAACAGATGTAAGACACATGTTGTGCCTTTGTTTATTAACAGAGAATGCGGAAGATGGGGATGCCTTCAATTACCAGGACAACTCCAGGGAAGTCCTGAACTCTAGCCTGAACTCCAGCTTAATACTGGCTGAAAAGCTAATGGAGAAGAAGGATAGAACATAGAGTAAATTCACAAATGGATTAATGCTTGGGTGTGGTGATTTCAGTACCATCAGAAACCTTTGTGGGAGATAGACTGGCAGGGAAGAATGATGGGACATATTAGTTTTTAGATCTTCATCTACTGAAAAGTAAAGCTAATCCCAATTATCAACTTTGCGAACAGTCTACTCACCCTTCGGAAGGACATGTTTGTCACTTGCTTCGGACTAGTCAAAGTAGGGAATAGCCTAAACTGGAAAAACATTATGGGGAAACTGAAACCTGAGACATTCTCAACATCTTCATAGGTGCTAAAAGACGGTACACGGATCAGTATAGCAATGTCTCCCTATACTTGTGCCCGGCTATAGGTTTATCATGTGTTACCCTCATTTGACGGTTGGAAAGGTGATAGCATGATTTAAGAGTTGTGGTGTAGGATATCTTGATGGAGTAGAGATGTGAAGCAGGAGGGTTTGTTTTAGATTAATGTTTCTGTGGGGGATATTGAGTGATGTGTTTGGGTTTTCATAATCATTGTCAATTATAATTTCCATATAAACTTATGATTGAAATGTGGATTTTTTGACAATATATGAAGCCTGAGTCTTCACTTGGCCTCAGCAGGCATTAATAAACTGATGTTAGTAAGAGAACAGTTTTTGAGATACATGTCTCTGTTGGGAATGAATTGTCCAACTGTTGTCAAGCATCTTCATGGTGACTGTTACTCTACTGCTGTTGTGGTTACTGGTATTGTGGAAGTCTTGTGTGGGTGTTGTCAAGTATCTTCTATGATGTATGACTTGTCTAATCTGTTGGTGTGATCATTCCTTGTGAATGTGTGTCCAACTGTTGTCAAGATCTTCTCATGTTGATGTCTTGTTCAACCGGTGTAAAGTACAGTTGTTGTTGTTTATGTTCACTACAATGGTTCAATTGTCAATGTGGTAATCTGTCCAAGTGTCTTGTATCACTTGAAATAATATTAAAGAGATCAGAATGAGGTTGGTGTAGCGAAACACCAGTGGCCCATGTCCTCATACCTATCCGCTCAATTCCTTCGGAGTGGGATTCTCTGGGTTACTTTCATAACCCGAGCATTTGACACGAATACTTTGAAATCTATCTGTTCTTCGGGAAAACCCAATGGCGCACCTTACACCAAATATGACCTAGGGTAATGGTTTGGGCGTGAAATGTCCGTTGTCAACCTTGTCGGTTGTGGTCGGCACAATGTATTGAAGTTTTAAAGAATTTTAAAGATAAAGTGCCGCATCCTACTGCTGGGATATGAAAGGTAATTTTAGATTAATAGGTCCTGCCAGACCTGGGCATATTAAGCTTGGCCGTCTCAAATAATGAGACGATTTGGTGAAACGGCAGTCTTGCCAATTTGGCTAAGCGTCTAGATCTGGGCATGGCGGGGGAACAAATCGGGGCAATATCTTTTCCCAGATGATGTCGCTTATTCTTGGCGGCGGATAGACGGGGGGGGGGGGGGGGGGGGCTATCTTTCTTCCTATGGCTTTACCTCTGTTTAGTGTCATCTTTCATTTGAATATAAACATTCTATAGCTATGGCATGTCGAGGGGAGGGAGGGGCTCCGTGGGGACCGGTTCCACCCATCTGAGTTATATCTTTTTGAGCCAGTAGAGGCGATCAACTGTGCTATTTCTTTCGTCTTTCGGCTGATGGGGGGGCCAGGTGGACCGGGTGGTTCCTGGTCGATAGGAGAATGTTGGGAGTATAAATGGACTTCCCTGTCTCTCTGAGAGAACCTGAACTCATCTGAATATATGGGTTATGTGAGACACGGCCGATACATTGCGGTGACAGCTCAGACAAGAGCGGCGGCCGGACAGGGTAGTTTCCTCTTTCCTGTTCTTGCTAGGGATGGGGGAGGGAGATGCACTGCGGTCCATACAGACCCACTATTATGATATTAGTTAAGAGTAGGAAACATACATAATTACGCACACTACTCCACAATAGCTTTGTCGTGAGAAAGGCAAGGTTTGCAAGTGAGAGGGAAGCCTGAGAAGGTATGTGCCCAATATTAATAAAGGCATGGTATGAGTGTGGAGAGGAGTGTGGTATGAAGACAATTGAATACTAGGTAATTGTATGTAATTTATGTATGGCAACCGACATGCTGAGACCATTGGAATCTCCATGCCGGCTGTATCTGAAGTTTACATCAGAGGCTCTCAAAATTGTTTTAACTTTACAGGATCCTTCTTTTGACGGCGAATATAGCCGGGGGTTTCGACAGAGCATCGATATAGAACATTATGTTTACTATGAAGTCCCTGCTGCTGTTGGGCTATACCAGATAGAACCACGGCGGGCCCGAACGAATATTTTCAGACACCTCGGCAGGCTTTTCGTTGAGCTGTGATCGAGTATGTTTGCATTTTGGGCTAGATCCCGCCTAAGTCACTGACACACCCGTACATATATCCTATTTATTCTCCTTGAGTATTTCCCCACCAAAATTGTGCCCCGTGATCCCAGGGCACTTTCCCTAACCATTGGACACACTACATTCGTGTAGGCCACGGAAACTTGGAATCCTGGATCTATGGAACCCTGTTGTTCGAACAAGCTACGCGGGAAATAAAGACCAGAGAACTTGCTGTGAGAGGGTTGTGAATTCATGGGACAATATGGAAAACGATAATCTAGGATATTTATATTTGTGTTGATATTGTATGGACTAGTTTTCTCTCTAGATTGTGTGTAGATGTTTATGAGTTAATCGTCAGATATTTTTTTCGGTGCTGTTATGTATTGAGTTATTAAATTTACAATGACAAATATGTTGAAGAACGTCATGTTGTATGCGTGTCAGCCAGAACGACCCTGCAGGAAATAGGTCCTGAGGTCGAAGAGAGAGTGACAGTGAGTCCGGGGGAAACGGAGGAGGGTTGGCAGGGAAAGACCTATTTAAAGCCAGGGCTATGAAATATACATGAGAAAATTGAGACATAGTTATTTGGGACCCTCCACATAGCTTGTTACAATTTCTGGGGGCACGTCGCGGGATATTTTAAATCCTGGCGGAGCTCTGGCTGATATAGGGATAGGGGACAGATATTCTGGTCTAATATCAATAGGTTCTTCTTACCGTACCTGGCTATTGTCTATACTCTTCCTGACACAGACTGACGACATACGAAGTGTTGTGGTCGTGTATTATATCCATTTGTCAAATACCTATTCACTTACCCTCTGAGTTAAGATGGCATCCGCGAAATTTAATGTGGCTGAAGTGCAGGCTACAGGGCGTGAGATAGGCTATGAAGGGGCTGAGTTACAGAAATATGTTCAAGAAGTGGAGAGAGATTTTAGACAAGCTGAGCGCGAAGCTAAGAAAATTGAGGCAGAGCGCGAAGCTAAGAAATTCGAGGCAGAGCGCGAAGCTAAGAAAATCGAGGCAGAGCGCGAGGCTAAGAAAATCGAGGCAGAACGCGAAACAAAGAAAATCCAGGCAGAAGCTAGGAAGTTGGAGGCCGAGCAGGCAGCCAGAGACCATGAGTTCCGTATGAGGGAGTTGGAGCTGAAAGCTCAAACTGCCAACGAAAGCGAGGGTGCAGTTGGAGGCGCAGTTCTCCCTAACTCAACAACTTCTAGTGGCGGTCCATACGAGGCAATGAAGTTCCCATTGCTCCCGTTCGATGAACACAAAGATAAGATCGACCAGTATCGTCACAGATTTCAGTCGATGGCTTTGGCTATGGGATTGGAACGTGGGAAATGGAACTTGAAACTCTCACAGGGCCTGAGGGGGACCGCGTACGAGGTCTATTCAAGGTTGCCACCTGGTATGGAGAATGACTATGAGGCCCTGGAAAACGCATTATTGAAAAGGTTCCAGATGACAGCCCATACTTACCGACAACAGTTCAGAAAGTCGAGGAGAGAGCCAGGAGAGATGTTCTCAGCATACAGTGTTAGACTTAAGTCTTACCTTTTGAAATGGATGTCATTAGCAGGATTTGCCAACGAATATGAAAGTTTAGAAGAATTAGTGGTCGTGGACCAAATGAAGAGGATGATGCCTAAGCCATTGCAAACCTTCTTGGTTGAAAATGGGACAGAAAGGTTAGACGTAGTCAACACATTGGCGGAAAGGTATGTGCTAGCTCATGGGGATAATGGGGAACTGGCACAACCCAATCTCCGATCACCAGACACTGGGTCTGGAAAGAAGAAGAACCCCAAACCAACTCACACCAAAAAGGAAGATCCTTTCGATAAAGTTCCCATTAAGAAACCCTCTGGAAAGAGTCCACCTGGATCTCCCAAAAGAAAGTGGAGTGAAAAGTGGTGCGCCTTCTGCAAATCTCCCACACACAATACGGCCGATTGCAGGCGCAAACAGAAAGACTCTCACTATGCTGCCTGTCTTGTAGAAACCGGGGAGGGGTCTAACAAGGAGGTAGAAGGGAGGGATCCTGGGAACAAAGATTCAGAAAAACCACCAGTAGTAGAGACGGTTCTTGTGAACGGACAACCAGTCGAGTGTCTCTATGACACAGGTCTTCAGTTTGAGGCCGTAATTTCATCACACTTAGTGAGCCCAGAGCAGCTAACCGGGGAATCTATTGAGATTCAAACGGCGACAAAGAGTGCGTTAGCGATGTCTCTTCCAATTGCGAAGGTGGACATCAAATCAAAATATGTTACCGGCACTATTCAGGCAGCCGTTCTGATCGATCCTATCTTCCCGATGATCTTGGGTTGCCGCTACGTCTTCCTAGGGATCCTAAACGAACCCATGTACGTAGGGGCTATGCAAACCAGATCTCAATCGGAGGAGGAGCAGACGCCGGCCTTGATCGTGAATCCCTTGCCTGGGGAGTTACGAGCTGCTCAAAGCCAGGATGCTACTTTGCAACCTTGCTTCAACCAGTTGCCAAAAAGTGCTGACCCACCAAGACGGGGTCAGTATTATATGAAGAATCGGTTACTGTACCGGAGAGCCGGAGTGGAGGAACGCCAGCATGGACAGCTGATAGTTCCTAAGGCTTATCGGGAACAGCTTCTTCATATGGGACACACCATTTCTTTCAGTGGACATATGGGTGTCGGGGCAACACTTCAGCGCATTTCCTGCCATTACTACTGGCCAGGGATGACTGGAGATGTGCGTAGGTACGTCAAGTCGTGCCCAGAGTGCCAGCGTGTGGCACCAAAACACTGGACGGCTCCGGTAGTCTTGGGTGATATGCCCATTATGAACTCTCCTTTCGAGAGAGTTGCCATCGATCTGGTTGGTCCTCTTCCTCGGACTAGGAAGAGGAATATGTATATTCTGACGATGGTGGATTTCTGTTCCATGTGGGGCGAGGCGATACCGTTGGCCACTATCGACTCTAAGCGAGTGGCTGATGCACTGATGGAGACTTTTACTCGGTTGGGATTTCCAAACCAGATCCTAACGGACAATGGGTCTCAGTTCTGTGGTAAGCTGATGGAGGAAGTCTTTCGTATCTTCCAGACTAACCACATTCACACAAGCCCATACCACCCTCAGTCTAATGGGCAAGTAGAGAGGTTTAATGGTACCTTGATGACCATTCTTAGGAAGCTGGCTCAAGAGAAACCAGACAGATGGGATGAATATATCCCAGCCGCCTTGTTCGCCTATCGGGAGGTTCCCCATGGGTCAACCGGGTTGCCACCAGCCACTCTATTATTCGGGAGGCCAATCAAGGGTCCCTTAGAAGCCTTATTTAGATGTTGGACAGAGGAGGAGACTTCCGAAGAGGTGGTATCTTCCTACAAATACGTCGAGGAGTTAAAGAAGAAACTCCAGACAGGTTGGGCTTTGGCGGCTCAGAATCTGAGAGCGGCCAGAAAGAGACACGCGGCCTACTACAATAGAAGGACGAAAGATAGGTCTCTTAAGGTGGGGGATCGGGTTCTGTTGTTACTTCCAGTAGGTTCCAATAAACTCGAGATTGGTTGGCAGGGGCCTTTCCCGATGGAAAGGGTTGTGTCCCGTACCAATTATGCTATCCGGATCAGGGGGAAATCTAAAATCTTCCACATTAACCTCCTCAAAAAATATGAGGAACGATCCGATGGTACTTCTCTCCCACTCATGACTATGGCGGTCGTGATGGAAACTGAATCGGGCGAAGACGCGGATAGGGAGTATCCTTTACACCCTGGGGAAACCTATAAGGATGTACATATAAATCCTGATCTGTCGGCTGAAGAAACAGAACTAGTCATCCGTTTGTTGGAGTCCCATCAACAGATTCTTACCGACCGTCAGGGCGGACAGGGTTGGTCGAGTTTGATATGACTCTGACTACCCAAGACCCCATTCGCCAAAAAATATATCCAGTGCCCTTTGCGAAAGAGAAGGCCCTGGAAGCCGAAATCCAGAAGCTTCTGGATGATGACATCATAACTCCTTCGACTTCTCCTTATAATGCCGGGGTTGTCTTGTTGAGGAAGCCAAGCGGGGAGCACCGCTTATGTATTGATTACAGGCATTTAAACAGTTGTACGACATTCCAAGTTGAGCCGTTACCAAACACAAATCAACTGTTTGCCAGATTAAATAGGGCAAAGTACTTTTCAAAAATCGATTTAAGCCGGGGATATTATCAGATCCCTGTGAAGCCTGAGGTTCCGCCCTTGCTCGCTTTCAGTACTCCGAGCGGCCATTACGAATTTAAGGTGATGCCTTTTGGGCTGAGCAATGCGCCCAGTGTGTTCACACGCATGATGAGAAAGTTATTAGACCCTTTAAGGGATCCCTCTGTCGTCTCGTTTATGGATGATATTCTCATCGCGTCTGGCAATCTGAAAGATCACCTGAAATCCTTGGAACAGATCTTCATAAGATTGAATGAGGAGGGGTTAACTGCCCGTCCAGCCAAATGCATGATTGGCTATCACTCCTTAGAATTTCTGGGACATACTATTACCCCGGGGGGTTTGGTACCGGAAGAAAAGAATGTAGAGAAGGTCAGACTCGCACCCCGTCCTAAATCCAAAAAGGATGTTAGGTCTTTCTTGTCTCTGTGTGGGTTTTACCAGAAATTTATTCCGAAGTTCAACGAAATTGGGGCACCGTTAACCGAAACCCTGAAGAAAGGATCGCCAGATCCTATAGTCTGGACCCCGAGCTGTGAAGAGGCTTATGGGAAGCTGAAACAGGCTTTGGTGGATAGGCCAGTCCTGCAACTCCCAAATTTGGAGAAAACGTTTGTTCTAAGAACCGACACGAGTAACATAGGGATTGGAGCAACTCTGTTGCAGGAAGGGCGAGATGATCCTACTGTGCTATGTCCGGTGGCATATGCCAGTAGAAAACTGTTACCCGCAGAACGGAATTACTCCACCGTCGAACGGGAATGTCTGGCTCTAGTGTAGGCGGTACAGAAATTTCAACCTTATCTGTATGGAGTACCGTTCAAAGTGCAGTCCGACCATCAACCTCTGACGTTTTTGGCAACTTCTAAGAAACTGAACGCAAGGTTAATGAGATGGTCATTGCTCTTACAACCGTATCAGTTCACGGTCGAATACATCCCCGGAAGGGAGAATGTGGGAGCGGATTTTATGTCACGGCATCCTTTGGTCGAAGGTGAGGCAGAGGTAATTCGAACAGAACCTCTGGCAGTTGAAAGTTCGTAGGGTTCGACTTTCTTAAGAGGGGGCCTATGTAGCGAAAACCCAGTGGCCCATGTCCTCATACCTATCCGCTCAATTCCTTCCGAGTGGGATTCTCTGGGTTACTTTCATAACCCGAGCATTTGACACGAATACTTTGAAATCTATCTGTTCTTCGGGAAAACCCAATGGCGCGCCTTACACCAAATATGACCTAGGGTAATGGTTTGGGCGTGAAATGTCCGTTGTCAACCTTGTCGGTTGTGGTCGGCACAATGTATTGAAGTTTTAAAGAATTTTACAGATAAAGTGCCGCATCCTACTGCTGGGATATGAAAGGTAATTTTAGATTAATAGGTCCTGCCAGACATGGGCATATTAAGCTTGGTCGTCTCAAATAATGAGACGATTTGGTGAAACGGCAGTCTTGCCAATTTGGCTAAGCGTCTAGATCTGGGCATGGCGGGGGAACAAATCGGGGCAATATCTTTTCCCAGATGATGTCACTTATTCTTGGCGGCGGATAGACGGGGGGGGGGGGGCGGCTATCTTTCTTCCTCTGGCTTTACCTCTGTTTAGTGTCATCTTTCATTTGAATATAAACATTCTATAGCTATGGCATGTCGAGGGGAGGGAGGGGCTCCGTGGGGACCGGTTCCACCCATCTGAGTTATATCTTCTTGAGCCAGAAGAGGTGATCCACTGTGCTATTTCTTTCGTCTTTCGGCTGATGGGGGGCCAGGTGGACCGGGTGGTTCCTGGTCGATAGGAGAATGTTGGGAGTATAAATGGACTTCCCTGTCTCCCTGAGAGAACCTGAACTCATCTGAATATATGGGTTATGTGAGACACGGCCGATACATTGCGGTGACAGCTCAGACAAGAGCGGCGGCCGGACAGGGTAGTTTCCTCTTTCCTGTTCTTGCTAGGGATGGGGGAGGGAGATGCACTGCGGTCCATACAGACCCACTATTATGATATTAGTTAAGAGTAGGAAACATACATAATTACGCACACTACTCCACAATAGCTTTGTCGTGAGAAAGGCAAGGTTTGCAAGTGAGAGGGAAGCCTGAGAAGGTATGTGCCCAATATTAATAAAGGCATGGTATGAGTGTGGAGAGGAGTGTGGTATGAAGACAATTGAATACTAGGTAATTGTATGTATTTTATGTATGGCAACCGACATGCTGAGACCATTGGAATCTCCATGCCGGCTGTATCTGAAGTTTACATCAGAGGCTCTCAGAATTGTTTTAACTTTACAGGATCCTTCTTTTGACGGCGAATATAGCCGGAGGTTTCGACAGAGCATCGACATAGAACATTATGTTTACTATGAAGTCCCTGCTGCTGTTGGGCTATACCAGATAGAACCACGGCGGGCCCGAACGAATATTTTCAGACACCTCGGCAGGCTTTTCGTTGAGCTGTGATCGAGTATGTTTGCATTTTGGGCTAGATCCCGCCTAAGTCACTGACACACCCGTACATATATCCTATTTATTCTCCTTGAGTATTTCCCCACCAAAATTGTGCCCCGTGATCCCAGGGCACTTTCCCTAACCATTGGACACACTACATTCGTGTAGGCCACGGAAACTTGGAATCCTGGATCTATGGAACCCTGTTGTTCGAACAACCTACGCGGGAAATAAAGACCAGAGAACTTGCTGTGAGAGGGTTGTGAATTCATGGGACAATATGGAAAACGATGATCTAGGATATTTATATTTGTGTTGATATTGTATGGACTAGTTTTCTCTCTAGATTGTGTGTAGATGTTTATGAGTTAATCGTCAGATATTTTTTTCGGTGCTGTTATGTATTGAGTTATTAAATTTACAATGACAAATATGTTGAAGAACGTCATGTTGTATGCGTGTCAGCCAGAACGACCCTGCAGGAAATAGGTCCTGAGGTCGAAGAGAGAGTGACAGTGAGTCCGGGGGAAACGGAGGAGGGTTGGCAGGGAAAGACCTATTTAAAGCCAGGGCTATGAAATATACATGAGAAAATTGAGACATAGTTATTTGGGACCCTCCACATAGCTTGTTACAGTTGGCGACCAGAGCACAGTCAACTAGATAGATGAGGAACTGCATTTCATTTGTTACTGTGGCTAACTGCCAAGATCTCTATATAACCTAGAAGAGAAATCATCTACTAAAAGTTATGTGGTGAACTTAACCTTAGGTCTAATTTCTCACAGTGGGGGTACTCGATGAGCCAAATTCTAAATGGTTTCTCTACAAGGGTTCTGCGAGAATAAATATCAATGCCTCTAGACAAAACTTGCTGTTACAAACCTGTATCTTTTATAGAGAGATATTCTTTATAGAACTTCACTCATTGGAGCTTCTGTAATTATCTATAAAGACCCACAAAAAACCTCACACTGTATATACTGCGAACAGTTATTGAACGTGTTATAGAAGTAAACAAGGATATTCATCTTTGCTTTATTGACTGCACAAAGGCTTTTGATAGAGTTAGACATGTCAACATGGTGGATATGCTTGTATATCTACAAATTGATGGGAAAGACATTGGACTTATAAAAAAACATATTGGAAACAACAAGCTGCCATAAGGATTGATAATGAAGTGGGACAATATCAGCCTATTAAGAGAGGTGTTAGGCAGGGATGTGTAATGTCTCCAGATCTTTTTTCCCTATACAGTGAAAATATTTTCAGAAATGTAGAAGTTATAAATGGAATCAGCATTGAAAGACGAAACATCAATAACATTAGATATGCAGATGGTACAGTATTGATTGCAGACAATGCAGACGATTTGCAACAATTAGTAGATGTGGTTGTTATACACAGTGAGCAACTGGGGTTATAATTAAATTGTAAAAAGACACAGGTTATGGTAGTCACTAGGAAGAACGAAATACCACAGTGTAATATACAAGTAAATGGGACTATTCTTTAACAAGTGAATCGGTACAATTATCTCTGAACAGTCATAACATCTTATGGGAGATGCCTTGAAGAAATTAGAACAAGAGTCGCCATGGCGAAAGTAGCCTTTGGCAAGATAAAATACATTCTGACCAATAGAAAGATGTCAATTGAAACGAGAAAAAGAGTATTGAGGGGATACATAGAGACTGTTCTTTTGTATGGATTTGAAACTTGGACAATGAGCAGTCAAGCTGAAAAACATCTGATGGCTGCAGAAAAATGGTTTCTGAGGAAAATGCAAAGAATACCATGGACAGACAGAAAACCCAATGACAAAGTACTATAGGAGACATATGACAATCGTAAATTGATTAGAGAAATTAGACATAACAGTCACAATTTTTTGGATATGTTATGAGAAGAAATGGATTGGAGAACTTAGTGACAACTGGAAAGATCGAAGGGAACAAACCAAGAGGAAGACCGAGAGGAAAATAACTGGATGGCTCTGCCACGGGGACCGTGATCGCTGATTGAGTTATGTCAGACACGAAGATCTCAGAGTGAATTATGTCGTTTATGATAATCGCTGAGTGAGTGATATCGAACATGATGGTCTATGAGTGAGTGGAGTCAAACATTATGATTGCTGAGTGAGTTATGTATTTCACGGTGATCGCTGATTGAATAATATACGACACGACAATCGTTGAGTGAGTGAAATCGGTGACGATAATCCCTGACTGAGTGATTTTGGAGATGACAATCGCTAAGTGAGTGATATTGGAGACGACAATAGCTGAGTGAGTGATGACTGACACGATGGTCGCTGAGTGATGTCGGACATGATGGTCGATGAGTGAGTGATGTCGGACACGATGGTCGCTGAGTGCGTGATGTCGGACATGATGATCGATGAGTAAGTGATATCGGAACCGATGATCGCTGAGTGAGTGATGTTCGTAACTAGGTGTGAAAGCCGTCTGGCCTAGTGGTTAACACGCGAACTTGCTAGACCGGTAGTCGAATGTTTAAATCTCCACACAGGAATATGATTTTTTGTGTTGGCCTGGTTCTTAGTTCGGCACAGTCTAAAATGCGTACGGAGAATTCCCATGGGAAGAAACGTCTGCTGGCGTAATATTTACGTCTCCCATCGAGTGTCGATTGATCCATGGAAATATTGGATGAACACTATATACCCACGCTTGGCTGCCTGTGCGGTGGCTTTATGTCCCAGTTCGCATCGAGGTGGATTTTTACAGCTAATCTAGGCGACTATGTCGACCAAATCTAAAATGGGTTTGCAGTGGGAAATAAAGGCGGGAAGATTGATATTGACCAAATCACTACGCCAGTACCCATTGGTCTATAAACATATGGGGCTAGTACCATTTTTCCCATACGCCACAAGTCGTGTAAACGTGTCCTGTATGTTTTGTACTCATTCATTGGCACCTTTCCGTCTTGAAAGACGATAGTTTGGTACATTGTGCTTCAAAAAGGCTTAATAACTACAACCCATGACGGTGGCGAATGTGGCTGATAAGACCAATTCGTGCTGTAAATGTTCGTCCACAGTGGATGCATGTGAAAACATGGTCCTTTCTACTATCGTGCATCATTTTACGTCTCTCACACTCTGTGTGTGCTTTATCTGCAATCATTGTCTCCTTTGTCTTTATTCCATTACTGATAGCTGCGCTCCATGCAACACGTTCAGCTTCGACTTGCTCCCAATGTGCATTATCAATGCCTGTATCAATCATGTCCCGCTTACACAAATCTTTGTATCGTAGTAGAGGCCGAGAATGCGATCTTCTACCCATCTGTAATTCACCAAAAAAGATGTAATTCTGTATTCTACCATCATCCATCCTCCTAACCTGTCCTGTCCATCCAAGTCTACGAAGACTGAGCATGGAATGCACCGTCATACAACGTGATCTTTCCAATACTTCAGTATTTGTGATTGATTTTGTCTGGCTAATTAATACCAAGCATTCTTCTGAGACACCGCATATGAAAGTTTTTAAATGTTTCTCTTGGTGTGACTAAGTTGATCAGGTTTCACTGCCATAAAGAAGAGTACTAAGGACACAGACTTGGTAGACAAGGACTTTTGTTTTGGCAGTAAGCTTCCTGTTCTCCCAGACTATTTTTGCTAATATGTTCATTGTTGTTGCTGCCTTACCAATCCTGATGTTGATTTCCTGATCTAGGAATAATTTGCTATTTACCTCTGATCCTAGATATGTGTCATGAAAAACACTATCGTTAGCAATCAGATGATAGAAATTACAGAAAACAGTCTGTGTTCACAGCTGCAAGTTGTTTACTTCTATTCGGTGAGATCAGAACAGTCGGGAGATCTTGAGAATTCTCCGACGTCAAACGAATTGGCGGCTTGTTATTGAGACCCAAATTGGGAGAATGTGGGAACAGGCTACTTCGTTTTGAATGTTGAATCAGGGGGAAAGACTCTTGTATTGGTGGGTGAAAGGGGAAAGCGGATTGTGTGCCCCTTGAGAGCACCTGTGTGGACATCAAAGAACGTCACGTGAACAATTCAAGGCTGTTTGACAAAAACATGATTTGTTTACAGCTAGTGTAACTCAGAAAGTTGACTTAGGCAGACGTGCTTTGTCACTGCAGTTATGGATTTTAATAACTTTTACCGTGTGCGGGATTAATTAGATTTAATTTTACACGTGCCTGTCATGGCAAAATGTAGATGTGATTTAGGAGAACTGCGGTGCTGTACAAGGTATTACATATAATATAGTGTAATTAGGCCTAATTAATTTAGGCAATAGCATGGTTGAAACTAGCTAGAGTGTGATGATTAGCTCTGTTAGTTGAGAATAGAGTAGTGAAGTTATGATTAGCTCTGTTAGTTGAGAATAGAGTAGTGAAGTGGTGATAAGCTCTGCTAGTTGAGAATAGAGTAATGGGGGATAATTGGGAGACGGAGAAATTGTCCAATAGTGGGATCTTCCAGTGGTTTGCTCCCTGGGGGATTCTGCACTCGGTTTGTTGGTTTTTTTCTTGTCTTGGCCTGATGCGGACCTATGTGATGAGCTCATCTGTCCCTGACAGAGTTTGGTTCACTGTATTTTTCTGAGCGAGGCCAGTGGCCTACACTCATCTAATAAGGATCAGTGACGTGGTGGCTCTCACCAGATGTGTTCTCTATTTTACAGGTTCCCTCTGGTTGGGATGAAGAACACAGAAACATTGAAAATTCAGATCCCGGATATTTTTGGTGCAGGAAGATTGGTCAGCGAATTTCTCACTGGGCCTATGCTAGAAAAAGTTGATAAAACATTGCTCGGTGGAGCTGAATAGTATAAGTATCCCACAAGATAAATACTGAGAACATTATTGAGAATATTTCACACTACCTGTGGACAGCAACTTAGTAATGGGTTTTGGTTTTCATACCATTCGTGAATAAACCAGTGGTGATGGATGTTCATTCCACTTATTACTAGAACAGTAGGGATTGATTTTCACACTACATGAAACCAATACATTGGAGATTGGTTGTTCCACTTAACAAGGACATATGAACGTTAAGACTGTATCTGGGAAATTAAGAGATTTATTTGAGACTATGTACAATGACTGTTTTAAGAGGGAAAACTTTAGAACATTTCGTAAGAAGGAAGAATGTCATGTTCATGGGACAGTGTTCCGCTTTTCACTGTGCAGGAATTGTGTGGTCTCAGTTTCTATAAACTAGTAGGAAGAGTTTTTTTTTAAGGAACAAAATAGTATCAATCCTAGACTGTATATTTGATTGGAGATCAGGCCTTGTGGTTATCAAAGCTCCTGGAGGTGGAAAATGTCTTGCGGGAGAGACGCAGCGTTTGGTGAGGTCCATTGTGCTGATTCTTGTGATGCCGTGTAATCCTTGCCATGATGAGTGGACTCTGATCCTGAGCTTTGTGGTCTGATTTCTACATTACACTAGAATATACAACACACATTTTCTTCGCATACACGTCTCACATACATTACACTTTTCTTTTAATAAATTAATTGGTATTAATTATTAGAAGCAAGAGTTGTTGAGTATGTTGCGTTGGGGAAGAATGAGGGGGGAGGGCATGATCAGACAGGGGGAGAGAGAGAGAGAGAGAGAGAGAGAGAGAAAGAGGTGTCCATGAACCGAAGGAGTGTGGTGGAATGAAAGCTAGTGAATTCTCCAGGATATTGATAAGGGGGTAAATATAATGAGGGTGTTGACTCCCCTCACTCCAGGGACGACACTTTAAACGAATTCACGACATTATTGGGGGCTCGTAAACGTGATCTTTGGACAACGGGATCTCTAGTAAGCGTGACCTTTGGACAGCGGGATCTCTCGACAAAAGGGGGGATCTGTCGACACGGGATTTCTCGACACGGGATCATTAGTTACAGGACGGAGATATCATATTAGAGAGAATCCAGCTAGAGTGAATGTGGATAGGGGTTAAGACACATATCTTGCCTATTCACACTTCACACGTCTACTTAGGTCTGTGGTCCTAATTCTACTCTTGTCACTGAGTGATTGTGTTGTGTTGTGCTGTGTGGTTAAATATATAGATACCTGTTAATTAGTCGTTATCTATATACTTGTTTAGAGATAATTAATATTCAACCTGCTGACTGACCTCTCTAAAATATGGCCACTCCTAAACTAACTACGGCAGAACTAAGGGCAAGGGGGAAGAAATGGGCTTGTCGGGTTCTGCACTAACAGATTACGCAGAGGAGGTGGAGAGGGAGCTTCGTTAAGCAGAAAGGGAAGATCTAAAGGCCGAGTTGGAATTGAGAAGGATGGATTTAGAGCAAGCTGCTAAGAAATTTGAAGCTTAGCAAGCAACTAAAAAATTTGAAGCTGAGCAGGCAGCTAAGAAATTTGAAGCTGAGCAGGCAGCTAAGAAACTGGAAGCTGAACAGGCTTCTAAGAGATTGGAAGCTCAACAGGAAGCGCAGAAAAGGGAGCACGAGTACCGAATGCGGGAACTAGAGCTGAAGAGACAATCTAGTGGGGAAACCGAGGAAGCAGTGGGAGGTTCCTCACTCCCCGGCTCAACAGCAGTAGTTGGATATAGTTATCATGCTATGAAGTTTCCTCTAGCTATCTACGAGGAGGACAAGGAGAAGATTGACCAGTACCTTCAACGCTTCGAGGCCATGTCTGTTGCTATGAGTCTGGACCGTGACAAATAGTGTCTTAAGCTATCCCAGGGATTATGCGGGACCGGCTACGAGGTTTATTCTCTTCTGCCACCAGGGCATGAGAACAATTACGACGAGTTGAAGACGGCTCTGCTGAAACGATTCGAGGGTACGTCACATACCTACCCGAAAAAATTTCGAGCAGCGAAACGAGAACCGGGAGATTTGTTTGCCGCCTACAGTTTGCGTCTAAAATCCTATCTCCATAAGTGGATGGATTTGGCTGGGTTCGCACATGACTATGAGAGTCTGGAAGAGCACATGGTGGTCGACCAGCTGAAGAAGCAAATGTCGAAATCTCTCAGGACGTTCCTGGGAGATCAAGGAGCGGAAAGTATTGACCTCGTGACAAAATTAGCTGAACGGTTCGTCGAGGTACATGGGGAGGCAGGGGAAACCCTTTCCACCAACACCAAAAGTCAGGAGAAACATGACAGGAAGAAGACCAAAAACTCAGGAACCAGGAAGGGGGAACCTTATGTAAAAAACCTCAGAGGATAGTTCAGAGAAGACGAAGGAGGGAAGCAAGAGCACTTCGATCTCCACACCAAAACGACCGTGGTCATAGAAGTGGTGTTCAATTTGTAAGTCGCCCTCTCACAATACGAGGGACTGAAAATCGAAGGCTAAGAGCCCTCACTTCGCAGCATGTCAAGTGACCTCCAAGGGGGTTGTCACGGAAAATGCCAAGGTCAACAAGAAGGCTCGCCACCAGGAGAGCTCACTCAATTTCGGCACTAGGAAATCTAGGACAGGGAAATGGTGCAACCAATGCAAGTCAAACACGCACAATGCTATTGACTGCAGGGGAAAGTCAGGAGATTCTCAATTCGTCGGGTGCCCGGGGAAAACTAAGGTGGAGCCCACCAAACAGGTCGAGGCCGAGGAAGAGACTCCAGACCAGGAAAAAACCCCTGTACTGGAATTGGTAGAGGATAACGGTCGTCAAGTGGAGTGTTTGTACGACACAGGACTGGACGGGGAGGCCGTGATTTCTGCGGATCTGGTACACCCAGAACAATTCACATGTGACACCATGGAGATAGAGCCTGCACAGAAGAGTGCTGTGGCCATGAAGTTGCCCATTGCTAACGTGGAAATTCGGTCAAGATATGTCACCGGCACAATCAAGGCCGCTGTATTGACCGATCCCATTTTCCCCGTAATCCTCGGTTGCCGGTATGTCTTTCTGGGAATGCCCAGGGAGCCGATCCGTATGGGAGCAATACAGACTCGCTCTCAGACGGAAGAGGCAGAAGCAATTGTGACTAACCCAATGCCGGGGGAGCTACGAACTGCCCAAGGTGAGAATGCTACCTTACGTCCTTGCTACAAAGAGCTGCAGAAAAGTGCTGATCCACCCAAACGGGGGCAGTACTATATGAAGAATAGGATACTCTACAGGAGAGCAGGAAGGGGAGACAACCTATACGGTCAGTTGGTGGTCCCTAAAGCTCACCGGTCCTAGATTCTTCATATGGGGCATACCATCTCCTTTAGTGGACACATGGGTATTGCCGCCACCATGCAGCGAATTTCCTGCCTTACTATTGGCCGGCAATGACAGATGATGTGCGTCGGTATTGAAGTCATGCCCTGAGTGCCAGAGGGTGGCACCGTAACACTGGACAGCACCGGTGGTCTTGGGTGAGATGCCCATCATGAACTCTCTTTTCGAGAGGGTAGCCATCGATATCGTGGGTCCACTTCCCAGGACGAGGAAGAGGAACATGTATATTCTCACAATGGTGGATTGCTGTACAATGTGGGGTGAAGCCATACCGTTGACCACGATTGACTCGAAACGAGTGGCAGACGCACTTATGGAGGCCTTTACCAGATTAGGCTTTCCGGATCAAATTCTGACGGACAATGGGTCCCAGTTTTGTGGAAAACTCATGGAGGAGGTATTTAGGGCGTTCCACTCTAACCACATACATACCAGCCTTTACTACCCTCAAGCCAATGGACAAGTAGAGCGTTTCAACGGCACGTTGATGACAATGCTCAGGAAACTGGCACAGGAAAAGCCTGATAGGTGGGATGAATATATCCCATCAGCACTCTTTGCCTAACGGGAAGTTCCGCATGGCTCAACAGGACTATCTCCTGCTACCTTGCAGTTTGGTCGTCCAATCAAAGGACCATTGGAAGCCATGTTGAGGAGTTGGACTGAAGAGGGGACGTCAGAAGAAGTGATCTCTTCCTATAAATACGTGGATGAACTGAAAGAGAAACTCCACAAGGGATGGACTCTGGCGAATCAAAACTTGAAAAAGGCCAGAAAAAGACATGCGGCTTACTAAAACCGTATGTCTAAAGACAGATCTCTGGAGGTGGGAGACAAAGTCTTATTGCTACTCCCAACGGGAAACAACAAACTGGGGATAGGTTGGCAAGGACCATTTCCTGTGAAAAGGGTGATATCCAGAACCAACTATCAGATCCGGATCCGGGGAAAGTCGAAGATTTTCCATATCAATCTCCTGCGGAAATACAAGGAGAGACCTGGAGACAAGGCGGCTCACCTCATGGCAATGGCAGTTGCAGTGGAGACTGAAGTGGGAACCAACGAGGGCAGGGAATATCCCTTGGTACACCAGGAAATCTATAGGGATGTGCAAGTGAACCCTGATCTGACTTCCCAGGAGAGGGAAAAGATTACCCAGGTTCTCGAGTCTCATAAGGAGATACTGACTGATAAACCAGGACGAACGAGGCTGGTTGAGTTCAAGATGACCTTGACCACACAGGAGCCTGTTCGCCAAAAGGTTTACCCAGTGCTATTCTCTAAAGAAAAGGCCCTGGAGGAGGAAATTCAGAAACTGCTTGAGGATGACGTGATTGCACCATCCACATCCCCATACAATGCGGGGGTAGTTTTGTTACGCAAACCAAGTGGAGAACACCGGTTGTGTATATATTACCGACTTCTGAACAGTCATACACAATTTCAGAGGGAACCTTTGCCGAATCCACCTCAGTTATTAGCTAGGCTCCATAAGGCTCGGTACTTTTTAAAGGTGGATCTGAGTCGGGGGTACTATCAGATACCAGTCAAACCTGAGATTCGACCACTGTTGGCTTTCAGTACACCCAGTGGACATTACGAATTCAAGGTTATGCCCTTTGGACTCAGCAATGCACCTAGGGTGTTTACACGCATGATGAGGAATTTACTAGATCCTTTACAGGATCTGGCCATCATCTCATTCATGGATGATATTCTGATTTACAGTGACAGCGTGGATGACCACTTGCAATCCTTGGAGAGAGTTTTTAATAGGCTCAAGGAAGCAGGGTTTACCGCTCGCCCAACCTAGTGCATAATTGGTTACCAGACACTGGAGTTTCTGGGTCACACCATCACTCCAGGACAAATTGTCCTAGAGGAAAAGAACCTAGAAAAAATCAGAAGTGCTCCAAGGCCAAAAACGAAGAAGGATGTGCGATCCTTTCTCTCGTTGTGTGGGTTTTACCACAAATTTATACCACATTTCACTGAACTAGGAGCTCCATTAACGGAAACCTTGAAAAAGGGATTCCCGGACCAAATCATTTGGACACCAGAATGTGAGACTGCCTATAGTCAGTTAAAGGAGGCATTGGTCATCAAACTTGTATTACAGCTCCCTGACCTTTCCAAACCATTTGTGTTGAGAACGGATGCGAGTGGGATTGGAATTGGGGCAGCCCTGTTACGGGAAGGGAAAGACGATGCTTCGGTTTTGAAACCTGTGGCATACGCAAGCAAGAAACTACTCCAGGCTGAGAAGAATTATTCGACCGTCGAGAGAGAGAGTGTTTGTCTCTCGTATGGGCCGTGCAAAAATTCCAGCTCTATTTGTATGGAGTTTAGTTTCGGGTCCAGTCGGATCATCAGCCCTTGATGTAACTGGCTACTTCTCAGAAGCTCAACACCCGTTTGATGCGGCGGTCGTTGTTACTTCAACCCTACAATTTCACAGTGGAGTATATCCATGGGAGGGAAAATTTTGGAGCGGACTTCTTGTCAAGACACCCAGCTCCTGAAGAAGAGGAATGAATCATCTAGATCGAACGTACAGTGGAGAAGAGTGAGATGGATTACTCTGTTAAGAGGGGGCCTATGTCATGAAAACCACTATCGTTAGCAATCAGATGATAGAAATTACAGAAAACAGTCTGTGTTCACAGCTGCAAGTTGTTTACTTCTAGTCGGTGAGATCAGAACAGTCGGGAGATCTTGAGAATTCTCCGACATCAAACGAATTGGCGGCTTGTTATTGAGACCCGAATTGGGAGAATGCGGGAACAGGCTACTTCGTTTTGAATGTTGAATCAGGGGGAAAGACTCTTGTATTGGTGGGTGAAAGGGGAAAGCGGATTGTGTGCCCCTTGAGAGCACCTGTGTGGACATCAAAGAACGTCACGTGAACAATTCAAGGCTGTTTGACAAAAACATGATTTGTTTACAGCTAGTGTAACTCAGAAAGTTGACTTAGGCAGACGTGCTTTGTCACTGCAGTTATGGATTTTAATAACATTTACCGTGTGCGGGATTAATTAGATTAAATTTTAAACGTGCCTGTCATGGCAAAATGTAGATGTGATTTAGGAGAACTGCGGTGCTGTACAACGTATTACATATAATATAGTGTAATTAGACCTAATTAATCTAGGCAGTAGCATGGTTGAAACTAGCTAGAGTGTGATGATTAGCTCTGTTAGTTGAGAATAGAGTAGTGAAGTGATGATTAGCTCTGTTAGTTAAGAATAGGGGGGGGGGGGGGTTCTGCACTCGGTTTGTTGGTTTTCTCTTGTCTTGGCCTGATGCGGACCTATGTGATGAGCTCATCTGTCCCTGACAGAGTTTGGTTCACTGTATTTTTCTGAGCGAGGCCAGTGGACTACTCTCATCTAATAAGGATCAGTGACGGGGTGGCTCTCACCAGATGTGTTCTCTATTTTACAGGTTCCCTCTGGTTGGGATGAAGAACACAGAAACATTGAAAATTCAGATCCCGGATATTTTTGGTGCAGGAAGATTGGTCAGCGAATTTCTCACTGGGTCTATGCTAGAAAAAGTTGATAAAACATTGCTCGGTGGAGCTGAATAGTATAAGTATCCCACAAGATAAATACTGAGAACATTATTGAGAATATTTCACACTACCTGTGGACAGCAACTTAGTAATGGGTTTTGGTTTTCATACCATTCGTGAATAAACCAGTGGTGATGGATGTTCATTCCACTTATTACTAGAACAGTAGGGATTGATTTTCACACTACATGAAACCAATACATTGGAGATTGGTTGTTCCACTTAACAAGGACATATGAACGTTAAGACTTTATCTGGAAAATTAAGAGATCTATTTGAGACTATGTACAATGACTGTTTTAAGAGTGAAAACTTTAGAACATTTCGTAAGAAGGAAGAATATCATGTTCATGGGACAGTGTTCCGCTTTTCACTGTGCAGGAATTGTGTGGTCTCAGTTTCTATAAACTATTAGGAACAATTTTTCTTTAGGAACAAAATAGTATCAATCCTAGACTGTATATTTGAGTGGGGATCAGGCCTTGTGGTTATCAAAGCTCCTGGAGGTGGACAATGTCTGGCGGGAGAGACGCAGCGTTTGGTGAGGTCCATTGTGCTGATTCTTGTGATGTCGTGTAATCCTTGCTATGATGAGTGAACTCTGATCCTGAGCTTTGTTGTCTGATTTCTACATTTACACTAGAATATATATATATATACTAGAATAGGGTTGTGTCTTATCACCGATGCTTTTTGGAATAGCTATCGATTGGGTCATGCGCAAATGCACAAACAACACAAATATGGGTATCCATTGTGTTGACAAAATTCTAGAAGACCTGGACTTTGCCGACGACATAGTGCTTTTGAGTTCAACACACCCGGATGCCCAAGAGAAAATAAACCACCTCCAAAATGTTTCAGGGCAAATTGGTCTCCAAATTAACACCACAAAAACAAAGACTATTGATCTTACCAACAGTTCAGATGACACCAAATTGAACAGCTACGTTCTTGAAAAAGTCAACAGCTTTACATACCTAGGAAGCAAAATGACATCTACAGGGGACTAAACACCAGAAATATCATCTAGAATCGCACTGGCATCTAGTGCCTTCAATAAACTGTCAAACATCTGGAAGTCAAAGACACTCAGCAAACACACAAATCTTAAAATCTTCAACTCTTGTGTGATTCAAGTGTTAACGTATGGATGTGAAAGTTGGAAATAAACGGTAGCTTTAGATACAAAATTAGACAATTTTGAGAACAAATGTCTTAGAAGACTTCTAAACATCCACTGGACAGACTTCAGAACCAATTCGCAAATAAGATAAGAGACTCAGCAAGATACAGTATCCAATTTCATAAGAAGACGCCGTTGGAACTACATCGGCCATGTACTCAGAATGGACAAGTCAAGACTCCCCTACCAAGCCCTCATATGGTCACCAGTAGGGAAAAGAAAACGGGGAAGACCAAGAGAGACCCTGGGTAGAACCATCATTAGAGAAGGCTCATTCAATGGCCAAGTAAATATCCAAGATCTACAACAGGTAGCAGCGAACCGCCAAGCATGGAGAGACAGGACTTCTGCCCTATGCGCCGCCTTAGGCTCAAGAGGAAAGACTAACTAACTAGAATATACAACACACATTTTCTTCGCATACACGTCTCACATACATTACACTTTTCTCTTGATAAACTAATTGGTATTAATTTTTAGAAGCAAGAGTTGTTGAGTATGTTGCGTTGGGGAAGAATGAGAGGGGGGGGGGGGGGCATGATCAGGCAGGGATAGAGGGAGAGAGAGAGAAAGAGGTGTCCATGAACCGAAGGAGTGTGGTGGACGGAAGCTAGTGAATTCTCCAGGATATTGATAAGGGGGTAAATATAATGTGGGTGTTGAATCCCCTCACTCCAGGGACGACACTTTAAACGAATTCACAACAATATGTAAAATGGTCTAATATCTCCATTACGGCGTCGTCAATAAAGATTGATGATACCCCATGTGCACATTGTGACACAATCTGTGTCTTCTTTTTTATTAATTGTTAAACCAAGTTCGGAACACGCATTGGAGAATGCAGATGAGTGGGTTATAATTACAGCATCATCCTCAAAAAGCACCTCTCTGATTAATACCCACCTAAATTTGGTCCTGGCTTTCAATCTCTGAGCATTATAGAGACCGTCATTTGTGCGTGAGTAAATGTATATACTGGAATCCTGATCACGAAAGGCATATTTCAATAGAATTGAAAAGTATATTCCAAAGAGGGTGGGGAATAGTACACAACCTTGCTTAACTCCACTCTTGATTTCACACTCTTCTGAAGTTGCACCATCAAACCTGATTATATCCTTCATACCTGTGTGGAACGATTCCACAATTGACAGAAGAGTTGGAGGGCAGCCAATCTTCTTTATAGTGCCTTAAACAGACCCTCACGACTGACCAAATCAAATGCCTTTGTGAGGTCGATGAAGGCAATAAACATTGATTGATTTTGTTCACCGCATTTTATTTGCATTTGTCGCAGTGGGAATATCATAGTTAGTTAGTTATTTAGTCGACAGATCATCCTCATTGCACATCGAACCATTCAGTCCATAAGTGCTAAGATCCCCTCCTCAGCAAATCCCGCAGCGTGTAGCGCCTAACGAAACCAGTTCTGTGTTGGTGTATCAATCTTCTTTGGCTTCCTGCGTAGTTTTCTTGTTTGGCCACCCATCTTTTAATTTGCTGTTCTCGCAGTCTGGCCATGGTTACAGATTCACAGTCATCACTTGGTTCTCGCAAAAGTCTTACTTCTCGTTAGGCATTCAGAATGTCAGCCTGGTCCATGGCGCGTCCGCCCTCCACAGTAGCCTTACCTGCAAGCTTGTCAGCCCGCTCATTTCCTTGTACTCCCGCATGCCCTGGCACGAAGATGAAACTAATCTTTGCCAGCTGAGACCGCTCCAGAGGCAGCAACCATTCTCTTCGGATCGACCCCTCCTCTATCCTCTTGATCATGTTCATTGAGTCGCTAAGGAAACATGCCCTAGTGAATGTCTGTGTCTCGAGCCATGCTATTGCATTACTTACTGCCATGGCTTCCATAGTCAGGCTACTTGTGATCTCAATAAAAGCACCAGAGTCCTCCTTCACAATTCTCCCTCCTGCCCGAGTCATAAAGGCCCATGAGCTTCTCACATGTCGGACGACCGACCCATCTGTGTAGATGACAGCATCACCGTCTAGCGAATTCTCGAAAATCAACGCTTATACTTCAGCCTCCACAGCAGCCGGATTGTCTTGTCTGCATTTTCTATCTAGTTGGATGCAAACTGAAAAGGATGTGCAGAAATCTGTTGGCACTTGTACCCACTCCTCGCCAGGCTCTAACTCCTCAAGTGAACACACCTGTTGAAGAATATCCTCGGCTTGTTCCATCCACGACCGTCCTCTTTTTAACCTGCTGCCCTTCACCTTCATGATTTCACTATGCAGTTCATGTTGTGTGTTTGCGTTAACTCTGAGGTAGGCGCGTGCTCTGCATACTTGTATTCTGTCTTCAATGGTTGGAAAATCAAAAAGGTAGCGCATCGCCCTGCATGCTGTACCTCTTGTACATCCAAGAATAACGCGCATAGCTTCATTCTGTATCCTTTCCATCCTTTCCATCTGCTTACGGCTGAGAGTCAGGATTGCCATCGCGTACTCAAAAACAGACATGACCAGCCCCTCGTATAGAAGACATAGACGGCGCTGCTCACAGTTTGCTGCCGCCATCACCCGCATCGCTGCCAAACCCCACTTGGCCTTTGTTATCACCTGGTCTATGTGCACATTATAAGCAAGGCTTCGATCAAAGTATCCCCAGGTAATTCATTGCCTGCGTTCTCTCCACCGTCTCTGAACGCAGCTTTACAGTTGGTGTTGGAGTATTGACAATATGATTATTCAACGAGAACCAAGTCACTGTTGCCTTTGTTGGGTTGACCATTGCCCCAGCTTCATCACACCAAGTACTTATGCGATTGAGTTCGGTTTGTAGTTCCACAGCAACCTGATCTCTATCCTTACCTTGACGATACACTAAAACATCATCGGCATATGACAATGTCCTGCCAGGTCCAGTGATCTGCTCACTGGTGATTCTCACTGTGTAGGCGTTGAACAGTACCGGAGATAATGGTGATCCCTGTGGTAGGCCAGGATATATTGTTGTTGGTTCCGAAGTCCAACTGCCACATCTAAAAACTACTTTCCGTTGGAAGAGGGCTGCAGCGATCCAACTAAGGAGGAATGGACTTATTTTGAGTTAAAAAAACTGAAGCATTAAACAATCCAATGGTACTCTGCTGTACGCGTCCTCCAGACCAATCGCTGCAGCAAAGATTTCAATGCCTAAGTGGAAACCTTCATAGACATCATGGGCAAAAAGTGCTGCATTCGTCCATGTTTCTCTTTTTGGACGGTACCCATCCAGGGTAGGTGGAGAAACACCTTGCCTCTTTAGCTGGCTTGATATGTTCCTGGCAATTAACTTCTCCAGCAGTTTGCCTATTGTAATATGCATGGTTATAACTCGATATCCCTGAATTTTTGTGTGGTCTTTGCCAGGATTCGGCCAAGGGAATCAGATAGCTGTGTAACCACTCCTTCTTGATGCTAGCACTCCCTATACTGTTGTTGTACATGTCTGCTAGTTTCTCTAGCTCGTTGTCGGTACACCTATTGATGTCGTCGTATCTTATGCCACCAGGCCCTGGAGAGCTGTTGTTTGATCGTCGAAGCACAGCCTTGATTTCTTTCACTGTCACTATGTCTTCATCCGAAGTGTTCTGGGCCTTGCACCTGTCTGAGGTGATCTCCTTGGCAAGATTTCGGTCTCCCATGTCTGTCTGGTTGCTCTAGATAGCGTTCAAAGAGGGCTTTGGCCTTGTCCTCTTCAGTCCTCTGCCAGATGAGGCCAGCACCTTCAAGAAGTGAGAAATTCTCTTATTCTTGACTACCCCACTCATGCTTTTATGTAGTCGCCAGAACAATTTCAGTGACTTGTCTGTGCTTACTCTTTGCCACACATCTGCCCATTTTTCACTTTTAACCACCTTGACCAGTTTTTAAATAGCTTACTTTTGTGTGCATCTCTCTTTCTAAGTGCATGCATGGACTAGGATGGCCAGCTCCGTTCTTCTTGGCATTTTGCCATCTCCTTACAGCACGACACTTAATCACCCAAGCCTTCGCCACCTCGAAACTCCACCAACTTTTTTACCTGCCCTGAAGCTTTCTACGCTTGTCACGTCTTTACTGACCACATCTTGCCCAGTACTGTCATACTGGAAAGTCTTGACAGTTAGCTTGTGCTGCCTGGTTCTGCCTTTCTCCACCAATATGCTGCAAGGGTGTTGGTCGCTGCCGTGGTGTCCTAGGACACTCCATCTACACACTGTAGTGAGTGAAGGAGAAACCAGCGCTAGATCAATAGCACTGTCCTCGTCGCCTGGACGGCTTGCTGTACATTTGACACAGCCACTGTTGATACAAAACAGGTCAATGGTTTCAAGTGCAGTCTCGAGCCCCTCCCCCTGTGTGTTGGAGGAAAAGTTTCCCCATGATCTGCCTTTAGCGTTGCAATCGCCACAGGAAATAACATTTCTCTCGTGACCTAATATGTCACTTAAGCACTGCCACTTCTGGGAATCCATACTCGCGTTGCGTGCATAAACATTAACCAACACGAATGGCAGACTGGGTTGAACTCTCAACGCCTGTGTTTGTATGTCGTCACTGTCCCAACTGGAAATGTCTAGCTCTGACGCCACCAAGCTGTCGCGAATTAGCCATTTCCAGATGTCTGTTATAGAAACATTTGAAGCCGACTATTCGGAGTAGCTGATCGCCCAATCTCGTCTCCTGGAGCGCTACAATGTCATTCCTGTAAACCAGGGTTTCTACTGATGTCGGTACTCAAACCCGCCCCGTATTCTCATTCACTTTCAGTTTCAAGAAGTTTGCTCTGAGATAAAGGGGGACAAATCAATATTTAAACATTTCTCGAGTTTGTATGTCTGGTTCAAGTAGTCTACCCCTTTGAAACAACAGTAAGTTCATGTAAAAATGTTTCACAAAGTAAACTTCAATAGATAAAATTGCCCAATGCATAACAGATAGCATTATGGATTACTCCGATGTATTTTCTGGGGTTTTCGTGTAATTTTATTTTGTTGCAAATCCTCAAGAGTGTAAAATAACCTGAAAATGAAACAATGAGAGGAAAGAACTGAAAGCATGTCTTGTAGAAACTCAAAAGTTTTTTGAAGGGCGATGACATCAAAGCCGGGAATGTCAAACTTCAGATATCAAGAACTCTAAATGAGGGGATGAGAATTCTAGAGGACTTTATCTGGGTCACGTCAATTAGCGTACAGATCATAAGGTCAGGTGACGTATTACTCAAGAGCTCAGTGACACGAGAAAGTACAACTTCTGAAGTTGTCACAGTAAAATAAGAAATAATTTCATATCCGTTGATTCGCGATAATAGAAGGCAAGGGAAATACGTGTATAGTAAATAAAACAGTAGACTATAAAAACAATCTATAGAAACACAATTTAACCTGCTGCTTTCAAATAACTTTCAGACTCGCAGAAAGAACATACGCGCAAGGATGAATGTTCTTACTACAATTTGTTTGCTAAAAACGGGGTAAACGACAAGAGAATCGATTTTATTACACTGGGTCCCATGTGGCTAGAGCGCTGAAAGCGTCGCAAACAAAGCGCGAACTCCGTAGCTCCAGCGACAACCCCCAGGAGTCTCCGAGAAAATTGTACTCATGAACCGAACGACATAGGCCGGATTCGAACCCACAGCCTTCGGAGCGAGAGGTTGGCGGCGTATTCACTTCGCCACGAAGACTCCCTTTCTTTGCTGAAGGTTCCATAACTGTTTTGTCTCCAGGTTTTACGTTCTGAAAATGTCCACGAGAAACATGAGGAACAATTGTTACATGTGGGTCACACCGTTAGCTTGTTCCCGTCTGATAGCCCTTCGCTAACATTTATTAATCCATTGAAACTAGTATGTTACATGAATTAAAATTGTGGCGCTGGTTGAGGTGTGTATTTTGTTTTCTTCTTCCCCGTTCCTCTTCTGAGGGGAGTGCGTGTCACCTTGCTATTCTCATAAAAGGTTTCTGTGTCCAACTGCGGCTTGCATTTGTGTGAGATTTACTTCTTCAAGACAGATTCCATCCAACGTAACGTGGTCTGCCTACCTATAGGTAGGTTTGATTTCTTAAAACGTGTTCCAAACCAGCGGCTTTACGGCCTACTCTTCGTGATTTCTAGCTGCGTGGGATTGTTAACGTTCATAACTTGCACACGTGACCTCTTGTTTTTCGTCCTTATGTGATAAGACTAGGTGTTCAATCTCACAACCCAAGCGGTCAGTGGGCGCGTAATATCATTAGTTCTTGGACAAAATTCCCAGCCCTATGTAGGGATCGAACCACGTGCCTTCTGCTCCTGTGGCAGACACAGTAACCTCTCGGCCACGGCGGCCTGGGTATAATTATAGAATCAGCTCGTCAGAATGTCATCGTCATTATCAAGTGCCTTGCAAGCTGGCGTAGGCGTTCATGTCTCTCGGTCTTTGGTGTTTGTGTGTAGATAAATATAAGTCTGGTTACTCTATATCTACGATTGTGTAGTTGTGTCTAACACAGTATATTTGCTTCTTTATCCTTATCTTCTATGAGTGCGCATCATTACCACTGAAGTTGTTTCTCGCAGTATCAATTCTCTTACCTGAATGTTTAGAATCGATATCGTGGAGCATGTTCCCTAACCAGGACACGCCCTAAAAGTTGATGTCCTCCACAGCCAGCAAATCAGAATTCTAGAATATGAAATTATCTATTTAGGTAGCTGATAAATTAATACACACGTACTGTTTAGCGCTGACAGAAGTAATGGTAAGAATTAGAGACTAGACGACGCACTAGGTAACATAACAATTGAAAGCTATAGTTACCATCCTGGATTCATACCTGTCACCTCCAAATTACGACAGCTGCAGGAACACGTGTACTTCGACGCGTGACCAACTAGACACATCTAAACAAAAGTGTCTTCATTAGGCAGGATTATCATCCACCTGAACCTACAACTATGGAATGTGGACAGAATCTCGTATCAAATCATTGAAATAGTACCATAGGTCTTAGAATTGTATATTAAACCAGTATAGGTCAAATAACAAACACAACGAACCGTAATGTTGTGTCCCGTTTATTTAGTTACTTTACGCTACCAATACAACGCATGCGGAAAGTAGCTTGTTCACCAATACACGGGAAAATATTCAATCTTTAGCACAGACAGGCTAGTTTTTCTAACACTTACGGTACTGAGCTCCAGTTTCAATATCATGTAGCAGGTATTTGCAGAACGCCGCTCTCGTCACACCACGACAAAACGTTTCCCAGTTACTTGCCAGTTCCTCTGATTCATGCATGCACGTGCCCAAGATGTCTTCATGTCCTGTGTTCATCTCGTGCTGGTCAACCCGGCTTCCTTTCTGTAACCTGCCTCCCATCTGTGTTCTTTCTAAGCCATTGTTCAGTTAATTCTTATTAAAATTGTCCCCAGAAAAAAAGAGGAAAAAAATCACAACAGAAATGAGATTTCTGAGAAGAATACTCAATGTACCAAGAAGAGATAAGATCAGAAATGAAGAAATCAGGAATAAAGTAGGGGTTATAGCTGCACTAGATTTTATTAGAAGGCAGCAAGTCAAATGGTTTGGCCATGCAAGTAGGTTACCAACTAACAGTATACCACAACAAGCAATGATGTACAGACCAGATGGAAGCAGAAAAAGAGGACGACCACGAGTCCATGGGGATATCGATACATGAAGCCAATAAGCGGGCACTCTCCCACTGTTTATACTTCACCTCGACACCGCAAGGTACAAGAGGAACATGATGAGATGAGATGAGATGAGATGAGATGAGATGAGATGAGATGAGATAGCAGGCAGTTTGCTGCTATGGGACTGTGATGTTCTAGCCTTCATCTTGTGTGGCCCTGGGAGAAAGGGGAATTACTCAAAGTGATATTGTTTCACACATCAACCTGTAGTTGGGGATTAATCACAGTTTCATATATAGGCATGCGACATTTGTTTAAATAGGGTCACGGAGTCTTCCACACAGACTGTTTACTGATTTATGCCGTCACGGAGTCTTAAACACAGACTGTTTGATGATTCATGCCATCAGGGACTCTTCCACACAGACTGTTTAATGATTCATGCCATCAGGGACTCTTCCACACAGACTGTTTGATGATTCATGCCATCAGGGACTCTTCCACACAGACTGTTTGATGATTCATACCGTCACAATATCTTCCACATAGACTGTTTAATGATTCATGCCATCAGGGACTCTTCCACACAGCCTGTTTGATGATTCATACCGTCACAATATCTTCCACATAGACTGTTTAATGATTCATGCCGTCAGGGACTCTTCCACACAGACTGTTTGATGATTCATACCGTCACAATATCTTCCACACAGACTGTTTGATGATTCACACTGTCACGAATTCTAATATAAAGAATATTTTACCATCTATACCGTCACGAATTCTGACATTGAGAATTTTCGACAATCTAAACCGTCACGAAGTATCCCAAACAAATTGTTTTATAATCTACACTAACACAAAGATTTTCACACAGTATCTGCGATTGTTTATACCATCTTACTGTCTCCCACACACATTGTTTGATCGTCTATACCGTCTCAAATATTTTCACACAAAAAGTTCCAACATATATACCGTCTCAAAGATGTGATCATCTATACCGCCTCAAAGATGTGATCATTTGTACCGTCTCAAAGATGTGATCCTCTACACAGTCTCAATACCGTGTTTGGGTTCATGATTCGCCATCTCACATAATCACCAAAGTCTACGATGAAGGCTATGTTCTTGCCATGGGTAAGTCATGTGGCCCAGCCATCCAAGAATTTATCTCGTTGTCTTCCCCATTGCTCTGATCCCACCAGGTTTGCCAGTTGATTTCTCCTCTAAACATTCCCAAACCGTATTGGCTATCTACCTCTAATTTTTCTAATCACTTTACAGTTTTTGGTTATTTTTGAGACTGCAAGATTCGTTTTTGTTTTTGTCCGTTCGTGGTACACTTTGTACCGTCTCCAGAAGCCGAATTCCCGTTGCCGCGCGTTATATCCTCCTCATTTTGCCTGTCCATTGTCCATGTTTCACATGTATGCAATAGTACTGTTTTTACAGCACTTAAACACATTCTCAGTGCGGCTGACAGCGTTGAACATTTTCTCATTGCGGATGGCAGTGTTTTATTGCTGTGTGTGGGTTCCATCTCTCAAAAGGCTACCTTTCTCATATCAATTCTTGTTTTCAGTTCTACACAGCTGGTCTGATGGTGTGACTTTTACACAATGTATTCCCTTAGCGAATGTAAACACGGAAGCCACAAACAATATGTTGCACGATTTATTGCCTGGGAAATGTCGCTGCATCTCGTCAGATGGATGTTGTAGAGTTATATACTATTTGAAGTGAATACATGAATAATACGCGCATATCGCGTTCGAACCACAGCTACGGGTGAATTGGAAGCAGACCGCAAGTCGCTGATTTTCATACAATGGTAAGAGTGCCGGTCGGTCAGAAAGAAATGACAAACTACTGAACATAAACATGCCAAAAAATAACAAACAGCCAATAAATGCTGGAGTTGTTTGTGACGTCTTGTAAACAATATGCAACTAACAAAACACATTGAATCATTCTTTGTGAGATGAATATATGGTATGTTTTATGTATCTCAGCCAAAGCATTATTCATGGTGGGTGTATAACTCTGCAGTGTGCACATGGCGAGATGCGGTGAAATCTTCCAGGCAATAAATCGTGCAACATATTGTTTATGGCTTCTGTGTTTAGTTGCTATCCCTGCTCCAAGCTACGTGTACCAGGTATTTGTTTTATTTTATTGTCAAAGGCCAAGATTCAGTTATTGCTCATACCAGAAACGCTTTGTAAATTCATGAAAGATTATATTAAATTTTTTGTTCTAAATTTCAGATAGCCTGTACATTTGTGACTTCATACATGTGCCAATCATTTCCCTGAAAGTTACTAGTGACGACAGTGCGGGCAGAAGTGGGGGAGAATAGAGCTCTTCCTAAATGACAGCGAGCACAACCTAGCGATTACCAACAGTGTGTCATGTGCATGCCCTCAATATAACTTAAAGCTACTTAACATACTCTGGTTTCACAAATCTGTGACTTTTACAGAACGTTTGCTGGATGTCCGGTTCGGTCCAGAATAATGTCAGTCTCGGTATAGGTTTACTCGATTCAGAGAGTGGAAAGATGTCTTATAATAATAGCCACATCAGCGATGTACAGATTGATTACGAGAATTACTTTCACTATATCACCCCTAACACAATGTTGTGGGTCATGTGGTGGTATAACTATGTTGTCAACCCAGCGATCTGTGTGTTGGGCGTTGTTGGAAACGTCATTAGTTTTATTGTGTTCACAAAATGTGGTCTGGAGCAGTTGTCAAACATTCTCTTGTTTTGTTTGACTATAGCCGATATGTTGTGTTTACTGGACATTTTGACTGTTGACTTACTCAATGAAAGAGATTTATTCGAATACAGGGGTATGCGTACGAATTTAGAAATGTTGTTAATAGTAGTTACAGAACGTGTTGTTAAGTTTCTCACCCAAGTAGGGTTTCGAGCATCTACATATATTACAGTGTGTATAGCAGTTGAAAGGTTGATTGTTGTGTTTTATCCACTGCAGTTTAGTACATTGGTGACGCCCAAACGAATTTGGCTTGCGGGGATGTCAACGTTATTGATGTGGATTCCTTCGACGATATATTTCGATGTAAGAGAACATTCTTTCAAGTATGTTGTTGGGAATAATAAGACAAATTTACAGGCGAGTCTATTGTCTACAAATTTACAAACAAATGTTGTCTATCGAACTCTTCGTTTGAATGTTTTTCCGACTTTAACACATACAGTTCCTTTCATATTTGTGACAATTGGGTCTATCGTGATCTCTCTGAAAATGGCGATCGCGCTTCGAAACAGACAAATGATGACAACTGGCTTAGACGTACAGAAGTGCACAGCGCGCACGACAAGAACCATGCTGCTTGTATGTTTGGTATTTTCTATAACACACGCCGCCTATAGTGCCACGACTATATACGAACCTGACATTACGGACAGGTGGGCTATGGTGTTTTATACATTTTATGCTGTGAGACAAGCTTTTGTTTATGCCAACAGTTCATTGAACTTTGTTATATATATTGCGTTCAACAAAAGATTTAGCCTGATTTTCAGAAGCCTCTTTCACTCTAGCACTTGGTGTAAAAAACCTGCCCAAGTACGAACATCCAAACCGGCCTTAGAGAAACTTGGTAACACATATTAATAACGTACTATTTCTGTCGCATTAACAATAAATGGGTATTACTACTTAGTTTACAATGGACAATGACAGATTACTGAATTTAAAATTGCCAAGGAAATCAATATGGGGTTGGGACGCAGAGGTGTTTCCAAGGCACCAGGGCCGGGTTATATACTGGCCAAGACCTATTGACGCGTCCTCGTCGAGCGTCGTGGGCAACAGGTCCCTTCGGGGTCCTGGCTAAAGTCAGCAGGATCTCCGATTCCTCCGAAATCGGAGAGTGTCTGCCTGTACGGTGAGGAACCACCAGTCTGCACACCAATAAGCCAGACATGGGACAACGGATGCTCACGCAAACCTCAGGTACGATATGACATCACACTGATGTTGGACAACAGGATGCCTTCATCCGACATACAGGACTTCGCGTTGGAGCTCAAGCCAACGAACACAAGCAAGCAAGCAATATGGGGTTGAAGGCAATGCCCTGCAAAGGACATGAAACAGAATGACAGGAAAACCAATGAGCAAGTCCTATCAGAAACAAATGTAAACAAAGGACATGTAACATAGAATGGACGGACAGAAAAACCAATGAGCAAATCTACCAGAAACAATTGTAACCAATGGACATGAAATAGAATGGACGGACAGAAAAACCAATGAGCAAGTCCTATCAGAAACAGATGTAAACAAAGGACATGAAACATAGAATGGACGGACAGAAAAACCAATGAGCAAATCTACCAGAAACAATTGTAAACAATGGACATGAAATAGAATGGACGGACAGAAAAACCAATGAGCAAGTCCTATCAGAAACAGATATAAACAAAGGACATGAAACATAGAATGGACGGACAGAAAAACAAATGAGCACGTGATACAAGAATTAGATGTAGACTATAAACTGATTAGAGGAATTCAGCGGCGTGTTGTATTCGACGAACAAATATACCGAAACGTTAATAATTAGACGGTTCCAACCAATTGTATACACACACAAAGACTCCACATGTTTTGAGGAGAAATGAACTGGATAACTTTATAACAACAGGCAAGGTTGATCAGAAACAAGCAGAAGGAAGGCAGAGAGATAAATACCCGGATGGTTTGGCCACGTGGCATAACTGAGACAAGAACCTGTGGCGAAGTGGTCAAGCCGTTTGACGTTTGACTCGTGAGCCGAAGGTTGTGGGTTCGATTCCGGGCCGCGTCCTTCGGTTTACGAGTTAAATGTTTCGGAGACTCCCATGGGTCGTCGCTAAAAGCTACGGAGTTCGTGCTTTGTGCGACGCTTTCCGCACTGCGGAAAGAGACCGAGCCATATGGGATAAAACCCGGTGCAATGAAGTCGACCCTGTCGACTTTTAAGCGACCTTTTTTTTAAGAACACAGAGCTGGTCCACGACTCTGGTGCTCGTGTGAGATGGCAAATAATGACCTAACTGAGACAAGAATACAGAGCTCGTCCACGACTCTGGTGCTCGAGTGAGATGGAAAATAATGACCTAACTGGGACAAGAACACAGAGCTGGTTCACGACTCTGGTGCTCGTGTGAGATGGCAAATAATGACCTAACTGAGAGAAGAACACATTGCTGGTCCACGACTCTGGTGCTCGTGTGAGATGGCAAATAATGATTGCAGATGCTTAACGGCTTGGTACGTGATGATCAATGTGAAATTGTTTCTAGCAAATACAGAATTATATTGTAAACAAACATTATTTGTTAGTTCGTTAATTTTCTGTTACTTCATTGGTTGGATGGATAGTTGGTTGGTTGGTATTTCGTGGTTGGTTGGTTGGTTGGGTGGTTGGTTGGTTAGTTGGTTGGTTGGTAGGTTAGATGGTTGGTTGGTTAGTTGGTGTATTGGTAGGTTCTTTGCTTGGTTGTTAATTGGTTGGTTGGGTGGTTGGTTGGTATTTCGTGGTTGGTTAGTTGGTTGGTTGGGTGGTTGGTTGGTTAGTTGGTTGGTTGGTAGGTTAGATGGTTGGTTTGTTAGTTGGTGTATTGGTAGGTTCTTTGCTTGGTTGTTAGTTGGTTGGTTGGTTTGTTGATTAGATGGTTGGTTTCTTGTTTAGATGATTGGTTGGTTGGTTGATATGTTTTGGATGGTTGGTTGGTTGCTGGGTTGATATATATATATATATATATATATATATATATATATATATATATATATATATGGCTGAAATCAAGAAAGAGACAACAGGAGACTTGAGGGATGTTCTGGTACAGCTTCTCAGTCAGAAGAGAGACAAAGACGGCAAAGTAAACAAGAATGAAGTGGAGCAGGATGCTGAAGCATTTCATGAGAAACGATCTATGCACAGTCTGAAAACAATGTTCACTAGAGAGAGTAAAGCACACGTCAAAGCTGTTGCAGTTGCACATAAAATGCTTTACCATACAGACATTACAGACTTTATCAAGAAAGCCAGCTGTGGTGATGCAGAGAAAGCTTTATTGGCTATTGTGAAAGCCTTGGAAAACCAGACAACATTTCAAACAAAATGTTTAAAAGATACCATAAAAGTCATTAACACAACAAGAAAGACCTCTGACAAGGATTCTTGTATCTCAATCTGAGTTGGACCTTCCTGCTATCAAAGGAAAGTATCGCAAACTATATAAAAAATCCCTCAGAGAAGACATGGAGGAAGAGACCAGTGGAGACTATCAGAAAACCTTATTGAGAATAATTGATAAGGTCGATGAAACTGACCCTGAGACTGATGAAGATGACAATAAAACCCCGGCAACAGAACCGGATAAGAAAGATGAACTGGATGAAGATGCAAAACGTTTGTACCAGGCCATGCACAAAGCTGGTACAGATGAAGACACAATTATCGGTATAATTGTCAAGAACTCCAATTCTGACAGACAGAAACTGAAGCAGAGGTACCAGGAACTGTACTACCAGGTTCTGATCAAAGACTTAAAATCTGAGCTGACGGGGTATTCTGAACAAGTTCTCCTGACCTTGATGAAATAAACTGCTGAGTTTGACGCTTATTGTCTGCATGAAACTGTCAATGATGCCAACAGAGATGATTCCTTCCTGATTGGCTCTATTTGCTCAAAGAACAGAAATGAGCTTCGTAATATTAAAGATATATATATATATAAACAAGCATATAAGAACGATTTGGATCTGGACATTGTCATGACCACTATTGGAGATATCGGAGAGCTTCAACTGCAACTGGTCAGTGGCAAGATTGAACAGAACCCAGTGGATCAGGCTACTTTAAGCATTTAGTACAACAGCCCATGATGAATTAAATATGAAAGTCTTCTTGTCATATGCTCGTCCATCTACTGTTACACAAACAGTCATTCTTTGAAACATGATCTTTCATATAGCAAACTGACCATTATACCACCTTCATGGAATATCCATCCACTGGATGCATGTCATAAGGATACTTCTTAATTGACACATTCTTATCCCCAAGGATATTTTGTGTATGTGGCTATATGAATTCCTCGTTTCATCAATGATTACTACCACCGTAAAGTGTATGACATTAAGTCACTAATACATCGTGATAATCAAACCTGGTCATAGCAAACAAACAACTGTTGGCTTTCCAACGAGTAAATATGTTCTCCATGTATGAGGAATTTGTCCAGATTGAATTTCTAAATATCATTATCAATTAATGTCATGAGTACTTACATGTTCAGGCAGCGCTCAACACCTGTTCAAATTTCTGCTATGTAACTTACCCAGGAATTATCATGTTGTTTTCTCAGCCTACAGAGCTCAACGTATGAAGTCAACCAGAATACTGTTGTCGTCACTACTTTGATTGGGGCTCAACTATCTACCTGCGAGAGTTATTTTTCCGTTGTGTAGTGAGTTTAACTATATAGTATATACTATTTGATAGATATTGTATGACACTGGTTTTGTTCCCCGTATCCATGTATCTAATATGTTCGCCAGGAATGAGGCGCTGGAACCTCTTGCCCCCGGGTAGACTGGGCCGGTAGCTATCACAGCGGCTAATCTAGGAGATTGAAAACTCCGATTATAAACCCCCAAGTTTAAGGTGGACCGACATGCCGAGGACTGAATGGCCACGGGTGAGCTGGTCGTGAACGTGGAACGTCTGGTATGCGGGCGGGGCGGTGCCAGGCGTATGGACTCCTGAGGGTCATCCCCTGCCCCTTCCCTAGCAGGCAGGCTCTATTAGGGCGACAGATTATATCCTGCCGGCATATCTAACCAACTATGAATAATACAAACAATTATCGCCGAAGCAACGGAGTACGTGCTTTGTGCTCGATACCTTTGGCAGCAGCCAGTGGGGAAAGAATGAAGCGGAGAAGAAGAGGTAGGGGAGAGGGGGAAGGAAAAGGAAGAAGAGGGCTGGAGCCAGACGGGGTAGAAGGAAAACGGATCGTTTGGGAACTCTTTTAAGTGTCCTGGCTATACATGTTACATCAACCCACCTGGGCAGGGAAGACATGGGCAGGCTCTGGTGGTCAAGGACGGTTTACATCATTCAATACTGGATATGAGTGGGTTGGGTCAGGAGAGTAAAGAGGTGCAGGGAATGCGAATACAAATCGGCCGATACAGCTGGAACCTGATACATATATATGTGAGTGGGGAATCTTGCATAAGCAGAGAGAGATGGGACTGGTTGAAAGGTTCAGTGGACACCCCAGGTACCAGGTATCTCATATGTGGTGATTTCAACGCCTGCGCCAAGAATGGGACAGGTCGGGAGAGAACAGACTGGGTACTGCTCTTGCTGAGGCCTTGCTTGGGACGGATGTCGTCTGTCTAAATGACGAGACATCCACTTGGCTGGCAGTGAGACCGGGAGACCCTGACACGGCCATCGACCTGGCGCTTGTATCCCAAGAGGCGGCATCAGATATAAAATGGAGAGTCCTTGGAGACCATGGAAGTGACCACCGCCCCTGTTCTGTGCTGATACCTAAGTCTGGCACAGTTAGGGCTATAAGAGCTCGCAGGGCATTCAGTTATGATCACGATCACTCTTCGCTCTTGGGGCATCTTAGATCACTGGGAAGATCTAAACCAACAAGAAGAATCTTTACCCAACCACCATGGTGGACAGCAGAGGTGGAGAATTCATTGATGGAAAAGAGGGCGGTCATAAGGAATTGGCAGAGGTGCGGAGAGCAACCAATTCAGTTGACACAGAATTGGAAGATTCTGAAAGGTATTAAAAAAAGTAAAGGTGCAGGATTTTAAACTCCAGGAAGCAGAGGCAAAGAGGATTAAATGGGAACAGTTTATCAATGAAGTCGGTGGGGATGTGAAATTGGGAAAATTCTGCAGGCTGGACCAGCAGATGAAGAGACAGATGATGCCTGGTACACATGGCCCCATTTATGATGATAACAACCGACCTATGACAACTGACAAGGACAAAGGGGAGGGGAGCCTTTTCTTGCGTGATTTTTAAAACAGACTGATCAGCAAGATAGGGCTATTAGAGATAACGTCAGAGAAGCCTTGTCACGGGTCACCAGGAAGAAGGACTGTGAGATTAAAGTGGAGGACATTAGACGGGTACGGGATCTAAAGACACAGCGTCAGATCCGGATGAGGTGAGGTACTCCCATATGAGGAACATAAAATATGGAGACTAGGAGGAGATGGCTCTTTGTTTCAACCTAAGCATCAATACGGTGGAAATACCCCACGATAGGCTGCATAGCTACCTCGTCCCACTCCAAAAGCCAGGTAAGGATCACTTCAGACTTAATGGATACCGAATCATAACCCTGCAAAACACGTATGGCAAAGTCCTCGAAAAGATAGTAGCACGCAGGCTCCAGCAACATTTGGAAAGTCGGAATCTGCTTCCCCTAGGACTCGGGAGTTACCGGCCTGGAAAGGACACCTGGGACAATGCTGCAACTTTTGCATTTGATGTCTACGAGGGCTTCCAGGATAAACAGGAGACAGTGGCGGTAGCTCTTGACCTGGAGGATGCGTATAACAGGGTTAGGTATGATCGGTTAATACACACACTGTTGGACATGGAGGTCTGCCCTTGCCTTGTTAGATGGGTTGCGGCAGTCCTTTATGAGCGTAAGGTTGCACTGCGCATGGGTTCCTGGACTTCTGACCCCTGTACTATTACACCTGGGTTGCCGCTGGGATCTGCCTTGTCCCCAGTGCTCTTTAATGTCTAAAATCGAAGCTATTGAGATACCAGGTGTGGGTAGAATCTTTACATTTGCAGATGATGTGCTGTGTACAGACAGGGCAAAGACAGGGCCAGTTTGGCGAAAGACTTACAGGTGGTGGTAAACAAGGTGACGGAGTGGTGCAGGGACGCAGGGGCCATTATACACCCAGACAAGGCATCGGTTGTGTGGTACTCCCTGGATAACCGGATCGTCAAGGCAGAAGTTCCAGGTATTATGTTGAATGGATGTCCTCTTAGTCGAGAGAGTAAATTGAAGTATTTGGGTGTCACCTTTGACATGTCTTTTAAAGATCACGTGGAGGCTTTGGTGGTGAAGGCTGGTAGGGGACTATGACTATGGACTAGAGGGCTATGGCAGCAGCCGGGGTAGATCAGAGGATGCTGTACAGGCTCTTTCAGCAGTTAATAATTTCTGTCACTGAGTATGGTTTGGGGCTGCTGACAGTATCAAAGAGCCAGCTTGAAAGGTTGGAGCGCATACAGAAAGCTGCCGTGCGGTTAATCCTGGGTTGCACAAAGGACACACACATTATATGCATGAGGCATATCCTGGCGCTAACAACAATGACGGATAGGCACAGTATCCTCCAGGCAAAATGGTACCTGAGAGTTGCCGCAGACAGGTATCATCCGCTGCATGCAGCAATGGAATGGTCAAGAGTCATAGACTAAGACGAGGCACACAATCACAGTTTTTCCTGTAACACACAATCACAGTGTCTCCTGTAACACACAAACACAGTGTCTCCTGTAACACACAATCACAGTTTTTCCTGTAACACACAATCACAGTTTTTCCTGTAACACACATCCACAGTGTCTCCTGTAACACACAATCACAGTTTTTCCTGTAACACACAATCACAGTGTCTCCTGTAACACACAATCACAGTGTCTCCTGTAACACACAATCACAGTTTTCCTGTAACACACAATCACAGTGTCTCCTGTAACAGACAATCACAGTGTTTCCTGTAACACACAATCACAGTGTCACCTGTAACACACAATCACAGTGTCACCTGTAACACACAATCACAGTGTTTCCTGTAACACACAATCACATTGTCCCATGTAACACACAATCACAGTGTTTCCTCTAACACACAATCAAAGTGTTTCCTGTAACACACAATCACAGTTTTTCCTGTAACACACAATCACAGTGTCTCCTGTAACACACAATCACAGTTTTTCCTGTAACACACAATCACAGTGTCTCCTGTAACAAACAATAACAGTGTTTCCTGTAACACACAATCACAGTGTCTCCTGTAACACACAATTTCAGTGTCTCCTGTAACACTATTAAATCTTAAAATCTAAAACAGTATCTCAAATTCGGTCAATGCCTGTATCCGACAAGCATGACGTGAATGTTACTGGTGTGACGTGGATAGCCCTGAACTTCCATGCTCTTTGGTAATGCTAGTTTTCTCTTGTTGTATTGACTTTTTTCTGTTAGCATTTTATGAAAATGGCGTCAAATCTGGATTTATGAATTGTGTACGCAATCTCATCAAGTGTCTTTGCTTTTATTTTAATAAATTAAAAAGATCCCAGGCACTGAAGTCATAGAAAGAGCGACCATGCCCAGTATCCACACTCTACTAATGAAGAATCAGATTCGCTGGGCTGGTCACTTAACGCATGCCAGATCACAGGCTCCCTAAGTGAATTTATTACAGCGGGCTCCGTTGTGGTAAACACTCCCAAGACGGCCAGAAGAAACGCTTTAAAGACAGGACTTTAAGAGCTGTGAAGAAAAGGCTGGATAGAAAAACCACTACAGGAGATCCTCCTCCTGGAACGTCAGGCATTCTTTGCCCACATTGTCAAAGAAAATTTCGAACCAAAATAGGCCTTATCAGATGTCTTAGAACTCCCGGCTGCATACTATCAACCCCACTGAAAGAAATGAATGGTCATCATCATTCCTGATGGACAAACAACAATAAATTAAAGAATATATTGTGAATTTGACACACATTGCTCTTGTTTTCTTGTAGATAATTCTGTTTGTCTGTTTCAAAGTTTATATGCAGCCACAGCATGTCCAACTATTGCTGATATATCCAACTAATGATGCCACACCCAACTAATGCTGCCATATCCTACAAATGCTGACAAATCCACCTAATGCTGGCATGTTCAATTAATACTGACATATCCAACTAATGGTGCCACATCCAACTAATGCTGCCACATCCAACTAATAGTGACATATCCAACTAATGCTGCCACATCCAACTAATGCTGCCACATCTAAATAATACTTACATGTCCATGTAATGTTGACATATACAACTAATGCAGCCACATCCAACTAATGCTGCCACATCCAACTAATGCTGCCACATCAAAATAATGCTGACATATCCAACTAATGCAGCCACATCCAACTAATGCAGCCACATCCAACTAATGCTGACATATGCAACTAATGCAGCCACATCCAACTAATGCTGCCAAATCCAACTAATGCTGACATATGCAATTAATGCAGCCACATCCAACTAATGCTGCCGCATCCAACTAATGCTGCCGCATCCAACTAATGCTGCCACGTCCAACTAATGCTGCCACATCCAACTAATACTGCCACATCCAACTAATGCTGACATATCCAACTAATGCTGCCACATCCAACTAATGCTGCAACATCCAACTAATGCTGACATGTCCAACTAATGCTGCAATTTCCAAATAATGCTGCCACATCCAACTAATGCTGACATGTCCAAATAATGCTGCCACGTCCAACAAATGCTGCCATGTCCAACTAATGCTGCCACATCCAACTAATCCTGAGATATCAAACTAATGCTGCCACACCTAACTAATGCCGACATGTCCAACTAATGCTGACATATCTAACTAATGCTGCCACATCCAACTAATGCTACTATTTCCAACTAATGCTGCCACATCCAACTAATGCTGCCACATCCAACTAATCCTGAGATATAACACTAATGCTGCCACATCCAACTAATGCTGCCACATCCAACTAATGCTGCCACATGCAACTAATGCTGCCACATCCAATTAAGGCTGCCACATCCAACAAATGCTGCCACATTCAACTAATGCTGCCACACCTAACTAATGCTGACATGTCCAACTAATGCTGACATATCCAACAAATGCTGCCACATCCAAATAATGCTGCCACATCCAACTAATGCTGACATATCCAACACATCCTGTCATGTCCAACTAATGCTGAAACATCCAACTAATCCTGAGATATCAAACTAATGCTGCCAGACCTAACTAATGCTGCCATGTCCAACTAATGCTGCCACATCCAACTAATCCTGAGATATCAAACTAATGCTGCCACACCTAACTAATTCCGACATGTCCAACTAATGCTGACATATCTAACTAATGCTGCCACACCTAACTAATGATGACATGTCCAACTAATGCTGACATGTCCAACTAATGCTGCCATATCCAACTAATGCTGCCATATCCAACTAATGCTGCCATATCCAACTAATGCTGCCATATCCAACTAATGCTGCCATATCCAACTAATGCTGCCACACCTAACTAATGCTGACATATCCAACTAATGCTGCCATTTCTAACTAATGATGCCACATCCAACTAATGCTGCAACATCCAACTAATCCTGAGATATCAAACTAATGCTGCCACACCTAACTAATGCTGACATGTCCAACTAATGCTGATATATGCAACTAATGCTGCCACATCCAACTAATGCTGCCATGTCCAACTAATGCTGCCACATCCATATAATGCTGCCACAACTAACTAATGCTGCCACATCCAACTAATGCTTCCACATCCAACTAATGCTGCCACATCCAACTAATGCTGCAACATCCAACTAATGCTGACATGTCCAACTAATGCTGCCATTTCCAAATAATGCTGCCACATCCAACTAATGCTGACATGTCCAAATAATGCTGCCACATCCAACTAATGCTGACATGTCCAAATAATGCTGCCACGTCCAACACATCCTGCCATGTCCAACTAATGCTGCCACATCCAACTAATTCTGAGATATCTAACTAATGCTGCCAGACCTAACTAATGCAGACATGTCCAACTAATGCTGACATATCTAACTAATGCTGCCACATCCAACTAATGCTGCTATTTACAACTAATGCTGCCACATCCAACTAATGCTGCCACATTCAATTAATCCTGAGATATTAAATTAATGCTGCCACAACTAACTACTGCTGAAATGTCCAACTAATGCTGACATATCCAACTAATGCTGCCATGTCCAACAAATGCTGACATATGCAACTAATGCTGCCACATCCAACTAATGCTGCCACATCCAACTAATAATGCCACATCCAACAAATGCTGCCACACCTAACTAATGATGACATGTTCAACTAATGCTGACATATCCAACAAATGCTGCCACATCCAACTAATGCTGCCACATCCAACTAATGCTGCCACACCTAACTAATGCTGACATGTCCAACTAATGCTGACATATCCAACAAATGCTGCCACATCCAACTAATGCTGCCACACCTAACTAATGCTGACATGTCAAACTAATGCTGACATGTCCAAATAATGCTGCCACGTCCAACAAATGCTGCTATGTCCAACTAATGCTGACATGTCCAACTAATGCTGTCACACCTAACTAATACCGACATGTCCAACTAATGCTGACATATCTAACTAATGCTGCCACATCCAACTAATGCTGCCATTTCCAACTAATGCTGCCACATCCAACTAATTCTGAGATATCAAACTAATGCTGCCACATCCAACTAATACTGACATATCCAACTAATGCTGACATGTCCAACTAATGCTGACATATCCAACTAATGCTGACATGTCCAACTAATGATGACATATTTAAATAATGCTGTCATGTCCAACTAATGCTGACATATGCAACTAATGCTGCCACATCCAACTCATGCTGCCACATCCAACTAATTCTGCAACATCCAACTAATGCTGACATGTCCAACTAATGCTGCCATTTCCAAATAATGCTGTTATGTCCAACTAATGCTGCCATGTCCAACTAGTCCTGAGATATCAAACTAATGCTGACATGTCAAACTAATGCTGGCACACCTAACTAATGCCGACATGTCCAACTAATGCTGACATATCTAACTAATGCTGCCACATCCAACTAATGCTGCCATTTCCTACTAATGCTGCCACATCCAACTAATGCTGCCACATCCAACTAGTCCTGAGATATCAAACTAATGCTGCCAAACCTAACTAATGCTGACATGTCCAACTATTTCTGACATATCCAACTAATGCTATCATGTCCAACTAATGCTGACATATGCAACTAATGCTGCCACATCCAACTAATGCTGCCATATCCAACTATTGCTGCCACATCCAACTAATGCTGCCACATCCAACTAATGCTGCAACACCTAACTAATGCTGACATGTCCAACTAATGCTGACATATCCAACTAATGCTGCCACATCCAACTAATGCTGACATGTCCAACAAATGCTGCCACACCTAACTAATGCTGACATATCCAACTAATGCCGACATGTCCAACTAATGCTGACATCTAACTAATGCTGCCACATCCAACTAATGCTGCCATTTCCATCTAATGCTGCCACATCCAACTAATGCTGCCACATCCAACTAATCCTGAGATATCCAACTAATGCTGCCACACCTAAATAATGCTGACATGTCCAACTAATGGTGACATGTCCAACTAATGCTGCCACTTCCAACAAATGCTGCCATGTCCCACTAATGCTGACATGTCAAACTAATGCTGCCACACCTAACTAATGCCGACATGTCCAACTAATGCTGCCACATCCAACTAATGCTGCCACATCCAACTAATCCTGAGATATCAAACTAATGCTGCCACCCCTAACTAATGCTGACATGTCCAACTAATGCTGACATATGCAACTAATGCTGCCACATCCAACTAATGCTGCCACATCCAACTAATGCTGCCACATCCAACTAATGCTGCCACATCTAACTAATGCTGCCACACCTAACTAATGCTGACATGTCCAACTAATGCTACCACATCCAGCTAATGCTGCCACATCCAACTAATGCTGACATGTCTAACTAATGCTGACATATCCAACTAATGCTGACATATCCAACTAATGCTGCCGTGTCCAAATAATGCTGCCACGTCCAACAAATGCTGCCATGTCCAACTAATGCTGCCACATCCAACTATTGCTGCCGTTTCCAAATAATGCTGACATGTCCAAATAATGCTGCACGTCCAACAAATGCTGCCACATCCAACTAATGCTGCCACATCCAACTAATGCTGACATGTCTAACTAATTGCCCATACGAGCATTGAAATCACCGAGCATATAGATGTAGTCGGATTTTGGAACTGACTTGATTGCAAAGTCTAACTCCTCATAGAACGAATCCTTCACATCATCAGAGGAAGAGAGTGTCAGTGCATATGCAGCGATAATGCTGGCATAACCATAAGTAAGTGTTTCCCAAGCTCAGTGATAGAAGTCTTTCATTACCTTCCGCTTGAATTTCAATCATTCTCAGTAGCGAATTCTTCACTGCACCATGTTGCCTTTTTTTCTGCCTGCCCTGTACATTCCAAAAAAGTGTAATTGTTTTCCCTGAGTGATTCTTCTTCAGCGAGGCTAGTCTTCTGCAGTCCTGCAATATCAATTGTAAGACGACTGAGTTCGGCATTAATCACAGCCGTTGTTCTCACTTCGTCAATATTCGTCAGGTCAATGGAAAATTATGGACACATGGATCTTACGTTCCATGTTGCAAGCCGTAGCTTGCATTTTCTATTTTGTTTTCTTTTTAGTAGTTCCTGGTGCATTGGTTTTACAGCCTGCGATTCAGATGTTGTCCTAGCCCAGAGCACTAATTGAAGCAGGCAGGCTATGGCGAATCAGCGCCCAATTGGCCGGGGGCTGCCCAGATTGAGGCGGGAGGTAGCTGATCAGTGACATCTGTAGGTGTCTCCCACCGTCAGAGGCCTGGTATGCGGCTCTCGAACCGCGTTCGCAAGGCTGCGACCACGGATACCGGCAACCTCAGATATAGAGGTAAATTATTTTTGTATTTAGTCTGTTCAATAATGGAAGGGTATATACCCGGGAAGAGAGGAAGAGGAGGGCCAAAGAGAAGATGGGTGCAGGATGTGACGGATGATCTCCAGATGGATGTATCAGACGCGGGACATCTTGCTTATGATTGAGAGGTTTTCCGGAAGGTTGTTATTGGAGAGAGGTTCTGCAAAGGACATGCTACTGAATGAATGAATGAGTTTGTCCTCTTCTATCCTAAAATATAGTATAAATAACAATGGTAGTTAGTCCTTCCCTTCTATCCTACGATATAGAGGTCAATAAACTTGGTATTTAGTCTTTTCTCTTCTATCTTAAGACATCCATTCATCATGTTCCGTGCCGATAAGCGTGAGCGATCATGATCAACCATTTCACCCGATCACCAGGTTCGAGTAACAGTTCAGTGTTCTTGTCTCGACCATAGCACGCTGCAAAGTCATCCATGCATTTAATTTCTTGACTTCACCTTGTTCACTTCCCCTCGGTCTTGCCAGTTGTCGCCAAATTCTCCAATTTATTTCTTTTCATAACATACTCAACACATTTAGACTGTCTACGTCTAATTTCTGTTTCGACTTTCTACGTCTAATTTCTCTTATCAGTTTACGATTTTCATTTGTTTCTTGTGGGACTTTGTCATTGATTTTTCTGTATGTCCATGGTTTGCTTTGCATTCTCCTCAGAAACCACATTTCCACAGCCATCAGTTGATTTTCAGCTTGTCTGCACATTGTCCACGCTTCCCATCCATATAAAATTGCAGGTTCTGTAACATCTCAACACTCTTTTTCTCGTTGCAATTGACATCTTTCTATTGGTCAGTATGTTTTACATCTTGTAAAAGGCTACCTTCGCCATAGAAATTCTTCTTTTAACCTCTTCAAAGCATCTCCCATCTGATGTTAATGTCTTCTCATAGCACGTCCAAAAATATTGACTGTCTACGTATAATTTCTCTGATCAATTTACGATTTTCACTTGTTTCCTGTAGTACTTGGTCATTGGTTTTTTTTTTTTTTTTTTTTGGGTCTGTCCATGGTATTCTTTGCATTCTCCTCAGAAACCACATTTCTACAGCCATCAGATGTTTTTCAGCTTGACTGCTCATTGTCCATGTATTACATCCATACATAAGTACAGCGTATCCTGTGGGGAAGAAAACATCCACCGCAAGCTTCTAATCTTTGATTTTTTAATTGAAAAATGCCACTCTGCACGAAGCACACCTGCCTTCACCCTTACAGAAAGGATGCGTGATATATGTATTATGATAATGTACACAAGGCTGTCCACATACAACAGATGGTCTGATGCTATGTACTTGTGTACACGTGTAAGAAGTTTAGTTCAGGTTCTTCCAACGTATTCATAACATGTCCAGCCCAGCTCAATATCAACTTCGCCAATGCTACTTTCCTGCTTCCTCTACTCTTAATTACGATCCAAACGGAACGACGTGGCAGAGCTCTTCTTGGCTTCCCCAAGTTCATAAACCTCTACGGCGACACATGCCACAATGTAACTAGGTCATCATTCAGCACAGGACATTCCGACTGATCGAGGTGCAGCTTTCATTGGTTTTCGCCATTGGTTTTTAATCAACTGGCTCCAGTTTAAAAGGACATCCACTCGAAATAATCAGTAAAGAAACACGCTGTTGCCAAGATGTACAGCGTGGGAGCCTACAAGAAGAAGAAGAACGTCGAGAGCCCACCTGCTAGCTGCATCAAAGAGCCTGATACTACAGCCATCACTGAAGCTACTACGAGGGAGAAGATTGACATCCCAACACAGTCAAGAACCAAGACTGCAGAGAAGGAGGAGAAAGACACCAGAGTCGGAAACACCGACTCAAACACAGACCGATGGGTTGTCAAGCGGATTCCTGTGGAGCTGACAGATGAAGAAATCCTGAAGCAGCTACGTGAAGAGAATCTTCACATCCGATTCTTGAAGGTGGAGCGGCTTCTCACCTACTCCAAGATGCCTACAACCTTGGCAGTAGTAACGTCGGAGGGCAGCGAGATGCCGAACACAGTATCATTCAACAAGAGAATCCAGCAACCAGAGAGATTCATATCAAGAATCACGCAATGTTCCAGATGTCAGAAGGCCGGCCACAGTAGAGCTACGTGTCGAAGTAAGACGGAAATATGCCGATACTGCGCCGATCACCACGCCTTCAAGGAGTGTCCGCTGGCCAAGCTGGACACGGACTTCCGAGAACCCAACAACAAAAGAAAGTGCGCCAACTGCCTGGGCAAACATGGAGCAAGATACCTGGGCTGTCCGTACCTGCAGAGACACAGAGACGTCTTAAAGATCGCCATCATCACAAAGACACCATTCAAGGAAGCAATGCTGAGGGGCGAGACACCCACGGGTATAGCACAAGCTGAAAGAGATCAACTTCAAAAGCAGATAGACGAGTTGAAGAAGCAAGTCAAGGCACTGCTGACGACGACTCCGACCAGTGATAATGGGAAGCTGCTGGCCGACATGAAATAAATCCAGCTCAACATCAAACAAGAGATTCATCGCATGGCTGAGATGAAGAAGGAGAACGAAGAAATCCTACAAATGATCAAGACCGAAAGAGAACTGCAAAGAGCTGAAATGGAACTCTTTCAAAACAAACCAACAGAAGCCACACAAGAACTCACAGAAAAACCGCAAGAAGAAACCCAAGAGACCGAGTCTGAACAGCAAGCTAAAGCCAGCAGCCCAACCACAACGCCCAAGAGGGAACTACTATACCGTCGGATCTCTGAAGGAGGCACAGAATACCCAGTCGACAAGGAGGAACTCGAGCGCGAGGAATTCAGAAGGCGCTGGGAAGAAAAAGAAAAGAAGAAGCCTAAAAAGCTCCGGGGGAAACCAATGGTATACCCAGTAGTACACTACAACTGTGAGGCCGACTTCAAGTACTATATCGAGGACGGTGAAATCGTTCCATGGCTGACCACGGAGGAAGAAAATGCTAGGCAGCAGATACGCAAACGCAACAGTGAAAACAGGCGTTAAGAGGAAAATGAAAACGTCGAAAAGGTCCTACAGAAACTACACAAGAAAGGAGACAAAAAGACCAAATAAAAAGTCCTTCAAAGGACTGCAACCAATCAAGCCAGGAGCCTGCACCAACAAAGAAAACAAGTGGAAACATGCACAAAGGACAGCCGCCGACCGATCCCCCAGCTGGAGTGGGATAACGAAAAGTCCTTATAAGGACTGCAGCCAGACGAGCCAGGAGCCTACACAAACAAAAAAAACCACAACAACAGAAGAGCACAAAGGATAGCCGCCGACTATGTCACAGACACAAACGCTACATAACCAGTCCGAGATAGCACTCACAAGACAAGAATTAGAGCTAATAAACCCACAAAACCACGTACCTCAACAATAACCACAGCTGATGAAGCAGGTTAGACGAGGTCGAATTTGGAATTTTTGTTTTTGAAATGGAATCGGAATCGGAATAATCAGTTGCAACTGATGTTCAGTTTATCTATCACATTATTCAAATGCTCAGATGTAGGCCTAGGTCAGATATAACTAAGCTACCGTACAATAGTAAAAGGTACTATCTGCTTTCTGTTAACGCTGAATGTTCAGCGGCGCTCACCAATCTATACTCTTCATATTATGCCAGCGGCTTCAGCCTGAGGAGCGACATTGGGAGAATACACACCTTATCCTACTGCGAGGAAATGCAAACTAAAAATTACATGTCATGGCAGGGATAGAACATGCCTTAAACCTTGGGCGGCAACTGGTTTAGGATCGAAGCTCCGATAGGCAGACTCTTAAAGCATTGCTTTATTTGGTTGTTTCTAGAAATGAGGTTTGAAGATTGAGCACACCTCATTACTGGCAAAGTTGATCGCTTTCGGGTACGAATTAAAGCTTTACTTTTCTGATCCGGCAGCTTCTGCAGATTGTCTTGTTCCAGACGTATTGTTGTTACCTTTCCTCTGAAGTGAGCTAGACAGGGATCATGCTGCATGGGCAACACATAGTCTCAACAATTCAGCCAAGGATTTGTGCTAATGAGAGTTATAACGCCGTTTGACAAATGATCGTCTCTCAAGACGGCTAGGTGCCAATCAGCCAGTCAGTCAGTCAGCCAGTCAGTCAGTCATGTGGGTGGCGAGTGTGTTCAATCTTTAATTATTCCAAGATTTCTGTGTAGTATGATATGTGGTGCTCGTCCTATGTATGTCAACAGCTTTCTTTGGTCATGTGATGAGAGGAGAGGCATTGGTGAACATCGTGACAACTGGAAAGAGGGAAGAGAGGCACAAGCAGACCAAGAGAAATGATGCTGGATGGACTGAGACGGTGGCATGGAGGAATATCATCAACATAGTTGATTCAGAACACCAGAAGACCGAGATTGTGGATAGACATGAACGCCTAAGCCAGTTGAAAGGGAACTTGATGATAATGATGATTATGAGTCGCCACTCTATGGGAAATGTGGTTAGTAACACGCCGGCGACCTTTACTTCCGAGTAAATTGTATGTACCCGTTACATGCCTCCCTGACCTGGAAGCACATGTTTATTTATATTAAAAAACAACATTGTCAACTGTCATTTATTGCCAATAGAACCTTGCGGTGTATGACAGGGGAGTCTTAAACCTCAGGAATTAAGGCCGCCTGGCTAGTGCAGTCGCCACAAACTGTGCAGGTAAAGTTTCTTTTTGCCCCCGACAAAACAAAAACTTCACACCTTACTGAAGATACGAACCCGGGTCTCTCGTAGGAGAATCCGGCATTATAGCCACTCGGCCATCCGCTCCTCCCAGGTAAGACTAAAAACATCTTATACAATTTCTTTTATATTAATACTAGCTGACCCGGCCCGGCTTCGCCCAGTCCCTGGTGGGGAGCATCTCATTTAATTCATATAAGTAGTCATATAAGCTCCCGTTCCCGTTCCCGACTATCTATCTGTCTGTCTGTCTATCTGCCTGTCTGTCTAATCATTTATTGGTTGCAGTTAGAACAACCTTAGATAAACGAAGACCAACTTACAAAAAGCATTAGAAAGAGCACTTAAAAGATCTTTACATCTTCCCCAACAATTAACTTGGGTAAATGGAGCGGCAGCAGCAGCAGCAGAAGAAGAAAAAGGAGGAGTAGGAGGAGGGATGAGGAAGAGGGTGGAGGAGGGAGGAGGAGGAGGGAGGAAGAGATAGGCGGAGAGATGAGGAGGATGGAGGAGGAGGGACGAAGAGGAGTAGGGAGGAATAGGAGGGAGGAGGATGGAGGAGGAGGGAGGAGGAGGAGGAAGAGGGAGGAGGAGGAAGAGGGAGGAGGAGGGAGGAAATAGGAGGAGAGAGGAGGAGGAGGGAGGAGGAGGGAGGAGGAAGGAGGAGGAGGGAGGAGGAGAGAGGAGGAGGGAGAAGGAGGAGGATAAGGAAGGAGGAGGAAGAATGAGGAGGGGGAGGAGGAAGAGGGAGGAGGAAGAGGGAGGAGAAGGGAGAAGGAGGAGGAGAAGGAGGGAGGAGGAGATTGCAGGAGGGGGAGGAGGGAGAGGGAGGAGGATGGGGAGGAGGAGGAGGGAGGAGGGAGAGGGAGGAGGAGGAGGGAGGAGGTGGAGGGAGAAGGAGGAGGGAGGAAGAGGTAGGAGGAGGGAGAAGAAGGAGGGAGGAGGGAGGAGAAGGAGGGGGAGGAATGATGAGGAGGGAGGAGGAGGAGGAAGAGGGAGGAGGAGGGATATGGAGGGAGGAGGTAGAGGGAGGACAATGAGGGAGGAAAATGGAGGAGGGAGGAGGAGGAGGAGGGAGGAGGAGGGATGAGGAAGAGGGAGGAGGAGAGGAGGGAGGAGGAGGGGAGAATGGAGGGAGGAGGAGGGAGGAAGAGGGAGGAGAAGGAGGAGGGAGGAGGAATGAGGGGGAGGAGGGAGGAGGAGGAGGGAGGAGGAGGGAGGAGGAAGGAAGAGGAGTGATTAGGAGGAGGGAGGAGGTAGAAGGAGGAGGAGGGAGGAGGAGGAAGGAGGAGGTAGAGGGAGGAGGAGGAAGAGGGAGGAGGAGGATGAAGAGGAGGGAGAGGGAGGAGGGGGAGGGGAAGAGGAAGATGGTAGGAGGAGGAGGGGAGAGGAGGAGGAGGATTATAACGCATATGCCTGTAGATTTAATAATGGCTGAAGTTGTTCCATGTCTTCTTAGAGTTGGCGACAGTATAAAGAAATATAAAATCTTCAAACTTGATAGATATAAGGTAACTATTATTTATTTATTATGTTGTTAATAACCGACATGACTGTAGATAACTTCTTTAAACATAAAAAGATGTGTTACAATGTTATGCATTATGCATTATTTTTATGAAAACTTTGAAAATGCCTTAAAGATTATATTATTATTTATTATAACTCATATGCCGGTAAATAACTATAGACAAAGAGTTTATAAATCATTGAAAACCATGCAACAATATAACTATAAGTTATATAGCAATGTTATTAAAAGTTATACCCCTTGAAATAACTTTTCTAGAGTTAAGTCCCCTTGCTATATTGAAATTATAATGAAAAATGAAATATTAAATAATATTGAGTAAGTAGCCGATTTTACACTAAATAAAATATGATAGTTGGCGGCGCGGGAATGAGAGAAAGACGTGTAGAAAATTTCATCTCAATCGGATGGACCGTTCTCGAACACATAAAGGACAGACATACAGACGGAGATTGCCTTTTATATATAAGATTTGGTGGGCATAATAAGTGATTTACCTTCATTTGTGATTCGCTGAGGATTATTTGATTTAAAAAAAAAAAAAATTATGAGTGTCTGGAATCCACAAGGGTAATTGAATTTACGAGGGGGATTCAAATGAAAATCTCAAATGGTTTGTTTTTACGTTATGTTAATTTATTCTTTAAACGTGAAGAACAAATGTATCATTTTACGAAAAATCTGTTATGGTTGCTCGGTGTGCCCGACACGTTTGTGAAAAGTCTGTTACAGAAGTCATGCCGTTTTGAAACTTCCTACTCCACTCATACACTTGCTGGACTGATAGGAATGCATCACCATAAGGGACCTTCATTCGCAGATGAATTTATATAGGTTTCAATCATTCACCGATCAAATAATGTTCTTTTGTGGTGCATGTGAAAAGTGGGGCAGAAATCTTTAAATTGTCCTTATAACGCCACTTTGTTTTTCATCACCGTGATGTCACGTGGTTAACACTCTTGACATCCTTAACAACAATATTGACAGTTTACAAGACAATGGCATGGTTACTGTAATTTCTATCACACTTATAAGATTTTAATTTGAAGCCCTCTAATAAAAGCACTCGGAAAAGAGAAGAACAATCAGGAATGAATATTCTGGGGAGGGCATGGACGGAGCGAGGATTGGAGGATGTGAGTGAGTCGGCTGAGATCCTAATCCCTCAACGAGAGATAAATACTGAAATATGATGTAATATGAAGAGATGTCAGATCTCAGAATGATAAACGTAATTTATCATAACGACATGTTTGATTGGTGCTGGGTAGTTGTCACATAATCTAAATGTCTGTCTGTCGGAGCTCCGATCCTAAACCAGTTGCCGACTAAGGCTGAGGGCCTGGTCTGCCTTGCCATGACAGTTAGTCTTTAGGTTGCATTTCCCCACGTTGGGATAAGGCTTGTACCCTCCCATTCCGCTCCTCCACCTGAAGCCGTCGGCACAATGTTGGGGGGCCGGGTTTGGTGAACGCCGCCCAACATTAGGCTCTAACAGAAAGCAGGTAGTAACGACTACTGTCATACAGTAGCTCAGTCATATCTGACTGAGACTTGACTAGCATCACAACACATTTTTCCCACCGCGTTTCCATCCTGTCTCAGGATATTGCGGTCAACACCAGCATCTTTCAGCTGTATGTTGATTCCTAGGCTAGATTACGCTCATCAGCACGCCACGACTTTCTGAGCGACCGGCTCCATACTCTGGTAATTCACTGGCGCGACTCGAACCCCTTCAAATTCTCGTGCGCTCACGTCAACCACGAGAGCATTCGGAGTTACGGAGAAAGCTGCTATCGCCTCAGGCAGGGAGATGGGCATCACAACACATATAACATATAAATTGTACTTGACGTGTGTACACTAGCTTCATGTACGTTAATTGGTTTATGTTCACACACAGGCATCTAAATCAAGAACAATAATAGTAGGTTGTCTGTGTGCACTGTTTTATTATAGAGTTACTTCTGCTGGACCGGGTGTAAGGCTTGCTTGACGTCTCATCTCATTCCTTCTGTTTGTGGTGTTGATCGACAACTCTATATCCATGGCCATGAGAATTGCCTCACATCAGCGTCATAGTTTCAATCGAAGGTAGAACTTAAGAGATACATTACATAATTTATTGTTGAGCTTGCTCGCCCTGAACTCAAGCATAGTCCACACACGCTACTTACTTATACACTGACAACAGCACTGGATTAAATTGTGCGCTTGGATTAACTTCCTCTATTACCAGTGTCCCTCGCCATCAGACTTCTCCGACTTCAGAGGTACTTGGATTTGTGTGTCCCAAGTCAAGGATTAGAAGTCAACATTTTAGGCCAAATGACCAGTGTAGGGGTTAAACATCCTACCTCAGCACACCGGATGTTTAAGAAATGTCGCTCTTATCCATTCTGCCATGCTGACCTCCCATTACGTCAGTAAAATGTACGGCTTGTTTTTCTTGCATGCCTGCTGGTTAAGAATGGTCTTTATCACAGGTAACGCTGCCTCTCACTTTTATGAACTCTTTAATCCGACAGAGATTTTATTTGTACGAGGGTGTTCATACTTTATTAAATCATAAAAGCCTCCAGGCCAGTATTTCGGACATATATTTCTCAGGCTTCTTGGCGAGATAACTTAATCTAACCGTTTTATTACGTTTTGCGATGGATATACATTTTAATGAGTTGTTGCCGTTGTCTTGCACTTATGCCGTTAGACATCGTGGGAAGAATTAATTGGAGCTCCACTGCCTGTGACTAGCTCCTTTCCTCAGATATCCTCCATATTTATGTTAGCAATATTGTTTAAGATTATGTAAAATCCCTACCGGTTTGCAAGCCTTGTCATATGTTCCTTACTGAATTTACCATATTTTAATGATTCTGAGTATAACAAACAACATCATTGCATTCTAGATATCCCATCAATTCACCGTGTATAAAAACACGATTGCTCAAATATGTCAGCATTATCGATTAGGCGACTCTAAATATTGCTAAGCAAGCAGAAGGATTTCCTCTTACATCTTGGAATACCGTGGGGATAACATACTCTACATTCCAACAATATCTGTGTCTCTGCAAATAGTATTTCAGCTGAAGTAATATTCGCTTATACACTTCATGTGATATGTAACTCTGCAGTATGTGATTAACTGACACGATGCAGCGACATATGCCAGGCAAGAAATCGTGCAACATATTGTTAGTGACTTCTTTGTTTATATTCACTAATCAGTACGTTGTTTTAAACATTTAAATAGTGTCTTTTATTCGATCCATATCTATTGTTACCTTCTTTATTCGCTTCTATGTATGTGTTATATTCTCTGGCTTTATACGCTCTGGGAGTTTCATTGTTTAAATCACCATCATGTGCCACGACGATAAGCGTAGGCGGTCGTGTTTCGCCATCTCACACGATCACCACAATCGTGGATCAGCTCTGTGTTCTTGTCTTGTTCATGCCACGTGGCCAAGCCATCCAGGTATTTACTTCTCAGCCTTCCCCTTCTTGGACATTGTTGTAACAGAGAGTGTTAAGACAGGACGCCCCTTGAGTATTAAGAAAACAATAACAATTGGGATATCAAAGAAAAGGATGACACCAAAATGTGAAATGGAAATAGAAGGGACAATTCTATGCCACGTGGCCAAGCCATCCAGGTATTTACTTCTCAGCCTTCCCCTTCTTGGACATTGTTGTAACAGAGAGTGTTAAGGCAGGACGCCCCTTGAGTATTAAGAACACAATAACAATTGGGATATCAAAGAAAAGGATGACACCAAAATGTGAAATGGAAATAGAAGGGACAATTCTTAACAGAGTGGAAAATTTTAAATACTGTCTTCTGTCATACGGCACCTCAGTCCTAGCTGATTGAGACCTGGCTTTATATAATATTGGGCACTCTTCCGACAGACGGGTCTAAATAGTTCTGCAGTGAATAATTTTATATAACTAACTCTAACCCTAACCCTAACCCTAATTACTTATTCACTGCAGAACTATTTAGACCCGTCTGTTGGAAAAGTGCCTAATATTGATACCTTAAGATATCCATGCTAGTTTATGATGTTGTGTTTGGTTACTCCTGGTGTTGAAGGTTTGTCTCGTAACATCTTATGATTTCTTTTCAATCCTAAAAATGTTAAACTACTAATACTAACTTTTGCTCACAGATAAATCTATTTTTGGTTTCACAGTCGATGTCATTCCACATGTACTCTCCAGCAGGCCGGATCTCTATGCAGTATTCATCTGTTACGTATAAGAAGAAACATAAAAGATAAGTACATGCCACCATTACTCATTCACAAGTAGATCAGGCCTTGGACTGGGCGTGAAGCTATCCTGATAATTCAATGTCGTAGTCATGTGGGTCATACAAATGTGGGTATAGTACCATATATCCAAAGCGACTAAGGGGTATACAAGATTCACTGACTGAATGACTGACTGTTGTAGTCAATAATCATCATCACCTTCCACTTCTGCCGTCAAGCCTCGTGGGAAGGAATAATTTGCGTTCCAGCGCCCGGTGCGCGGCACTGGATAGTGTCACTCCGTGTGGTTGTACAATGTCTTTGATGTCGTCAGTCCATTTTCCTCTTGGACGTCCTCTTGGTCTCGTCGCAAATGATCTTTGATGTTGTAGTCGATACAGCAGAAATATAGATCTCTGTGTCGCCACTGATCGCATTCCATAGAGGGCAAAGATTAGAAAGGGCATAAAGGCAAAATATGAATTTTTTCGGATACGTTTGACTCTGAGTGCGTAAAACGTCAGATGGTGTGTAATGGCAGAAATGACCAAGTTTTCACATGCATTTACTGCGGACGAACATTTACCGCGCGAATTCATCTGATTTGTCACATTCTTTGTAGCCTCTGGTTGTAATTAATTGGCTTTTTGTATTGAAGTACAATGTATCACACTATCGTTAAGGCGGCAAGGTGCCAATACAATATTATTTAATTCGATGGTGTTACATTGCTTGCTTAATTAATGTTAGTTTGTCTTAAAGCATTTATATCGTGTTCTTTAGTAACCTCACTATATACGTCTTTGCTATTATTACATTGTTACCGTTTGTCTATCAACTTTAAGGTAACTTCAATCATCTATTTATGATGTCTTTTTTTTTTCTTCTCTCGGGAATTGCCTCTGCCTTTGCTTGTTTGATGAATGGTCTCTCTTAGCATTTCTCAATGTTTATACATACTTTATATTTTAATTACTGCATTATACCTATTTTTCACAATTACAGTATTTTACGGAGTATAAGACGCAATTTTGTCTTCAAATAATTGCCTCCAAAATTCAGGTGCGAGTTACACTCGAAATTAATATCAAAATGTCCAGTGTTTGATTTAAAATTCCTTCCAGTCTTAAAAATTGGCCATATATTCGATACCGCGGGAAACCTATATTATATGGACGCGAATATGGACGAAAACTGCTCTGACATTTGATGTGTCGGGTAACAGAACTGTTGCCATGAAAGGTGCTAAAACTGTAACTATAAAAACAAGTGGACATGAGAAAATGCACTACACTGTTGTCCTTTCATGTTGTGCTGACGGTACTAAACTTAATTCAATGATCATTTTCAAGCGCAAAACAATGCCAAAACCTTCTGAAATGCCGCCAAATGTTGTTGTTCACGTACATGACAAGGGTTGGATGGACGAGGCTGGTATGAAATTATGGATTAACAGAGTGTGGGAGAGAAGGAAAGGTGATTTATTGAAGAAGAGTTCTCTTCTTGTGCTAGATCAGTTTAGTAGTCATTTGAAAAATTCTGTGAAAGAGAAATTGAGACAGGGAAATACAGAGCTTGCTGTTATTCCGGGAGGACTTACTTCACAATTGCAACCTCTTGGTGTGTCGATAAATAAACCATTTAAAGTGTATATGAGAGAAGGATGGAACAAATGGATGATGGATGATGTAGTATAACAAAACGTCCTTACTCTTTCCTAGCATTGACGCCCTTACAAATACCAATCCCTAATAATTACTGTTTAAGTACCTTACTTTTGGGGAAAGAAAAAACAGCGATAGCACAGCCAAATTTATGTGACATTAGTTATATTTAGGCTGGCGGCTGAGCAAAATACCTGGCCAACCGTCGTCTATTTTTTTAAAAACAAAGGCTAGTGTCTATTTTGGTTCAGGTGAACAAAGAAGACAGAAGTGTTAAGTCTTTTCCTTCGGGGATTGGCGATTTTGCCCTAAGAACCATCATTCTCTGCAGCAATGGTATGTTAAATCTACATTATTAATATGTATGCATGTATCTTGATAAGGTAAATAAACCATTGTTTAATTAAGAATTAGTTAGAATGATAAATCAACAATTCTTGTAAACCAGAGTCTGAATGATGTTTAGCACTGAGCACATGTGTGTGCCAAGCTGTAAAAATTTTGCTATACTTTTACAATTTCAAATCCCTATGTTAAATCTCTTATAGGCATTGTGAACTTATATCTAACTAGCAGTGCTTATAACCTATAAATATTATGTGTACTGTAGAGTATCAAACTGATGTCAGAAACGCTTTCTAGAACTTTTCTCAATGCGGGAGCAGACTCTTGATTACATACTTCATAGTAGAGAACTTGTGCCTGCCACTTTCAAATATCCTATGTGTTGTAGATTCACTGTGAAGGACATTTCAAGAAACATTATCCATGCGGAGACACACAAATAATACGCATACTCTGGACTCTTAGTCAGTGGATAAAATGCTTTGCCACATCCTAATCTGTAACTTGAACTCTCGTGCCGAATTTTGGTACAAACTTCTTGTTAACATATTAGTAACCACTCAATATGGGTGACAGAGATGTAATATTTTCATAAAGATGCTAGGAAATTGCCATTCGGAAATTGCCCTGTTTGAGATATAAATTCAAGAACAAAAAAGTAGACGCATGATATACATTAGAATGTTCTGGTAGGAAATGCCTTCAAACCGCATCACCTCACTGTGGTAGGAAAGGAAGCGAAGATTGATGTTCATAAATTGCTTGCAATATTCAGAAGACTGGACCATGCGGCATAAGTTATTCTGATAAATAACACTCCGAATACTAGCAGTACTTGGCAAAATATATCACACCGTTCACTAACCTCATGCTGCTGTAAGCAGTGGGGGAAAACAATTTATGTGTTAGTTTATGGATTAACCCATGAGGAAATCCAAAAACATAGGCTCCTTACATCATCCTTATGATTAATTATTATGTATGATTATCACGTACTTGAGATATTAGAGAAATGTACATGATGGTTTTCTCTGTTAGGAGAATTATATTCTGTCCTGATTGTTACTCTTTACTGTGGGAAATACACATTGTTTTTTTACAGTTTTTTTAACATAGAACCGAATCGTTTCTATGACAGTGAATCTTGTAAAGTGAACGAATAAATGTTATATAGAACCGATTCTATCGTATGACAGTGATTCTTGTAATGTGAACGAACAAATAAATTAAAGCTTAGAGGTAGCAGAGATGTGGTTCCTAAGACGAGTGTTGCGAATATCTTAGTCTACCAGAGTAACTAACAATAATCTTCTGAAAGAGTCTAGTTAGTTAGTTAGTCAGTCTCGGTTCTAACTTCATGACAACGGAACGATCCCATTATGCTCCGTTCTTGTGCCAGTATATATCACTCTAAATGCTCCTCGCTGCCCTATTGAAAAGTGGAACAGACAGAAATCTCGACAAGCCACCAGTCCGCACAGGCACACTGTGCATAATGCCGCCGTCAGAATGTCAACACAAAGGTCCTCCACGAAAAATACAGTTCATCTTCAATGGAAGAGGCAGTCGCTGGCCCCGGGAGTGATCCAGTATGGCTCGGTCCCTTACGGCAGGGAGGCCCACTGAGCGTATTAGAGAACATCGTAACGACTGGAAATATCTACGGCATGAGAGCAGCAATAGACATAGAGAAATGATGCTGGATGGCCGATGGTGGTATCACGAGGAAAAACCATGAAATTAATTCATCAACAACACAAAGGGCCGAGATACATTAAGCCTATGACATTTGGTATTGTACATGGTGATTGTGGTGATATTTCAATCAAGCAAGTGCCGTCTCCACAATGAAATGATTGATGTTCGTCCATCTCTTGATGTAATCATCCCACTTGTATCGTTGTCTACCTCTTTCTCGCTTACCTTCAACCTTGCCCTCCAGAATGATTTTTATAAGAGTGTTATGTCTTTTAACGTCGGAGAAATTTTAACTTGCCACATTTTTTATTTATTTACTTCATCAACTTCCGTTCCATTCCCGGTATTTCATGAACCTCTGCATTACATTGTTTTTGTTTTTGTTTTCATGGAAAACGACATATTCTTCTGCATATCCACGTCACCAGAGCCTATATTGGACTTCTAGTTGCTTGTTCAATGTCAAGGCTTCAGCGCCATACAGTAGTGTTGAATATACGTAATATTTGACAATTCTCATTTTAAATGCGTTGGTAATCTCTTTAGATGTTTATACTGATTTCGTGCTGCTCAAAGCATTATTGGTCATGCCTATTATCTTCTTGATTTCTGTTTCTGTCATCATCTGTTATTACATGTCCAAGAGAGGAGAACATATTTGCGCTATATCAAATATTATTTAATTATCGATTTGTATTGACACTTACTTCCTCCCGAGTTGCTAGGGTTTGATCCATACCAAGCTGTGTATGGGCCAATAGGTAAACGCCCAGGCGCCCACCGCCAGTCGCTTTCATTTTCATAGAAGATTCTGTTGCCTGCAGTCCAGACAGCGCCAGCTTCATAAAATATATCACAGAAGTCAGTAATACTGGACATTATGATGAAATATCACAGTAGCTATAAACTATGTTTAGTAATATTTAACAGAGTATGTGCTAAACTAAACGTAAGTTTGAACCAAACAAAATATGGGTGGCTTAAATTATGAATTAGAGGTGATTGATTGATTGATTGATTGATTGATTTAGGAACCGACATGACAGCATTCAGGAAATTCCCATAAGCGCTCCGTTCCCCATCCTCAGCAGCCAGCGAAGAGTTCCAACACTAATAGTTCCAGTAGCGATCTCATTATATGTCCGTCTCGCCTTTCCTCTGAGCATCCAGCGTCGGCCAGATCCTCTCGTCACACCTCGCTGCCTCTTTCTTACCAGACTATGGTGATCCATTTGCTCCTCCGAGGTGTACACGTGCTCCCACAAGGCCGCAACCACGTCTGCCTTGTGATGCATCAATACTCCACCAAGTTTTGCCGAGCCAGCCAATCTGTTGTTATTCACTGTGTACAATTGTCGTACGTAATCCTTTATTACTTTAGTGTCGTCCCTCGAGTGAGGAGAATCATCACCTACATTTTAATTAACCCAATATTATTGTCCTAGAGAAACCTCAAGAAACTGTCCACAAAACTCCTTCAGTCTGTAGACACCTCTTTCTTACTCTCACTCACTCCTGGATCATGACCCCTCTCATTCTTCCCCAACACAACATACTCAATAACTCAAGCTTTAACAAATAAATACAAAAATAATTTATTAAAGCAAAGAGTATGTGTGTGAGAAGTGTGTGTGTGTGTAATGTGTAGAATGTGTGTCAAATATTCTAAGGTGTATGTAGAATCAGACCAGTGAATCAGGAGCAAAGTTAGTTACATCACTGTGCTGAGCACACAACAGCACCAAGTATTTCGGACAGAAAACCTCATCCAGAAGATGTTCTCCGGCCACGTGACGACTTTCTCCGATAACTCTCGAACAAACAGGATGCTGGTCATCAATGATAGACACTGTTCGATATTGGTCTTCACTCTAACGAACACTGTGTATTTACTCTGTTCAATAATGTTTGTTGATCAGAGAATCTTTCAAATAACTTAAATGTCACTTGGGAAAATCTAACTGTTCATAAGTCACTGGTTATGCGATTTTCCCCATCTTAAAAAAACAACCTATTAATGTTCTAGGTAGATATATATATTGGCGTTCTTGGTAAATGAGTTATGAATCTTCGGTGATGTAGCTTATCACTCAAGAAAAACCAACACTTGTATTCATCAAGTCCGGCTCAGCAGAAGTCAGGTTTCTGCAGACCAACTAGGCCATGAGCCCAGTGTACAAGCCTCTCAGTAACGTCTGTCTTCCACCCGTGAGCCATCTTTTCTTCAACTTTGATACTAACTTCTTGGTAGTATATCGTATCACCATCAACAAGTAGACCTGTAAGTGGAACCATATGCCTATTCCGGTTGATGATTGAGACTATGCAATCACAGACTGGACCTATGTCCGCCGATAAATAGCAACACTTTGACACGATAGTCTCTTTCAATTAACACAACTCGGAATACTGCGCCGATCTTTAACACTTCAGAAATTTTGGTCAACTAACTCAACTTGTTTACCGCAACTGGTTTTAAATCGGGGCTTGAGTGACGTCACCAAAAAGTCTAGACGCTGATCAGTCCAGAGTCTGGCTTTCTCCCTGTTTTTAGACTGACTGGAATCACCCCGCCGTCTAGTTTGCTTTCATCGGGGAAATCTTTGTCTCGTACAAACGTCCTCTCCGACGTCTGTCCAGACATTCCGTCTACAACTTCAAAGGCTGTCTACCGCCTTGCAGACGGATGGCGCCATTGTACGTTTCTAGAACAACCCTAATCATACAGAAATGCCGACCGTGTGCAGACAGTTTTCGCGACGTATTTTGTCCTCAGTCCCCTACTCATCAAAGGATTGCCTGTCATTGTAGACAAATGTCTGGTCTTTTTGTCATCGATCGAAACTATCAAGTTTTTCCGCGACAACAGTAACCGTATCTACTAAATGTTGCAGCCCCTGTTGATTCATCATCTCATCTCATCATGTTCCTGTTGTACCTGGCGGCGTCGAGATGAAACATAAACAGCGGGAGTGTGCTCGCTTATTCACTTCATATATCGATATTCCCATGGTCTCTGCTATTCCCTCTGATCATCGTTTACGTGGTCGGCTCTTCATCTGCTTCCATCTGGTCTGTACATCATTGCTTGTTGTGGTATGCTGTTACTTGGTATCCTACTAGCATGGCTAAACCATTTGACTTGCTGCCTTCTAATAAAATCTAGCACTCCTATAACCCACACTGTAGTCCTCTTTATTCTTCTTGATACATTGAGTATTCTTCTCAGGAATCTCATTTTTGTTATTGTGATTTTTCTTTTCTCTTTTATTTCTGTAATTGTCAAGGTTTGTCTTTGGTAGCTTAGAGTTGGCAGGAAGATTGTGTTGTAAATGCTTTCTTAGTGCCTATTGATACATGTTTGTTCTTTAGTATTGGCACCATTTGTCCAACGAGTTGGATTGCCTTATTGCATCTATTTTCGATCTCATCTTCTGATCTGCCATTTGATGGTATTATACTTCCTAGGTACTTGAAACCCTTTACTTGTTTCAGGGGATGTTCGTTTAGGTGCTGATCCGGCAGCTTCTGCAGCTTGTCTTGTTCCAGATGTATAGGTTTTAACTTTCCTCTGGAGTGAACTAGGCAGGCCCAGAGAGGGATCATGCTGCATGGGCAACACATGGTTTCTTTATTTTAGCCCAGGCTTTGTGCTATGGAGAGGCAATAACTCCATCCCTGGTCTTAACCGGTCTCGGAATCAAAGCGAGAGGCAACTGTTACGGGTTAAAAGTCCTTGTCAGTTGGAGTAGACATGGGGCGCCACGCGTTGCCTCTGACGGAGGGAGACACCTACATGTGCCACTGATTAGCTACCGCACGCCTCAAGCTGGGCAGCCCCCGGCCAATTGGGTGCTGATCCGCCACAGCCTGCCTGCTTCAATGGGTTCTTGGGGCTAGGATAAAATCTGAATCGCAGGCTATAAAACCAATGCACCAGGTACTAATAAAAAGAATAATAGAAACCTCAAGTTACGGCTTGCTACCTGGAACGTAAGAACCATGTGTCCAGGATTTTCCACTGACTTGACAAATACTGACGATGTGAGAAAAACGGCTGTGATTGTTGCTGAACTCAATCGTCTTAACATTGATATTGCTGGCTTGCAGGAGACTCGCCTCGCTGAGGAAGGGTCACTCAGGGAAAACAATTATACATTTTTTTGGAAGGGAAGAGGGCAGGCAGAAAAAAGGCAACATGGTGTGGGCTTTGCAGTGAAGAATTCGCTACTGGGAATGATTGATATCCCAGCTGGAGGTAATGAAAGATTATTATCCCTGCGCTTGGCAGCCTCTTGTGCATTTGCCACCATTATCACTCGCTTCCTCTGATGATGTGAAGGGTACGCTCTATGAGCAGTTAGACTCTGCGATCAAGGCAGTTCCAAAATCCGACTACATTTATATGCTCGGTGATTTCAATGCTCGTGTGGGCAAGGACTCGAGTTCATGGCCAGTGTGCCTTGGAAAATACAACATCGGTCGCATGAATGATAATGGGAAAAGGCTGCTGAAGCATTGCACTAGAAATGACCTATGTTACAAACTCCTTTTTTAAAACAAAAGAGCTGCATAAGGTCACATGGAAACATCCAAGATCCGGCCATTGGCATCAGCTGGACTTCATTATCACACGGAGACAACATCTGAACCATACATCATTAACTCGAAGTTACCACAGTGCTGACTGTGATACAGATCATTCTTTGGTTGTTGCAAGGGTTAGACTGAGACCAAAGAGAATCTACACAGCTAAACACAAATCTAGCCCCAGGATTAATATTATTAACACTCACGATCCTGGAAAGTGCTTTGAATTTCAACAGCAACTTGAAGACGCTATCAATGATACATCAGAAAATTGTATAGTAAATGATAAATGGAGTAAACTTAAGGAAACTGTTTATAAAACAGCGGTAGGGGTTTACGGCACTGTGGATCATAAGAGGCAGGACTGGTTTGCGGCAAACAGCCAGATACTGCAGCCCTTGATTGATAAAAAGAAGATAGCTCTCTTAGGAAACAAGGAAAGACCAACGCGTAACACTCTGAGTGAGCTGAGGCAAGCGAGGAAGGATGTGCAAAAGGCTGCCAGGCAGTGTGCAAATGACTATTGGATCAAGTTATGTGAGTCCATTCAAATCGCAAGTGATATGGGAAACATCAGAAGCATGTATGAAGGGATAAAGAAAGCCTGTGGTCCAATGATCAAAAGAAGTGCACCGCAGGAACAAGGGCGAACGGAGTGACTGTAACAACTACAGGGGTATCTCACTTCTGTGTATTGTTGGGAAAGTATTTGCCAGAATTGTTCTGCGCAGACTTCAAGTCCTGGGAGATCATGTCTACCCTGAATCACAGTGCGGCCTCCGTCAGAACCGGTCTACCATTGATATGATACTCTCATTGCGACAAATACAAGAAAAATTCCGGGAACAAAATCAGCCACTGTTTATTGTCTTAATCAACCTCAAAAAGGCATTCGATTTGGTCAGTCGTGTGGGTCTGTTCAAGGCACTAAAGAAGATTGGCTGCCCACCAACTCTTCTGTCCATTGTGGAATCGTTCCACACAGGCATGAAGGGTATAATTAAGTTTGATGGCTCAACCTCAGAAGAGTTTGAAATCAAGAGTGGAGTTAAGCAAGGTTGTGTACTATCCTCCACCCTCTTTGGGATATACTTTTCACTTCTACTGAAATATGCCTTTCGTGATCAGTATGACGGTATATACATTCACTCACGCTCAGATGGTGGCCTCTATAATGCTCAGAGATTGAAGGCCAAGACCAAAATTAGGAGGGTACTAATCAGAGAGTTGCTTTTTGCTGATGGTGCTGCAATTACGACCCACTCTGAGGAAGAATTACAACATCTACTATCTGCATTCTCTAATGCTTGTTCTGAATTTGGTTTAACAATTAACAAAAAGAAGACACAGATTATGTCACAAGGTGCACATGGTGTACCATCAATCTTTATTGACGACGCCGTACTGGAGATTGTAGACCACTTTACATATCTAGGATCAGAGATAAATAGCAAATTATCCCTCGATCAGGAAATCAACATCTGGATTGGCAAGGCAGCAACAACAATGAACATGTTAGCAAAAAGAGTCTGGGAGAACAGGAAGCTTACTGCCAAAACAAAAGTCCTCGTCTACCAAGCCTGTGTCCTTAGTACTCTTCTTTATGGCAGTGAAACCTGGACAACTTACTCACGCCAAGAGAAACGTTTAAGCAGCTTTAATATGCGGTGTCTGCGAAGGATTCTTGGTATTAAGTGGCAAGACAAAATCATGAATACTGAAGTATTGGAAAGATCAGGTTGTGTGACGGTGTATTCCATGTTCAGTCTTCATAGGCTTAGATGGATAGGACACGTTAGGAGGATGGATGATGGTAGAATACCAAAGGACATATTTTTTGGTGAATTACAGACGGGTAGGAGATCTCAAGGTCGGCCTCTACTACGATACAAAAATGTGTGTAAGCGGGACATGATTGATACAGGCATAGATAATGCACATTGGGAGCAAGTCGCCGCTGAACGTGTTGCATGGTGGGCAACTATCAGAAATGGAATAAAGACAAAGGAGCAAATGATTGCAGACAAAGCACACACAGAGTGTGATAGACGTAAGATGGTGCACAATGGTGGAAATGGCCATGTTTTCACATGCATCTACTGTGGGCAAACATTTGCAGCAAGAATTGGCCTTACCAGCCACACTCGCCACCGCCATGGGTCGAAGTTATTAAGCCTTTTTGAAGCACAATGTACCAAACTATCGTCTGTCAAGACGGAAAGGTGCCAATGTACGTTTAGGTGAGTTGTTGTTGCTTTTTCTTCTTTAGTTATATTTATTACCTCTGTTTTACTTGTGCTAATTTTCATATTATGTTCCCTACACATTTCCTTTAGTCTAATAATGTGGTCTTGTAATTTAGCTTCTTATTTTGCTATTAGTGCCTGGTCGTCCGAAAACAGGAGTTCTCTAATGGTATAATTTGCATATGGTTCTTCTGTGTTCTCGTCATGCGGTGTTCTTGCGGTCTCTGTTTGGCTGGTTTCTTTACATATGCTGTCTATATAGGTTATGAACAAGAGAGGGGACAGGATACAACATTGTCGTACTCCGGATGTTATGGTGAAAGATTCTGAGTGTCCTCCAGTTGCTCTCACTATGCATTCACTGTTGTTGTATCAGCTTCTACGTAGGTTTGGTAGATGTGTACTCACTCCATATTGTTTAAGGATTTCCCACAGATTGTTTCTATCTACTTACTCAAATGCCTTTTCGTGTTCGACAAAGGCTAAGTAGATTGTTTCATGAAATTCAATTGTTTTTTTTTCTATAGGTTGCCTAAAAGCAAAAATAGCCTCTGTGCATTCTTTGTGTTTCCTAAATCCAAGTTGTGTTTCGCTTAGCTGAGGTTCTATAGTAGTTCGTAATCTTTTCTCAAGAATGTTGCAAAATATTTTCCCAGTATGACTCAATCGGGAAATGCATCTGTATTGTGTGCAGTCTCTTATTATGCCTTCTATTTTTCCAAATTTGGATAATTATGGCCTTTTAATATTCTCGGGGTGTCTGTTTTTCAATCCAAACATGGTTGAATAATCTATGTAGCCATGCTGTTCCCCACGCTTGTCCATGGGACACATTTTTCAGTCCAATTCCCATCCCATCCCACGGTCAATTTGCCTGTCCCATCCCATGGAATTCCCATGGGTTTCCCATGATAATGCTAATATGGAATACAGTTCATATAAAATTATGAAATTTATGAAAGTTTAGGGTTAGTGTCTAATAAATAGGACTACATGCACAAAGAGACATGTAAAACAAAATAATTTATTAATTTTAATATTCAAGAGTATTTTATTAAAATAAAGATTAATCTAAATATCACAATTCAGTGTCATTCTGACACTCTCATTCTGTTTCAGAGTCACTCTACTCATTCAGCACATTATCAATGTCATGGTGATCGACTGTTTCTAATAATTCAGTTAATCCAGGAAATCCCTGAACCATTTCCACAATTTTCATCTTACATGCAAATCTGATATGCAGAGTTTATAACGAGAGCTGTTAACATCCGTTTTCGTAACTTACTCAACAACAATCCAGCTTTACTAAATAACTGCTCTACTGCCGCTGAGGACACTGGTATGGCCAAGACAATTTTCGCACTTGCTGTAAGCAGTGGAAACCTATGTTCATTTTTCAAATAATTTAATGGTTGTGAAGTTGGCTGCCGTAATTTTTTAATCATGGTGACTTCATCCTCAAGGCATCAGTTTCTGGGGTCATCAACCTTACGTGTTTTGTTTGGTGGAGGATAAAAAAATAAGCTTTACGGCTTTTGTTCTACAATTCCAGCTACTTCACATACAGCAGATGATTCAGAAGAAAGATATAAATCTTTGATGAATGAAATAACAGTTGGAACAACAGACTTAGAAAAAGCGATCCAATCATTGGCCCATTTATTGGTGTCCACATTCCCTTTCTTCTTAGTAACAACTGACTTGACTATGTCTTCTATTTTGATGTCAACTCCAGTAAGCAATGCTGCAGTAACTGCCAAAGAAACTGCCGCAATATGGCCAAACTTTTTCTCCAATAATTTTCTGAAATTTCTGACAATATTTCTTCACCACGCTGCTGGAAGTTTCTTCGTCAATATCAACAATAACTTTGTACAACTGATAGTCTAGGAGGAAGTATAACAGCAAAATTCAATGAGATGTAGTACCATCAATTTCTAGTTTGCCAAAAAATGTTTTGAATTTCTGATGTATGTACATCATTCCTTTAATTTGAACAATATTCGGAATGTGGTTTAAGAATTTTTCATCATCTTCATTAAAGTAATGCGAGTAATTTTTTTTTTTTTAAATAGGCATTCAAACGTTGGTAATATGAACGCGCGCATTTATTAATTTATCCGGTATGCCACCACGAGATAAAGAATTGATACAAGTATATAAAGAAAAGAGAAGGATAAGAGGCTTTAAAAGGGTTAAAATAAAGTTGCTATGACATGGCTACTGTCACACGTGTCCCAATTTTTTTCCGCATTTCCATCCTTTTTCAGGATATTGCGGTCAACACCCGCATCTTTCTGCCGTATGTTGATTCCTAGGCTAGTAGATTACGCTCATCAGCACGCCACGACTTTATGAGCGACCGGCTCCATACTCTCGTAAGTCACTGGCGCGACTCGAACCCCTTCAAATTCTGACGTGCGCTCACGTCAACCACGAGAGTATTCGGGGTTAACTGGAGAAAGCTCCTAATTCCTCAGCCAGGGAGACCGGCCATGTGCCCCATGGGAAATACAAATATTTGCTGTCCCGTCCCATCCCATCCCATTACCATGGACAAGTCTGCTGTTCCTACTTCTCTTGCTGCTTGCATTAGGTCATCTTATATTTCATCTTATCCCGGTAATTTGTTCAATGGAGCTAACCCAACGGCTTCTATAATTTTTATTTTTTCAGTGTCTGGTTCCAGTTCTTCGTTGGCATCTGTGTCGGTTTCGTGAATTCCTGTGACATCTGCTAGGATGTTGAGATGTATTTCGAAGTACTGTTTCCATCTTATTAGGATCTGTAATTGTTCACTTATTAGTTCTCCATTTGGAGGGAGAAGGAGGAGGGAGGAAGAGGTAGGAGGAGGGAGAAGAAGGAGGGAGGGGGGAGGAGAAGGAGGGGGAGGAATGATGAGGAGGGAGGAGGAGGAGGAAGAGGGAGGAGGAGGGATATGGAGGGAGGAGGTAGAGGGAGGACAATGAGGGAGGAAAAGGGAGGAGGGAGGAGGAGGAGGAGGAGGGAGGAGGAGGGATGAGGAAGAGGGAGGAGGAGAGGAGGGAGGAGGAGGGGGAGAATGGAGGGAGGAGGAGGGAGGAAGAGGGAGGAGAAGGAGGAGGGAGGAGGAATGAGGGGAGGAGGGAGGAGGAGGAGGGAGGAGGAGGGAGGAGGAAGGAAGAGGAGTGATCAGGAGGAGGGAGGAGGTAGAAGGAGGAGGAGGGAGGAGGAGGAAGGAGGAGGTAGAGGGAGGAGGAGGAAGAGGGAGGAGGAGGATGAAGAGGAGGGAGAGGGAGGAGGGGGAGGGAAGAGGAAGATGGTAGGAGGAGGAGGGGAGAGGAGGAGGAGGATTATAACGCATATGCCTGTAGATTTAATAATGGCTGAAGTTGTTCCATGTCTTCTTAGAGTTGGCGACAGTATAAAGAAATATAAAATCTTCAAACTTGATAGATATAAGGTAACTATTATTTATTTATTATGTTGTTAATAACCGACATGACTGTAGATAACTTCTTTAAACATAAAAAGATGAGTTACAATGTTATGCATTATGCATTATTTTTATGAAAACTTTGAAAATGCCTTAAAGATTATATTATTATTTATTATAACTCATATGCCGGTAAATAACTATAGACAAAGAGTTTATAAATCATTGAAAACCATGCAACAATATAACTATAAGTTATATAGCAATGTTATTAAAAGTTATACCCCTTGAAATAACTTTTCTAGATTTAAGTCCCCTTGCTATATTGAAATTATAATGAAAAATGAAATATTAAATAATATTGAGTAAGTAGCCGATTTTACACTAAAAAAAAAAAATGATAGTTGGCAGCGCGGGAATGAGAGAAAGACGTGTAGAAAATTTCATCTCAATCGGATGGACCGTTCTCGAACGCATAAAGGACAGACATACAGACGGAGATTGCATTTTATATATAAGATTTGATGGGCATAATAAGTGATTTACCTTCATTTGTGATTCGCTGAGGATTATTTGATTTAAAAAAAAAAAAAAAAAATTATGAGTGTCTGGAATCCACAAGGGTAATTGAATTTACGAAATGAATTGAATTGAATTTTCAAATGAAAATCTCAAATGGTTTGTTTTTACGTTATGTTAATTTATTCTTTAAACGTGAAGAACAAATGTATCATTTTACGAAAAATCTGTTATGGTTGCTCGGTGTGCCCGACACGTTTGTGAAAAGTCTGTTACAGAAGTCATGCCGTTTTGAAACTTTCTACTCCACTCATACACTTGCTGGACTGATAGGAATGCATCACCATAAGGGACCTTCATTCGCAGATGAATTTATATAGGTTTCAATCATTCACCGATCAAATAATGTTCTTTTGTGGTGCATGTGAAAAGTGGGGCAGAAATCTTTAAATTGTCCTTATAACGCCACTGTGTTTTTCATCACCGTGATGTCACGTGGTTAACACTCTTGACATCCTTAACAACAATATTGACAGTTTACAAGACAATGGCATGGTTACTGTAATTTCTATCACACTTATAAGATTTTAATTTGAAGCCCTCTAATAAAAGCACTCGGAAAAGAGAAGAACAATCAGGAATGAATATTCTGGGGAGGGCATGGACGGAGCGAGGATTGGAGGATGTGAGTGAGTCGGCTGAGATCCTAATCCCTCAATGAGAGATAAATACTGAAATATGATGTAATATGAAGAGATGTCAGATCTCAGAATGATAAACGTAATTTATCATAACTACATGTTTGATTGGTGCTGGGTAGTTGTCACATAATCTAAATGTCTGTCTGTCGGAGCTCCGATCCTAAACCAGTTGCCGACTAAGGCTGAGGGCCTGGTCTGCCTTGCCATGACAGTTAGTCTTTAGGTTGCATTTCCCCACGTTGGGATAAGGCTTGTACCCTCCCATTCCGCTCCTCCACCTGAAGCCGTCGGCACAATGTTGGGGGGCATGGTTTGGTGAACGCCGCCCAACATTAGGCTCTAACAGAAAGCAGGTAGTAACGACTACTGTCATACAGAGACTTGACTAGCATCACAACACATTTTTCCCACCGCGTTTCCATCCTGTCTCAGGATATTGCGGTCAACACCAGCATCTTTCAGCTGTATGTTGATTCCTAGGCTAGATTACGCTCATCAGCACGCCACGACTTTCTGAGCGACCGGCTCCATACTCTGGTAATTCACTGGCGCGACTCGAACCCCTTCAAATTCTCGTGCGCTCACGTCAACCACGAGAGCATTCGGAGTTACGGAGAAAGCTGCTATCGCCTCAGCCAGGGAGATGGGCATCACAACACATATAACATATAAATTGTACTTGACGTGTGTACACTAGCTTCATGTACGTTAATTGGTTTATGTTCACACACAGGCATCTAAATCAAGAACAATAATAGTAGGTTGTCTGTGCACTGTTTTATTATAGAGTTACTTCTGCTGGACCGGGTGTAAGGCTTGCTTGACGTCTCATCTCATTCCTTCTGTTTGTGGTGTTGATCGACAACTCTATATCCATGGCCATGAGAATTGCCTCACATCAGCGTCATAGTTTCAATCGAAGGTAGAACTTAAGAGATACATTACATAATTTATTGTTGAGCTTGCTCGCCCTGAACTCAAGCATAGTCCACACACGCTACTTACTTATACACTGACAACAGCACTGGATTAAATTGTGCGCTTGGATTAACTTCCTCTATTACCAGTGTCCCTCGCCATCAGACGAACCTACTCCGACTTCAGATGTACTTGTATTTGTGCGTCCCAAGTCAAGGATTAGAAGTCAACATTTCAGACCAAATGACCAGTGTAGGGGTTAAACATCCTACCTCAGCATACCGAATGTTTAAGAAATATCGCTCTTATCCATTCTGCCATGCTGACCTCCCATTATATCAGTAGAATGTACGGCTTGTTTTTCTTGCTTGCCTGCTGGTCTTTATAACAGGTAAAGCTGCCTCTCACTTTCATGAACTCTTTAATCAGACAGAGATTTTATTTGTACGAGGGTTTTCATACTTTATTAAATCATAAAATCCCCGAGGCCAGTATTTCGGACATATATTTCTCAGTCTTCTTGGCGAGATAACTTAATCTAACCGTTTTATTACGTTTTGCCATGGATATACATTTTAATGAGTTGTTGCCGTTGTCTTGCACCTATGCCGTAATCATCGTGGGAAGAATTAATTGGAGCTTCACTGCCTGTGACTAGCTCCTTTCCTCAGATATCCTCCATATTTATGTTAGCAATATTGTTTAAGATTATGTAAAATCCCTACTGGAACAGACCAAGAGGAAGACCGAGAGGAAAATACCTGGATGGCTTGGCAACATGGCATGGACGAGACAGGAACACTGAGCTGATCCACGACACTGGTGATCGAGTGAAATGGCGAGTCATGACCGCCCACGCTTTCCGGCATGGCACATGATTGATTGACTACCAGTTTGCAAGCTCTATCATATGTTCCTTACTGAATTTACCATATTTTAATTATTCTGAGTATATCAAACAACATCATTGCATTCTAGATATCCCATCAATTCACCGTGTATAAAAATCGATTGCTCAGATATGTCGAAGCATTATCGATTAGGTGACTCTAGATATTGCTAAGCAAGCAGAAGGATTTCCTCTTACATCTTGGAATACCGTGGGGATAACATACTCTACATTCGAACAATATTAGTGTCTCTGCAAATAGTATTTCAGCTGAAGTAATATTCGCTTATACACTTCATGTGATATGTAACTCTGCAGTATGTGATTGACTGACAAGATGCAGCGACATATGACAGGCAAGAAATTGTGCAACATATTGTTGGTGACTTCTTTGTTTATATTCACTAATCAGTACGTTGTTTTAAACATTTAAATAGTGTCTTTTATTCGATCCATATCTATTGTTACCTTCTTTATTCGCTTCTGTGTATGTGTTATATTCTCTGGCTTTATACGCTCTGAGAGTTTCATTATTTAAATCACCATCATGTGCCACGACGATAAGCGTAGGCGGTCGTGTTTCGCCATCTCACACGATCACCACAATCGTGGATCAGCTCTGTGTTCTTGTCTTGTTCATGCCACGTGACCAAGCCATCCAGGTATTTACTTCTCAGCCTTCCCCTTCTTGGACATTGTTGTAACAGAGAGTGTTAAGACAGGACGCCCCTTGAGTATTAAGAAAACAATAACAATTGGGATATCAAAGAAAAGGATGACACCAAAATGTGAAATGGAAATAGAAGGGACAATTCTATGCCACGTGGCCAAGCCATCCAGGTATTTACTTCTCAGCCTTCCCCTTCTTGGACATTGTTGTAACAGAGAGTGTTAAGGCAGGACGCCCCTTGAGTATTAAGAAAACAATAACAATTGGGATATCAAAGAAAAGGATGACACCAAAATGTGAAATGGAAATAGAAGGGACAATTCTTAACAGAGTGGAAAATTTTAAATACTGTCTTCTGTCATACGGCACCTCAGTCCTAGCTGATTGAGACCTGGCTTTATATAATATTGGGCACTCTTCCGACAGACGGGTCTAAATAGTTCTGCAGTGAATAATTTTATATAACTAACTCTAACCCTAACCCTAACCCTAATCACTTATTCACTGCAGAACTATTTAGACTCGTCTGTTGGAAAAGTGCCTAATATTGATACCTTAAGATATCCATGCTAGTTTATGATGTTGTGTTTGGTTACTCCTGGTGTTGAAGGTTTGTCTCGTAACATCTTATGATTTCTTTTCAATCCTAAAAATGTTAAACTACTAATACTAACTTTTGCTCACAGATAAATCTATTTTTGGTTTCACAGTCGATGTCATTCCACATGTACCCTCCAGCAGGCCGGATCTCTATGCAGTATTCATCTGTTACGTATAAGAAGAAACATAAAAGATAAGTACATGCCACCATTACTCAGTCCACAAGGCCTTGGACTGGGCGTGAAGCTATCCCCTGATAATTCAATGCCGTAGTCATGTGGGTCATACAAATGTGGGTATAGTACCATATATCCAAAGCGACTAAGGGGTATACAAGATTCACTGACTGAAAGACTGACTGTTGTAGTCAATAATCATCATCACCTTCCACTTCTGCCGTCAAGCCTCGTGGGGAGGAATAATTTGCGTTCCAGCGCCCGGTGCGCGGCACTGGATAGTGTCACTCCGTGTGGTTGTACAATGTCTTTGATGTCGTCAGTCCATTTTCCTCTTGGACGTCCTCTTGGTCTCGTCGCAAATGATCTTTGATGTTGTAGTCGATACAGCAGAAATATAGATCTCTGTGTCGCCACTGATCGCATTCCATAGAGGGCAAAGATTAGAAAAGGCATAAAGGCAAAATAGGAATTTTTTCGGATAGGTTTGACTCTGAGTGCGTAAAACGTCAGATGGTGTGTAATGGCAGAAATGACCAAGTTTTCACATGCATTTACTGCGGACGAACATTTACCGCGCGAATTCATCTGATTTGTCACATTCTTTGTAGCCTCTGGTTGTAATTATTTGGCTTTTTGTATTGAAGTACAATGTATCACACTATCGTTAAGGCGGCAAGGTGCCAATACAATATTATTTAATTCGCTGGTGTTACATTGCTTGCTTAATTAATGTTAGTTTGTCTTAAAGCATTTATATCGTGTTCTTTAGTAACCTCACTATATACGTCTTTGCTATTATTACATTGTTACCGTTTGTCTATCAACTTTAAGGTAACTTCAATCATCTATTTATGATGTCTTTTTTTTTTCTTCTCTCGGGTATTGCCTCTGCCTTTGCTTGTTTGATGAATGGTCTCTCTTAGCATTTCTCAATGTTTATACATACTTATATTTTAATTACTGCATTATACCTATTTTTCACAATTACAGTATTGTACGGAGTATAAGACGCAATTTTGTCTTCAAAAAATTGCCTCCAAAATTCAGGTGCGAGTTACACTCGAAATTAATATCAAAATGTCCAGTGTTTGATTTAAAATTCCTTCCAGTCTTAAAAATTGGCCATATATTCGATACCGCGGGAAACCTATATTATATGGACGCGAATATGGACGAAAACTCCTCTGACATTTGATGTGTCGGGTAACAGAACTGTTGCCATGAAAGGTGCTAAAACTGTAACTATAAAAACAAGTGGACATGAGAAAATGCACTACACTGTTGTCCTTTCATGTTGTGCTGACGGTACTAAACTTAATTCAATGATCATTTTCAAGCGCAAAACAATGCAAAAACCTTCTGAAATGCCGCCAAATGTTGTTGTTCACGTACATGACAAGGGTTGGATGGACGAGGCTGGTATGAAATTATGGATTAACAGAGTGTGGGAGAGAAGGAAAGGTGATTTATTGAAGAAGAGTTCTCTTCTTGTGCTAGATCAGTTTAGTAGTCATTTGAAAAATTCTGTGAAAGAGAAATTGAGACAGGGAAATACAGAGCTTGCTGATATTCCGGGAGGACTTACTTCACAATTGCAACCTCTTGGTGTGTCGATAAATAAACCATTTAAAGTGTATATGAGAGAAGGATGGAACAAATGGATGATGGATGATGTAGTATAACAAAACGTTCTTACTCTTTCCTAGCATTGACGCCCTTAAAAATACCAATCCCTAATAATTACTGTTTAAGTACCTTACTTTTGGGGAAAGAAAAAACAGCGATAGCACAGCCAAATTTATGTGACATTAGTTATATTTAGGCTGGCGGCTGAGCAAAATACCTGGCCAACCGTCGTCTATTTTTTTAAAAACAAAGGCTAGTGTCTATTTTGGTTCAGGTGATCAAAGAAGACAGAAGTGTTAAGTCTTTTCCTTCGGGGATTGGCGATTTTGCCCTAAGAACCATCATTCTCTGCAGCAATGGTATGTTAAATCTACATTATTAATATGTATGCATGTATCTTGATAAGGTAAATAAACCATTGTTTAATTAAGAATTAGTTAGAATGATAAATCAACAATTCTTGTAAACCAGAGTCTGAATGATGTTTAGCACTGAGCACATGTGTGTGCCAAGCTGTACAAATTTTGCTATACTTTTACAATTTCAAATCCCTATGTTAAATCTCTTATAGGCATTGTGAACTTATATCTAACTAGCAGTGCTTATAACCTATAAATATTATGTGTACTGTAGAGTATCAAACTGATGTCAGAAACGCTTTCTAGAACTTTTCTCAATGCGGGAGCAGACTCTTGATTACATACTTCATAGTAGAGAACTTGTGCCTGCCACTTTCAAATATCCTATGTGTTGTAGATTCACTGTGAAGGACATTTCAAGAAACATTATCCATGCGGAGACACACAAATAATACGCATACTCTGGACTCTTAGTCAGTGGATAAAATGCTTTGCCACATCCTAATCTATAACTTGAACTCTCGTGCCGAATTTTGGTACAAACTTCTTGTTAACATATTATTAACCACTCAATATGGGTGACAGAGATGTAATATTTTCATAAAGATGCTAGGAAATTGCCATTCGGAAATTGCCCTGTTTGAGATATAAATTCAAGAACAAAAAAGTAGACGCATGATATACATTAGAATGTTCTGGTAGGAAATGCCTTCAAACCGCATCACCTCACTGTGGTAGGAACGGAAGCGAAGATTGATGTTCATAAATTGCTTGCAATATTCAGAAGACTGGACCATGCGGCATAAGTTATTCTGATAAATAACACTCCGAATACTAGCAGTACTTGGCAAAATATATCACACCGTTCACTAACCTCATGCTGCTGTAAGCAGTGGGGGAAAACAATTTATGTGTTAGTTTATGGATTAACCCATGAGGAAATCCAAAAACATAGGCTCCTTACATCATCCTTATGATTAATTATTGTGTATGATTATCACGTACTTGAGATATTAGAGAAATGTAGATGATGGTTTTCTCTGTTAGGAGAATTATATTCTGTCCTGATTGTTACTCTTTACTGTGGGAAATACACATTGTTTTTTTACAGTTTTTTAACATAGAACCGAATCGTTTCTATGACAGTGAATCTTGTAAAGTGAACGAATAAATGTTATATAGAACCGATTCTATCGTATGACAGTGATTCTTGTAATGTGAACGAACAAATAAATTAAAGCTTAGAGGTAGCAGAGATGTGGTTCCTAAGACGAGTGTTGCGAATATCTTAGTCTACCAGAGTAACTAACAATAATCTTCTGAAAGAGTCTAGTTAATTAGTTAGTCAGTCTCGGTTCTAACTTCATGACAACGGAACGATCCCATTATGCTCCGTTCTTGTGCCAGTATATATCACTCTAAATGCTCCTCGCTGCCCTATTGAAAAGTGGAACAGACAGAAATCTCGACAAGCCACCAGTCCGCACAGGCACACTGTGCATAATGCCGCCGTCAGAATGTCAACACAAAGGTCCTCCACGAAAAATACAGTTCATCTTCAATGGAAGAGGCAGTCGCTGGCCCCGGGAGTGATCCAGTATGGCTCGGTCCCTTACGGCAGGGAGGCCCACTGAGCGTATTAGAGAACATCGTAACGACTGGAAATATCTACGGCATGAGAGCAGCAATAGACATAGAGAAATGATGCTGGATGGCCGATGGTGGTATCACGGGGAAAAACCATGAAATAAATTCATCAACAACACAAAGGGCCGAGATACATTAAGCCTATGACATTTGGTATTGTACATGGTGATTGTGGTGATATTTCAATCAAGCAAGTGCCGTCTCCACAATGAAATGATTGATGTTCGTCCATCTCTTGATGTAATCATCCCACTTGTATCGTTGTCTACCTCTTTCTCGCTTACCTTCAACCTTGCCCTCCATTTTGATTTTTATAAGAGTGTTATGTCTTTTAACGTCGGAGAAATTTTAACTTGCCACATTTTTTATTTATTTACTTCATCAACTTCCGTTCCATTCCCGGTATTTCATGAACCTCTGCATTACATTGTTTTTGTTTTTGTTTTCATGGAAAACGACATATTCTTCTGCATATCCACGTCACCAGAGCCTATATTGGACTTCTAGTTGCTTGTTCAATGTCAAGGATTCAGCGCCATACAGTTGTGTTGAATATACGTAATATTTGACAATTCTCATTTTAAATGCGTTGGTAATCTCTTTAGATGTTTATACTGATTTCGTGCTGCTCAAAGCATTATTGGTCATGCCTATTATCTTCTTGATTTCTGTTTCTGTCATCATCTGTTATTACATGTCCAAGAGAGGAGAACATATTTGCGCTATATCAAATATTATTTAATTATCGATTTGTATTGACACTTACTTCCTCCCGAGTTGCTAGGGTTTGATCCATACCAACCTGTGTATGGGCCAATAGGTAAACGCCCAGGCGCCCACCGCCAGTCGCTTTCATTTTCATAGAAGATTCTGTTGCCTGCAGTCCAGACAGCGCCAGCTTCATAAAATATATCACAGAAGTCAGTAATGCTGGACATTATGATGAAATATCACAGTAGCTATAAACTATGTTTAGTAATATTTAACAGAGTATGTGCTAAACTAAACGTAAGTTTGAACCAAACAAAATATGGGTGGCTTAAATTATGAATTAGAGGTGATTGATTGATTGATTGATTGATTGATTGATTTAGGAACCGACATGACAGCATTCAGGAAATTCCCATAAGCGCTCCGTTCCCCATCCTCAGCAGCCAGCGAAGAGTTCCAACACTAATAGTTCCAGTAGCGATCTCATTATATGTCCGTCTCGCCTTTCCTCTGAGCATCCAGCGTCGGCCAGATCCTCTCGTCACACCTCGCTGCCTCTTTCTTACCAGACTATGGTGATCCATTTGCTCCTCCGAGGTGTACACGTGCTCCCACAAGGCCGCAACCACGTCTGCCTTGTGATGCATCAATACTCCACCAAGTTTTGCCGAGCCAGCCAATCTGTTGTTATTCACTGTGTACAATTGTCGTACGTAATCCTTTATTACTTTAGTGTCGTCCCTCGAGTGAGGAGAATCATCACCTACATTTTAATTAACCCAATATTATTGTCCTAGAAAAACCTCAAGAAACTGTCCACAAAACTCCTTCAGTCTGTAGACACCTCTTTCTTACTCTCACTCACTCCTGGATCATGACCCCTCTCATTCTTCCCCAACACAACATACTCAATAACTCAAGCTTTAACAAATAAATACAAAAATAATTTATTAAAGCAAAGAGTATGTGTGTGAGAAGTGTGTGTGTGTGTAATGTGTAGAATGTGTGTCAAATATTCTAAGGTGTATGTAGAATCAGACCAGTGAATCAGGAGCAAAGTTAGTTACATCACTGTGCTGAGCACACAACAGCACCAAGTATTCCGGACAGAAAACCTCATCCAGAAGATGTTCTCCGGCCACGTGACGACTTTCTCCGATAACTCTGGAACAAACAGGATGCTGATCATCAATGATAGACACTGTTCGATATTGGTCTTCACTCTAACGAACACTGTGTATTTACTCTGTTCAATAATGTTTGTTGATCAGAGAATCTTTCAAATAACTTAAATGTCACTTGGGAAAATCTAACTGTTCATAAGTCACTGGTTATGCGATTTTCCCCATCTTAAAAAAACAACCTATTAATGTTCTAGGTAGATATATATATTGGTTTTCTTGGTAAATGAGTTATGAATCTTCGGTGATGTAGCTTATCACTCAAGAAAAACCAACACTTGTATTCATCAAGTCCGGCTCAGCAGAAGTCAGGTTTCTGCAGACCAACTAGGCCATGAGCCCAGTGTACAAGCCTCTCAGTAACGTCTGTCTTCCATCCGTGAGCCATCTTTTCTTCAACTTTGATACTAACTTCTTGGTAGTATATCGTATCACCATCAACAAGTAGACCTGTAAGTGGAACCATATGCCTATTCCGGTTGATGATTGAGACTATGCAATCACAGACTGGACCTATGTCCGCCGATAAATATCAACACTTTGACACGATAGTCTCTTTCAATTAACACAACTCGGAATACTGCGCCGATCTTTAACACTTCAGAAATTTTGGTCAACTAACTCAACTTGTTTACCGCAACTGGTTTTAAATCGGGGCTTGAGTGACGTCACCAAAAAGTCTAGACGCTGATCAGTCCAGAGTCTGGCTTTCTCCCTGTTTTTAGACTGACTGGAATCACCCCGCCGTCTAGTTTGCTTTCATCGGGGAAATCTTTGTCTCGTACAAACGTCCTCTCCGACGTCTGTCCAGACATTCCGTCTACAACTTCAAAGGCTGTCTACCGCCTTGCAGACGGATGGCGGCATTGTACGTTTCTCGAACAACCCTAATCATACAGAAATTCCGACCGTGTGCAGACAGTTTTCGCGACGTATTTTGTCCTCAGTCCCCTACTCATCAAAGGATTGCCTGTTATTGTAGACAAATGTCGGGTCTTTTTGTCATCGATCGAAACTATCAAGTTTTTCCGCGACAATAGTAACCGTATCTACTAAATGTTGCAGCCCCTGTTGATTCATCATCTCATCTCATCATGTTCCTCTTGTACCTGGCGGCGTCGAGATGAAACATAAACAGCGGGAGTGTGCTCGCTTATTCACTTCATATATCGATATTCCCATGGTCTCTGCTATTCCCTCTGATCATCGTTTACGTGGTCGGCTCTTCATCTGCTTCCATCTGGTCTGTACATCATTGCTTGTTGTGGTATGCTGTTACTTGGTATCCTACTAGCATGGCTAAACCATTTGACTTGCTGCCTTCTAATAAAATCTAGCACTCCTATAACCCACACTGTAGTCCTCTTTATTCTTCTTGATACATTGAGTATTCTTCTCAGGAATCTCATTTTTGTTATTGTGATTTTTCTTTTCTCTTTTATTTCTGTAATTGTCCAGGTTTGTCATTGGTAGCTTAGAGTTGGCAGGATGATTGTGTTGTAAATGCTTTCTTAGTGCCTATTGATACATGTTTGTTCTTTAGTATTGGCACCATTTGTCCAACGAGTTGGATTGCCTTATTGCATCTATTTTCGATCTCATCTTCTGATCTGCCATTTGATGGTATTATACTTCCTAGGTACTTGAAACCCTTTACTTGTTTCAAGGGATGTTCGTTTAGGTGCTGATCCGGCAGCTTCTGCAGCTTGTCTTGTTCCAGATGTATAGGTTTTAACTTTCCTCTGGAGTGAACTAGGCAGGCCCAGAGAGGGATCATGCTGCATGGGCAACACATGGTTTCTTTATTTTAGCCCAGGCTTTGTGCTATGGAGAGGCAATAACTCCATCCCTGGTCTTAACCGGTCTCGGAATCAAAGCGAGAGGCAACTGTTACGGGTTAAAAGTTCTTGTCAGTTGGAGTAGACATGGGGCGCCACGCGTTGCCTCTGACGGAGGGAGACACCTACATGTGCCACTGATTAGCTACCGCACGCCTCAAGATGGGCAGCCCCCGGCCAATTGGGTGCTGATCCGCCACAGCCTGCCTGCTTCAATGGGTTCTTGGGGCTAGGATAAAATCTGAATCGCAGGCTATAAAACGAATGCACCAGGTACTAATAAAAAGAATAATAGAAACCTCAAGTTACGGCTTGCAACCAGGAACGTAAGAACCATGTGTCCAGGATTTTCCACTGACTTGACAAATACTGACGATGTGAGAAAAACGGCTGTGATTGTTGCTGAACTCAATCGTCTTAACATTGATATTGCTGGCTTGCAGGAGACTCGCCTCGCTGAGGAAGGGTCACTCAGGGAAAACAATTATACATTTTTTTGGAAGGGAAGAGGGCAGGCAGAAAAAAGGCAACATGGTGTGGGCTTTGCAGTGAAGAATTCGCTACTGGGAATGATTGATATCCCAGCTGGAGGTAATGAAAGATTATTATCCCTGCGCTTGGCAACCTCTTGTGGATTTGCCACCATTATCACTCGCTTCCTCTGATGATGTGAAGGATACGTTCTATGAGCAGTTAGACTCTGCGATCAAGGCAGTTCCAAAATCCGACTACATTTATATGCTCGGTGATTTCAATGCTCGTGTGGGCAAGGACTCGAGTTCATGGCCAGTGTGCCTTGGAAAATACAACATCGGTCGCATGAATGATAATGGGAAAAGGCTGCTGGAGCATTGCACTAGAAATGACCTATGCATTACAAACTCCTTTTTTAAAACAAAAGAGCTGCATAAGGTCACATGGAAACATCCAAGATCCGGCCATTGGCATCAGCTGGACTTCATTATCACACGGAGACAACATCTGAACCATACATCATTAACTCGAAGTTACCACAGTGCTGACTGTGATACAGATCATTCTTTGGTTGTTGCAAGGGTTAGACTGAGACCAAAGAGAATCTACACAGCTAAACACAAATCTAGCCCCAGGATTAATATTATTAACACTCACGATCCTGGAAAGTGCTTTGAATTTCAACAGCAACTTGAAGACGCTATCAATGATACATCAGAAAATTGTATAGTAAATGATAAATGGAGTAAACTTAAGGAAACTGTTTATAAAACAGCGGTAGGGGTTTACGGCACTGTGGATCATAAGAGGCAGGACTGGTTTGCGGCAAACAGCCAGATACTGCAGCCCTTGATTGATAAAAAGAAGATAGCTCTCTTAGGAAACAAGGAAAGACCAATGCGTAACACTCTGAGTGAGCTGAGGCAAGCGAGGAAGGGTGTGCAAAAGGGTGCCAGGCAGTGTGCAAATGACTATTGGATCAAGTTATGTGAGTCCATTCAAATCGCAAGTGATATGGGAAACATCAGAAGCATGTATGAAGGGATAAAGAAAGCATGTGGTCCAATGATCAAAAGAAGTGCACCGCAGGAACAAGGGCGAACGGAGTGACTGTAACAACTACAGGGGTATCTCACTTCTGTGTATTGTTGGGAAAGTATTTGCCAGAATTGTTCTGCGCAGACTTCAAGTCCTGGGAGATCATGTCTACCCTGAATCACAGTGCGGCCTCCGTCAGAACCGGTCTACCATTGATATGATATTCTCATTGCGACAAATACAAGAAAAATTCCGGGAACAAAATCAGCCACTGTTTATTGTCTTAATCGACCTCAAAAAGGCATTCGATTTGGTCAGTCGTGTGGGTCTGTTCAAGGCACTAAAGAAGATTGGCTGCCCACCAACTCTTCTGTCCATTGTGGAATCGTTCCACACAGGCATGAAGGGTATAATTAAGTTTGATGGCTCAACCTCAGAAGAGTTTGAAATCAAGAGTGGAGTTAAGCAAGGTTGTGTACTATCCTCCACCCTCTTTGGGATATACTTTTCACTTCTACTGAAATATGCCTTTCGTGATCAGGATGACGGTATATACATTCACTCACGCTCAGATGGTGGCCTCTATAATGCTCAGAGATTGAAGGCCAAGACCAAAATTAGGAGGGTACTAATCAGAGAGTTGCTTTTTGCTGATGGTGCTGCAATTACGACCCACTCTGAGGAAGAATTACAACATCTACTATCTGCATTCTCTAATGCTTGTTCTGAATTTGGTTTAAGAATTAACAAAAAGAAGACACAGATTATGTCACAAGGTGCACATGGTGTACCATCAATCTTTATTGACGACGCCGTACTGGAGATTGTAGACCACTTTACATATCTAGGATCAGAGATAAATAGCAAATTATCCCTCAATTAGGAAATCAACATCTGGATTGGCAAGGCAGCAACAACAATGAACATGTTAGCAAAAAGAGTCTGGGAGAACAGGAAGCTTACTGCCAAAACAAAAGTCCTCGTCTACCAAGCCTGTGTCCTTAGTACTCTTCTTTATGGCAGTGAAACCTGGACAACTTACTCACGCCAAGAGAAACGTTTAAGCAGCTTTAATATGCGGTGTCCGCGAAGGATTCTTGGTATTAAGTGGCAAGACAAAATCATGAATACTGAAGTATTGGAAAGATCAGGTTGTGTGACGGTGTATTCCATGTTCAGTCTTCGTAGGCTTAGATGGATAGGACATGTTAGGAGGATGGATGATGGTAGAATACCAAAGGACATATTTTTTGGTGAATTACAGACGGGTAGGAGATCTCAGGGTCGGCCTCTACTACGATACAAAAATGTGTGTAAGCGGGACATGATTGATACAGGCATAGATAATGCACATTGGGAGCAAGTCGCCGCTGAACGTGTTGCATGGTGGGCAACTATCAGAAATGGAATAAAGACAAAGGAGCAAATGATTGCAGACAAAGCACACATAGAGCGTGATAGACGTAAGATGGTGCACAATGGTGGAAATGGCCATGTTTTCACATGCATCTACTGTGGGCAAACATTTGCAGCAAGAATTGGCCTTACCAGCCACACTCGCCACCGCCATGGGTCGAAGTTATTAAGCCTTTTTGAAGCACAATGTACCAAACTATCGTCTGTCAAGACGGAAAGGTGCCAATGTACGTTTAGGTGAGTTGTTGTTGCTTTTTCTTCTTTAGTTATATTTATTACCTCTGTTTTACTTGTGCTAATTTTCATATTATGTTCCCTACACATTTCCTTTAGTCTAATAATGTGGTCTTGTAATTTAGCTTCTTATTTTGCTATTAGTGCCTGGTCGTCCGAAAACAGGAGTTCTCTAATGGTATAATTTGCATATGGTTCTTCTGTGTTCTCGTCATGCGGTGTTCTTGCGGTCTCTGTTTGGCTGGTTTCTTTACATATGCTGTCTATATAGGTTATGAACAAGAGAGGGGACAGGATACAACATTGTCGTACTCCGGATGTTATGGTGAAAGATTCTGAGTGTCCTCCAGTTGCTCTCACTATGCATTCACTGTTGTTGTATCAGCTTCTACGTAGGTTTGGTAGATGTGTACTCACTCCATATTGTTTAAGGATTTCCCACAGATTGTTTCTATCTACTCACTCAAATGCCTTTTCGTGTTCGACAAAGGCTAAGTAGATTGTTTCATGAAATTCAATTGTTTTTTTTTCTATAGGTTGCCTAAAAGCAAAAATAGCCTCTGTGCATTCTTTGTGTTTCCTAAATCCAAGTTGTGTTTCGCTTAGCTGAGGTTCTATAGTAGTTCGTAATCTTTTCTCAAGAATGTTGCAAAATATTTTCCCAGTATGACTCAATCGGGAAATGCATCTGTATTGTGTGCAGTCTCTTATTATGCCTTCTATTTTTCCAAATTTGGATAATTATGGCCTTTTAATATTCTCGGGGTGTCTGTTTTTCAATCCAAACATGGTTGAATAATCTATGTAGCCATGCTGTTCCCCACGCTTGTCCATGGGACACATTTTTCAGTCCAATTCCCATCCCATCCCACGGTCAATTTGCCTGTCCCATCCCATGGAATTCCCATGGGTTTCCCATGATAATGCTAATATGGAATACAGTTCATATAAAATTATGAAATTTATGAAAGTTTAGGGTTAGTGTCTAATAAATAGGACTACATTCACAAAGAGACATGTAAAACAAAATAATTTATTAATTTTAATATTCAAGAGTATTTTATTAAAATAAAGATTAATCTAAATATCACAATTCAGTGTCATTCTGACACTCTCATTCTGTTTCAGAGTCACTCTACTCATTCAGCACATTATCAATGTCATGGTGATCGACTGTTTCTAATAATTCAGTTAATCCAGGAAATCCCTGAACCATTTCCACAATTTTCATCTTACATGCAAATCTGATATGCAGAGTTTATAACGAGAGCTGTTAACATCCGTTTTCGTAACTTACTCAACAACAATCCAGCTTTACTAAATAACTGCCCTACTGCCGCTGAGGACACTGGTATGGCCAAGACAATTTTCGCACTTGCTGTAAGCAGTGGAAACCTATGTTCATTTTTCAAATAATTTAATGGTTGTGAAGTTGGCTGCCGTAATTTTTTAATCATGGTGACTTCATCCTCAAGGCATCAGTTTCTGGGGTCATCAACCTTACGTGTTTTGTTTGGTGGAGGATAAAAAAATAAGCTTTACGGCTTTTGTTCTACAATTCCAGCTACTTCACATACAGCAGATGATTCAGAAGAAAGATATAAATCTTTGATGAATGAAATAACAGTTGGAACAACAGACTTAGAAAAAGCGATCCAATCATTGGCCCATTTATTGGTGTCCACATTCCCTTTCTTCTTAGTAACAACTGACTTGACCATGTCTTCTATTTTGATGTCAACTCCAATAAGCAATGCTGCAGTAACTGCCAAAGAAACTGCCGCAATATGGCCAAACTTTTTCTCCAATAATTTTCTGAAATTTCTGACAATATTTCTTCACCACGCTGCTGGAAGTTTCTTCGTCAATATCAACAATAACTTTGTACAACTGATAGTCTAGGAGGAAGTATAACAGCAAAATTCAATGAGATGTAGTACCATCAATTTCTAGTTTGCCAAAAAATGTTTTGAATTTCTGATGTATGTACATCATTCCTTTAATTTGAACAATATTCGGAATGTGGTTTAAGAATTTTTCATCATCTTCATTAAAGTAATGCGAGTAATTTTTTTTTTTTAAATAGGCATTCAAACGTTGGTAATATGAACGCGCGCATTTATTAATTTATCCGGTATGCCACCACGAGATAAAGAATTGATACAAGTATATAAAGAAAAGAGAAGGATAAGAGGCTTTAAAAGGGTTAAAATAAAGTTGCTATGACATGGCTACTGTCACACGTGTCCCAATTTTTTTCCGCATTTCCATCCTTTTTCAGGATATTGCGGTCAACACCCTCATCTTTCTGCCGTATGTTGATTCCTAGGCTAGTAGATTACGCTCATCAGCACGCCACGACTTTATGAGCGACCGGCTCCATACTCTCGTAAGTCACTGGCGCGACTCGAACCCCTTCAAATTCTGACGTGCGCTCACGTCAACCACGAGAGTATTCGGGGTTAACTGGAGAAAGCTCCTAATTCCTCAGCCAGGGAGACCGGCCATGTGCCCCATGGGAAATACAAATATTTGCTGTCCCGTCCCATCCCATCCCATTACCATGGACAAGTCTGCTGTTCCTACTTCTCTTGCTGCTTGCATTAGGTCATCTTATATTTCATCTTATCCCGGTAATTTGTTCAATGGAGCTAACCCAAAGGCTTCTATAATTTTTATTTTTTCAGTGTCTGGTTCTAGTTCTTCGTTGGCATCTGTGTCGGTTTCGTGAATTCCTGTGACATCTGCTAGGATGTTGAGATGTATTTCGAAGTACTGTTTCCATCTTATTAGGATCTGTGATTGTTCACTTATTAGTTCTCCATTTTCGCTGTTAATTATTTCAGTTGGATCAAAGAGTTCTCCGCTGGTTCACATTGCACTTATCTTTTTGTAGAAGTTTCTAGTTGCCACCTTGTAGGTTTTATTAATGGTTTCTCCATACTCCTCCCAGTCTTTTTGTTGTTCTTTCTTTATTATTCTATTCACATGTCTTCTCGCTGTTCTATATTCTATGTAATCACGTTCTGTTTACCCTTAAACAACTTGTTATATTTTTTCTTTTTGTCTTTTACAGCTTTCTTTACCTCTGCGTTTCATCAAATTGTTTGTTTTCTTTATCCGTGTTTTGTGTTTGTTCGTGAATCCACATGTTAGTTTTGCCGTATTTAAAATGCTTGATTTGAACATCTCCCATTCTTCTTCCACTGTTTTTCTTCCTATGGGTAATTTTACAAATATTTCAATTAGTTCTTTCTCATAATTTTTCCTCACTGCATCGTCTTTGATGTTTTTTTTAAGTTTACTGATTCGCATGGCAGGCATTTGCCATGTCTTTGCTTTCTTCTGTTGGTTCTTATTGTGGTAACAACTGCTATGTGGTTTGTGTTTATACTTAAGTTGCGCACTACCCTTGCATCTAATATATTTCTCTTTCTGTTTTTTCTTGTTAATATAAAATCAATTTGGCTTTTGATATCTAGATCGTTCTATTTATACCAGGTGTATATTTGTGAGTTTTCATGTTTGTAGAATGTGTTTGTTATATAGAGGTCGTGTTGGCTGCAGAGCTCTATCAGTCTACCTCCGTTATCATTATGTTGGTCTCCAAATGCTCCAAGATGTTTTTCTATGCCCGCTCTGTTATTTCCTAGTCTTGCATTGAAATCTCCCGTAAATATGATGTTGTCCTGCTTATCTATGTTATGTAGCACGTCATGAATGCCTTAGTAGAATTTCTCGCATTCTTGTTCATTGACGTTTGTATTACATGGTGCGTATATTTGTAAATATGTTGTAATTGTTTGTTCTTTTATTCTCACTGTTATGATTCTTTCTGATATATATATATATATATATATATATATATATATATATATATATATATATATATATATATACATATATATATATATATATATATATTATTTCTAGTATTCCTCTCGCTGGCTTCGTGGCTTACAGGTTATGACTTTTCTCCGTGATCTCGTATACTCTCGTCGGTGACGTGATGACGGTGAGAATCAGCAGTGGTTCGAATCGCATCGGTAACTTACGGGGTATGTGAGCCGGCCGCTCAGAAAGCAATGGCAAACTACTGAGCGTAATCTTGCCAAGAAATCAACATACAGCTGAAAGATGCTGGTGTTGACAGCGATGTCCTGTAAAGGATATGCAAAAAAAAAATGGTATTCCTCTTGCTAGCCGTGGTTTAATGACTATTCCTACATCGTGACTTGCCCTTTCTTGCTTTTCCACTCCAGAGTTGACAAACGTGTAACTGTGGTGGATCTCCTCGCATCATTCCCCTTTTTTCTTGTGTCCGCTATTCTCATCAGTCCAATTGTCCTCTCTTCCATTATTTCTATAAGTGCTTCTTTTTTACCATTAACACAGCACTTTCATTGTGCCTATTTCTTTGTCTTTTTTTAATCGCCTATCTATCTCGTTGTCCATTAACATTGCCGGGTCTATATTCATTTGGAGTCCGTTCATACTTCTTAGCTTTTTCTACGAGCAGTGTGAAGATCCCCTGCCCGCTTGCTAGGCCAGTTGCAATCCATACACAAGTAAGGTTCTATGCAGCACTTCAACACTCTTTTTCTCGTTACAGGTGACATCGTTTTATTGGTCAGTATGTTTTCCACCTTGCACAAGGCTGCCTTGGCCATGGCGATGCTTGTTCTTATCTCTTCAAGACACCTTTCTCCGAGATAGTTGTACCGATTCAGTTGTTTTAAGACCACTCCCATTTACCCGTATATTAAATTGTGATATTTCTTTCTTCTTAGAGGCGACAATAATCCCTGTCTTCTTACAAATTAATTATAACCCTAGTTGTTCACTGTGTACAATAACCGTATCTACTAAAGGTTGCAGACCCTGTTCAATGTCTGCTATTGATACTGTATCATCCGCATATCTAATGGTATTGATAGTATGTCCCCAATGGTGATTCCTCTCATATCTATTAAATTTCTAAAAATTGTTTCACTGAATAGGGAAAAACAAGATGCTGAAACATTAAACATTCCTGTGGCACACCTCTCTAATAGGCTGATATTGACTTACTTCACTGTCCAATATACGATTATGTTGTTCAGAAGTCTTAGATCTTTCCACCAATTTGTAGATCTGCAAGCATGTGACAATCATGTGACATATCTTACTTTTTCGGAAGCCTTTGTATAGTCAATGAGGTATAGATGTAGGTCTTGTTTACTTCTATTGAAAGCTCAATTAATCTTCTCAGCAAATATATATACATAGCATTTACCTTGCCTACTACCAGCAAATATATATACATAGCATTTACCTTGCCTACTACCAGCAAATATATATACATAGCATTTACCTTGCCTACTACCAGCAAATATATATACATAGCATTTACCTTGCCTACTACCAGCAAATATACACAACATTTACTGTACCCTTGCCTTCTACGAACACACTTTGTTCTTCCCTTATTTCGGGGTGTATTTTCTTCCTAACTCTTTGCTTGATGATTCTTAGCAAAATATTTGGCTCATTATGCTAATTGTTCGATGTTTATCACATTTAAAAGCTCCTGTTTTCTTAGGGATTGCTTATCCGTCAGCTTCTACAGCTTGCCTTGTTCCAGATGTATTGGTTTGCTTTTCCCATGGAGTAAACTAGACATGCCAAGAGAAGGGTCTTGCTGCATTTGCAACACATGGTCTCTACAATTCATGCCATAGTTTGTGCAATGGAGATGTTATTATGTTTTGTTTGTTTAAATTTTGAAGCACAATAAACATTGTATGTCTATACGGTATGGCTCCGGTACAGTACTACTAATTGCATCTTGTCGTCTTGACAGACGATAGTTTGTTACATTGTATTTCAGAAGAGAAATAATAACTTCAACCCATGGTGAGGTCCAGGCATGGAGGTACACCTTTCCTTGGCACAGAGTCTTCTTCTTCTTCTTTTATCCGCTATAGGAGCATAGGCCCTCCAACAGACCACGCCCAGACGTCCTATCTCTTGCTATGTCCTGCAGCTTCTTCCATTTCCTCACACAATAAGCCATCTCTGTCTGTGACTCTCTTCTCCAAGTGTGAAATGCAGAGTACGCGAATATATACCTTTTTATTATAAAGAATGATTTAAATATATTTAACTTAACATGGCTATATTAACTTACTTTTCCTCGACATCATTTCTTTGGCGATCGATGTCTGTTCTAGTTCGGTATTGGGCCGAAGGAGAGTCGATAAAGAAGACCGGCATATTTCCTGGAAGGCATCAAGAAGTTGCGACCATTTAAAAAAAAAAAAAAAAAAAAAAAAAACTAAATAAAAGAGCAATTTGAAACACCAAGAGACGTATATACACATACAAGAGCCATGTATACATACACTTTCATTGTAATTTACTGCCAATATAGTACCATGCGGTGTATGGCAGGGGGTTCTTGATCCTGAAGAATTAAGGCCGCCTCGCTAGTGCAGTCGCTGTGATCTGTGCAGGTTATAGTTTTCCTTTTGCTACGACAGAAAACAACTCTTCACCTTACCGAGGATTCGAATTCGGGTCTATTCGGCATTCGAGCAATTCTGCCAGCCGTTGCTCATTATACATATAAAAGAGCCATATAAACACACACACACACACACACACCCACACAAACACATACACAGACACACACACAAACACACACACACACACAATGACCCCGAGAGCTATGCCGGCGGGAACGTAGCTACCAGCAGGGCCTCCCAAACCGGACAGGTCAAAGGGTAGAGAACAGACAAAGAGAAACACCCTGGTCCTCCAGGTTGGGGGTTGAAGCGTGGAGTTAACATCCCCACCTTTGTAAAAACCATTTTTGTTACGAAACAGATACATGAGCCTCGAATTCGGACTGACTTATCTGGACAACGACCTTGGAACGCTAAAGGGCTTTTGAGATTTGGAACATGGAATGTATGGACAATATATCGAGCTTGAGCGGCCGAAGAACTAGCCCGGGACCTAGTTGAATATCAAAGGGATATAACAGCAATTCAAGAAATAAGATGGCCAGGATAGGGTACTTTAGAGCAAAATGGAATGATTATAATATATGGAGGAAACACCCAAAATAAACATGAATTAGGAACAGAATTTTTCATAAAAAAAGAGTTATGGGGGAACGTTTTAAACTTTAAAGCTGTTAATGACAGGATTAGTAAATTACGAATAAAAGGGAAATGGAAAAATATAACGATGATTAATGTACATGCACCCACTGAAGAGAAAGAAGATGATATTAAAGAAGACTTTTATAATGATCTGGAAGATGTCATAGAAGAAACCCCCAAACAGGACATCCTGATTGTACTGGGAGACTTCAATGCAAAAATAGGTAGAGAGCAAACTAATAAAAAAGTGGCCGGTATGGAAAGCCTACATACAACTTCAAATGATAATGGATGGAGAGTCATCAACATGGCAGAAGCCAAAGGACTGCAGATTAGCAGTACCAGACTACAAAGAAAGGATATACACAAACAAACTTGGAAATCATGTGACAAGAGAACCTATAATCAAATAGATCACATTTTAATTAACAACAGAAATGCATCAAACATACAGCAAGTTAGAAGTTATAGAGGAGCTGAGTGCCACAGTGACCACTTCCTCATTGGAGCAAAATTTAAAATAAAACTTAAGAGAGCTTTCTATACTAAATTACAAAGATTACACCCAACATATAACATAAAAAAAACTACAAGAAATTACAGTCAAAGAGAAATTTACAGATGAAATAAAATATAAACTTGAAACTCTGCTAAACCCTTTGGAGGAAAGCGTTGACCAAACTTGGTTGAACATCAAGAATACAATTCAATCTACCGCAGAAGAATGTCTCGGTGTGTTAACCACGCATAGAAAGAACAGATGGTTCAATCAAAAATGTGAAGAAGCAGTCATTAGGAAAAAGAATGCCAGACATTTATGGTTAAATGACATCAACAACATCCAAAAGGGAGAGCATTATAGAAATGAATGTAAAGAGGCTACAAAAATAGTCCGACAGCAGAAGCGAGAATATATGAGTAATATAATCAAAGATTTGGAAACTAATCACCAGAAAAATGAATCCAGAAAGTTTTTTTTAAAGAAATGAAGTCAATGAAACGAGGGCACCAACAAAACACATGTGGTTTAAAAGACAAATATGGGAATATGATAAATACCAATGAGGAAATGTGCAACACATGGAAAGAATATTTTGTTGAATTACTAAATTGTGAAGCTCCAAGTAACACTTTCCCACAGGAAGAGGTTCTAACATGTGAACCACAAATTGAAGAACCTACATTTGAAGAAATCCTATATGTAATCACACGACTAAAAAACAATAAGGCAACTGGGACTGATGGAATTTCTACTGAATTTATAAAGGCAGGTGGCCACGCATTAAATCTAAAGCTATACGAACTAATAATAAAAATCTGGAGGACAGAAGAATTATCCCATGACTGGAAAGAGTCATTATTGATACCTATCTTTAAGAAAGGAGACAAGTTACAATGTGAAAATTATAGAGGAATATCACTACTGTCCACAAGCTATAAGATACTATCCGCAGTATTACTAAATAGACTAAAACTATATTCAGAAGACATATTAGGTGACTACCAGGCGGGTTTTAGACAAAACAGATCAACAATAGATCAGATATTTATCTTACGACAAATAGCCGAGAAAAAATTGGGAATATGAAAGAGATCTCCATAACATTTTTGTGGATTTTAAAAAGGCTTATTCTTCTTCTTCGTTCATCCGGAGTTTTTTTGTCGGATGTGATTGCGTTGTGCCTGTTTACAGCAGAGCTGCGTTCTTGCGCCGTTAGGCCGACACATCCGACTTCTGCGGGCATTTGTTGACCGGGTTAACCTTCCCGGAAAAAGGCTTATGATAGTGTCCATAGGAATAGTCTATGGAATGCTATGCAGGAATTTGGAATACCAAGGAAGTTAATCAACATGACCAGACTATGCATGGAAGATACTTATAATATAGTAACATTTAAAGGCAGGAAATCAGACCCTTTCCAAATAACATCTGGCTTGAAACATGGTGATGCACTATCACCGCTACTCTTCAATCTGGCTCTGGAGAAAGTTTTAAGGAAGGTAAAGGAGGATGTGATATTGGAGGAACATCCAAGCTGCTTGGTTATGCAGATGATTTAGATATTATAGGGCAAAGTGATCAAAAGACATTGGAAATATTGACTCACTTAAAGGAAAAAGCCCAATAGATGGGGCTGGTTATCAACCAAGATAAGACAGAATATATGGTAATTTCAAGAGACGGAATGGCTAAAAACTCTGGCCACATACAAATAGATAATATGACCATTAAAAGAACGGAAACATACAAATACCTGGGTAAAATCGTCAACTGCTCCAACCTCATAAGGGAAGAAATACAAACTAGAATCAACTCTGGAAATAAAATATACTATGCACTACAACATCTACTAAAATCAAATGCGCTATCTCGTAACACCAAAATCATCACAATATACAAAACACTGATCAGACCAGTTGTGCTATATGGCTCTGAAACCTGGAGTACAACGAAAGGAGACGAAGCCTTGTTACAAACCTTTGAGAACAAAATTTTAAGACGCATCTTTGGACCCATTAGGGATACACAAAGTGGGGAGTGGAAAAGAAGAAGTAACAAAGACATCTATGATCTGTTTAAGTCCCCGCTAATCACTTGTATCATAAAGGCTAATAGACTACAATAGCTGGGGCATATAGAAAGAATGGAAGATAATAGGGAAACAAAACTCGCTTACACTCAGGAAATAAATGACCGTAGACCCCGAGGTAGGCAAAGAAGACGGTGGAGAGATAATACATATACAGACCTACACTTGGAATCAACGACTGGCAAGAGAAGGTCCACCAGAGAGACGAATGGAGACGGACTGTATCTGCAGCAAAGAACCTCAATGGTTCAGAACGCTGAAGAAGAAGATATATATATATATATATATATATATATATATATATATATATATATATATATATATATATATATATATATATATATATATATATATATATATATATATATATATATATATATATATATATATATATACTAGCTGCCCGGCCCGGCTTCGCACAGGCTCTGGTGGGGATCTATCTATCTACCTATGTATCTGCTTGTCTGTCTGCTTGTCTGTCTGTCTGTCTGTCTGTCTGTCTGACCCGGCCCGGTTTCACCCAGCCCCTGGCGGGGAGCGTCTCATTAAATTCATATAAGTAGTCATTATACATTCAAATACATTCTCTAAGCGTACAGAGTATGCGTTCGGCCCCTGGGCCCTCGCAGCTAATTTATTGGTTGCAACTAGAAAATTTCATTTAATAATAGGATTATTTAGTTTTTTAAATGTTGACGTATAAGTTTTAAGTTATGGTCGAACACCAAATTTGATGTCTAATGTAGTGCTTTTTGATAAACAATATTTTTTGTTTTCTGTCTGGTGCATACAAAAATAAATCCGAAGGTTTTCCAACGCGTGAGCAGGCCACATATAGCTGTCCATGTGTGAAGCACGGATTTTCCAAATTTAGTCCACACACTTGTAGCGATTGTCCCTGTGCTTTGTTGATCGTCATGGCAAATGCAATTCGCACCGGAAACTGCAGGCGTTTGAATTCGAATGTCATATCTGTTGGAATCATTGGGATGCGAGGCAACAGTACATCAAAGGATAGGCTTCTTCTTTTTTTAGACAAAAAAAAAACAACAACAACCTGCATTTTAACATGCGTGCTGCGTGTAAGGTATGCATAAGGTATGCACACCCACAACATTGAATGAAAAATGTGATGTTGACACACACGCTGCCATCTTTTTTTTAAAAACAAAAACAAAATCAAGAATATACCCATTTAATTATGTACTGACCTTCTCTCTGCCAAGCGAACGGAAAAAACAAATGCTTCAATTACTTCAAAAGTTCCACTCCGAAAAAAGTACAGAAATAAAATTCTAACGTATCTAATCTAAAATAAATCCATTATTTTTAATGAACACTGGTTTTAAAAACATAAAAAGATGTGTTAGAAAATTTTCACTATTTAAATAGATGCATTACTTTTATAAAAAATTATAAAAAATGCCTTAAAGATTATATCAATATTTATTATAACTCATATGCCTGTAAATAACTATAGACAAAAAGTTTATAAATCTTTGAAAACAATGCAACAATCTATACATAAAATAATAGTGATGTTATTAAAAGTTATGACCCTTGAAATAACTTTTCTTATGTTAAGTCCCCTTGATGGAAACGATAAATATTAGCTGCCCGGCGCGGCTTCGCCGAGGCTCTGGCAGGGATCTATCTATCTATCTATCTATCTATCTATCTATCTATCTATCTATCTATCTATCTATCTATCTATGTTCGGCCCGTTACCGTTAAAAATATAGATATAATAGAAGAATAGATAGAAAATATGATTGGAAGAGATCTATCTAAAGTAAACTTGGCTCCCGTTCCCGACTATCTGTCTGTCTGTCTATCTGTCTGTCTATCTGTCTGTCTGACCTGGCCCGGCTGCACCTCATTTAATTCATATAGATTTCTATAGCCAGGGGACTTAACTTAAGATATAACAATGCTACTAAAAGTTATATCCCTTTTTGTCATATATTTTTATATTTTCTTATGTTCAGTCATGTAATTACATAATTAAAATTTAGGAAGGTAATAGCTGATAGCTGATAGATAAAAATATCACAGTTGGTAGAACAGGAATGAAAGGAAAACGTGTAGAAAATTTCCTTCTCAATCGGTTGGACCGTTCGCGAATGCATAAAGGACGGACATACATACATACATACACACAACATATATAAACAAGGGCCAAGTTCACGTATACAAAAAACACCACATATACATATACAAGAGACATATACACATAGACAAGAGCCATACACATATACGAGAGTCATATACACATACACAAGAGTCATATACACATATACAAGAGTCATATACACATATACAAGAGCCATATACACATATACAAGTGTTATACACATATACGAGAGTCATATACACATATACAAGAGTCATATACACGTATACAAGAGCCATATACACATATACAAGAGTCATATACACATATACCAGAGTTATATACACATATACAAGAGTCATATACACATATACAAAAGCCATACACATATACGAGAGTCACATACACATATACAAGAGTCATATACACATATACAAGAGCTATATACACACATACAAGAGTCATATACACATATACAAGAGCCATACACATATACGAGAGTCATATACACATATACCAGAGTTATATACACATATACAAGAGTCATATACACATATACAAGAGCCATATACACATATACAAGAGTCATACACATACACGAGAGTCATATACACATACACAAGAGTCATATACACGTATACAAGAGTCATACACATATACGAGGAGTCATATACACATATGCAAGATTCATATGCACATATACAAGAGTCATACACATATACACGAGCCATATACACATATACAAGAGCCATATACACATATACAAGAGTCATATACACATATACAAGAGCCATATACACATATACCAGAGTCATTTACACATATACAAGAGCCATATACACATATACAAGAGCCATACACATATACAAGAGACATATACACATATACAAGAGTAATATACACATATACAAGAGCCGTATACACATATTCAAAAGCCATACACATATACGGGAGTCACATACACATATACACGAGTCATATACACATATACAAGAGCTATATACACACATACAAGAGTCATATACACATATACAAGAGCCATACACATATACGAGAGTCATATACACATATACCAGAGTTATATACACATATACAAGAGTCATATACACATATACAAGAGCCATATACACATATACAAGAGGCATACACATATACGAGAGTCATATAAACATATACAAGAGTAATATACACATATACAAGAGTCATATACACACATACAAGAGTCATATACACATATACAAGAGCCCCTACACATATACAAGAGACATACATATATACACGAGCCATATAAACATATACAAGCGTCATATACACATATACAAGAGCCATATACACATATACAGGTGTCATATACACATATACAGGAGTCATATACACATATACAAGAGTCATATACACATATACAAGAGTCATATACACGTATACACGAGCCATATACACATATACAAGAGTCATATACACATATACAGGAGTCATATACACATATACAAGAGTCATATACACATATAAAAGAGCTACATACACATATACAAGAGCCATATTCACATATACAAGAGCCATATACACATATACAAGAGCCATATACACATATACAAGAGCCATATACACATATACAAGAGCAATATACACATATACAAGAGTCGTGTAAATAAGACAAGAGACTAAGCAAGATACAGTATCCAATTTCATAAGAAGACGCCGTTGGAACTACATCGGCCATGTACTCAGAATGGACAAGACAAGACTCCACTACCAAGCCCTCATATGGTCACCAGTAGGGAAAAGAAAACGGGGAAGACCAAGAGTGACCCTGCGTAGAACCATCATTAGAGAAGGCTCATTCAATGGCCAAGTAAATATCCAAGATCTACAACAGGTAGCAGCGAACAGCCAAGCATGGAGAGTCAGGACTTCAGCCTTATGCGCCGTTTTAGGGTCAAGAGGAAAGACTAACTAATATACACATATACAAGAGTCATATACACATATACAAGAGTCATATACACATATACAAGAGCTATATACACACATACAAGAGTCATATACACATATACAAGAGCCATACACATATACGAGAGTCATATACACATATACCAGAGTTATATACACATATACAAGAGTCATATACACATATACAAGAGCCATATACACATATACAAGAGTCATACACATATACGAGAGTCATATAAACATATACAAGAGTAATATACACATATACAAGAGTCATATACACACATACAAGAGTCATATACACATATACAAGAGCCCCTACACATATACAAGAGACATACATATATACACGAGCCATATAAACATATACAAGCGTCATATACACATATACAAGAGCCATATACACATATACAGGAGTCATATACACATATACAGGAGTCATATACACATATACAAGAGTCATATACACATATACAAGAGTCATATACACGTATACACGAGCCATATACACATATACAAGAGTCATATACACATATACAGGAGTCATATACACATATACAAGAGTCATATACACATATAAAAGAGCTACATACACATATACAAGAGCCATATTCACATATACAAGAGCCATATACACATATACAAGAGCCATATACACATATACAAGAGCCATATACACATATACAAGAGCAATATACACATATACAAGAGTCGTGTAAATAAGACAAGAGACTAAGCAAGATACAGTATCCAATTTCATAAGAAGACGCCGTTGGAACTACATCGGCCATGTACTCAGAATGGACAAGACAAGACTCCACTACCAAGCCCTCATATGGTCACCAGTAGGGAAAAGAAAACGGGGAAGACCAAGAGTGACCCTGCGTAGAACCATCATTAGAGAAGGCTCATTCAATGGCCAAGTAAATATCCAAGATCTACAACAGGTAGCAGCGAACAGCCAAGCATGGAGAGTCAGGACTTCAGCCTTATGCGCCGTTTTAGGGTCAAGAGGAAAGACTAACTAATATACACATATACAAGAGTCATATACACATATACAAGAGTCATACACATATACAAGAGCCATATACACAGATACAAGAGTCATACACATATACAAGAGTCATACACATATACAAGAGACATATACACATATACAAAAGCCACATACACATATACAAGAGCCATATACACATACACAAGAGCCACATACACATATTCAAGAGCCATATACACATATACAAGAGTCATACACACATATACCAGAGTCATTTACACATATACAAGAGCCATATACACATATATAAGAGCCATATACACATACACAAGAGCCATATACACATATACAAGAGTCATATACATATATACATGAGTCATATACACATATACACGAGTCATATAAACATATACAAGAGTCATATACACATATACAAGAGTCATATACACATATACAAGAGTCATATACACATATACACGAGTCATATACACATATACCAGAGTCATATACACATATACAAGAGTCATATACACATATTCAAGAGCCATATACACATATACACGAGTCATATACACATATACAAGAGCCATATACACATATACAAGAGTCATATACACATATACAAGAGCCATACACATATACGAGAGTCATATACACATATACCAGAGTTATATACACATATACAAGAGTCATATACACATATACAAGAGCCATATACACATATACACGAGTCATATACACATATACCAGAGTAATATACACGTATACAAGAGCCATATACACATATACAAGAGCCATACACATATACGAGAGTCATATAAACATATACAAGAGTCATATACACATATACAAGAGTCATATGACATTGGCACCTTGCCGTCTTGACAGACGATAGTTTGTGCTTTAAAAAGGCATAATAACTTTTAACTATGGCGGTAGCGAGTCTGACTGATAAGGCCAATTTGCGCTGTAAATGTCCGTTCACAGTGGGTGCATGTGAACACGTGGTCATTTCCACCATCATGCACCATCTTACGTCTCAAACGCTTGGTGTGTGACTTTTCTGCAATAATTTTCTCCTTTGACTTTATTCCATTTCTGATATTTGCCCTCCATGCAACACGTTCAGCGGCGACTTGCTCCCAATGTGCATTATCAATGCCTGTATCAATCATGTCCCGCTTACACACATCTTTGTATCGTAGTAGAGGCCGACCCTGAGATCTCTTACCCATCTGTAATTCACCAAAAAAGATATCCTTTGGTATTCTACCATCATCCATCCTCCTAAGATGTCCTATCCATCTAAGTCTACGAAGACTGAGCATGGAATAAACTGTCACACAACCTGATCTTTCCAATACTTCAGTATTTGTGATTTTGTCTTGCCACTTAATACCAAGAATTCTTCGCAGACACCGCATATGAAAGCTGTTTAAATTGTTCTCTTGGTGTGAGTAAGTTGTCCAGGTTTCACTGCCATAGAGAAGAGTACTAAGGACACAGGCTTGATAGACAAGGACTTTTGTTTTGGCAGTAAGCTTCCTGTTCTCCCAGACTCTTTTTCTTAACCTGTTCATTGTTGTTGCTGCCTTACCAATCCGGATGTTGATTTCCTGATCTAGGGATAATTTGCTATTTACCACTGATCCTAGATATGTAAAATGGTCTACTATCTCTAGTTCGGCGTCGTCAATAAAGATTGATGGTACCTCATGTGCACCTTGTGACATAATCTGTGTCTTCTTTTTGCTAATTGTTAAACCAAATTCAGAACAAGCATTGAAGAATGCAGATAGTAGATTCTGCAATTCTTCCTCAGAGTGGGTCGTAACTGCAGCATCATCTGCAAAAAGCAACTCTCTGATCAGTACCCTCCTAATTTTGGTCTTAGCCTTCAATCTCTGAGCATTGTAGAGGCCGCCATCTGAGCGTGAGTGAATGTATATACCGTCATCCTGATCACGAAAGGCATATTTCAGTAGAAGTGAAAAGTATATCCCAAAGAGGGTGGAGGATAGTACACAACCTTGCTTAACTCCACTCTTGATTTCAAACTCTTCTGAGGTTGAGCCATCAAACTTAATTATACCCTTCATGCCTGTGTGGAACGATTCCACAATGGACAGAAGAGTTGGTGGGCAGCCAACCTACTTTAGTGCCTTGAACAGACCCTCACGACTGACCAAATCAAATGCCTTTGTGAGGTCGATGAAGGCAATAAACAGTGGTTGATTCTGTTCACGGCATTTTTCTTGCATTTGTCGCAATGAGAATATCATATCAGTGGTAGACCGGTTCTGTCGAAAGCCACACTGTGATTCGGGGTAGATTTGATCTCCTAGGACTTGAAGTCTGCGCAGAACAATTCTGGCAAATACTTTTCCAACAATACACAGAAGTGAGATACCCCTATAGTTGTTGCAGTCGCTCCGATCGCCCTTGTTCTTGTACAGTGTTATGATGCTTGAATCTTTGAAATCCTGTGGGACTTGTCCTTCACGCCAGCATAGCTCTATTAGCTGGTGGATCTGTATAGTGAGTGTGTCTTGCCCACTCCTGATAACCTCTATTGGAATCCCATCCTTACCTGGAGCCTTGCCAGATGCAAGTTCATTTATAACACACTTAGCTTCTGTTATGGTGGGAAGTGTGTCCAGGTGGTCAAGAGTTGGTAGAGCCTCTATGGCGTTGAGGGCATTATCCGCTAGTTTGGTCTCACTTGAGTAAAGCTCCAAATAGTGCTCTACCCATCTGTCCATCTGCTGTTTCTTATCAGTGATGACTTCTCCAGTCAAGGTTTTCAATGGTGCACTTCTTTTGATCACTGGACCACAGGCTTTCTTTATTCCTTCATACATGCTTCTTATGTCTCCCTTATCACTTGCGATTTGAATGGACTCACATAACTTGATCCAATAATCATTTGCACACTGCCTGGCAGCCTTTTGCACATCCTTCCTAGCTTGCCTTAGCTCACTCAGAGTGTTACGCGTTGGTCTTTCCTTATTTCTTAAGAGAGCTTTCTTCTTCTTATCAATCAAGGGCTGCAGAGTCTCGCTGTTGGCCGCAAACCAGTCCTGCCTCTTATGATCCACAGTGCCGTAAATATTTACGGCAGTTTTACAAAGAGTTTCCTTAAGTTTATTCCATTTATCATTTACTGTACAATTTTCTGGTGTATCAGTGAAAGCGTCTTCAAGTTGCTATTGAAACTGAAAGCACTTTTCAGGATCATGAGTGTTAATAATATTAATCCTGGGGCTAGATTTGTGTTTAGCTGTGTAGATTCTCTTTGGTCTCAGTCTAACCCTTGCAACAACCAAAGAATGATCCGTATCACAGTCAGCACTGTGGTAACTACGAGTCAATGATATATGGTTCAGATGTTGTCTCCGTGTGATGATGAAGTCCAGCTGGTGCCAATGGCCGGATCTTGGATGTTTCCATGTGACCTTATGCATATCTTTTGTTTAAAAAAAAAGAGTTTGTAATACATAGGTCATTACTGGTGCAATGCTCCAGCAGCCTTTGCCCATTTTCATTCATGCGACCGATGTTGTATTTTCCAAGGCACACTGGCCATGAACTCGAGTCCTTGCCCACACGAGCATTGAAATCACCGAGCATATAAATGTAGTCGGATTTTGGAACTGCCTTGATCACAGAGTCTAACTCCTCATAGAACAAATCCTTCACATCATCAGAGGAATCGAGTGTCGGTGCATATGCAGTAATAATGGTGGCAAACCCACAAGAGGTTGCCAAGCGCAGGGATAATAGTCTTTCATTTCCTCCTGCTGGAATTTCAATCATTCCCAGTAGCGAATTCTTCACTGCAAAGCCCACACCGTGTTGCCTTTTTTCTGCCTGCCCTTTACCCTTCCAGAAAAATGTGTAGTTGTTTTCCCTGAGTGACCCTTCCTCAGCGAGGCGAGTCTCCTGCAGGCCAGCAATATCAATGTTAAGACGATTGAGTTCGGCATCAATCACAGCCGTTTTTCTCACATCGTCAATATTGGTCAAGTCAGTGGAAAATCCTGGACACATGGTTCTCACGTTCCAGGTTGCAAGCCGTAGCTTGAGGTTTCTATTTATATTTTTGTTTGTACCTGGTGCATTGGTTTTACAGCCTGCGATTCAGATTTTGTCCTAGCCCCAAGCACCCATTGAAGCAGGCAGGCTGTGGCGGATCAGCACCCAATTGGCTGGGGGCTGCCCAGCTTGAGGCGGGCGGTAGCTGATCAGTGACACCTATAGGTGTCTCCCACCGTCAGAGGCAACGCGTGGCGCCCCATGTCTACGCCAACTGACAAGGACTTATAACCCGTAACAGTTGCCTCTCGCTTTGATTCCGAGACCAGTTAAGACCAGGGATGGAGTTATTGCCTCTCCATAGCACAAAGCCTGGGCTAAAATATAGAGATCATGTGTTGCCCATGCAGCATGATCCCTCTCTCGGCCTACCTAGTTCACTCCAGAGGAAAGGTAACACCCCTACATCTGGAACAAGACAAGCTGCAGAAGCTGCCGGATCAGCAAAGCAATGCTCTAACTGTCCGCCTGTCGGAGCTTCGATCCTAGACCAGTCGCCAACCAAGGCTTAGGGCCTGGTCTGCCCTGCCATGACAATTTTGTCTTTAGCTTGCATTTCCTCGCACCAGGGTAAGGCTTGTACCCTCCCAATTGCGCTCTTCCGCCCGAAGCCGTTGGCACAATGTGGGGTGTCGGGTTTGGTAAGCGCCGCCCAACGTTCGGCGCTAACAGAAACCAGGTAGTACCGTCTACTGTTATACGGTAGCTCAGTCATATCTGACTAAGACCTGACTGCAAGAGTCATATACACATATACAATTGCCATATACACATATACAAGAGCCATACACATATACGAGAGTCATATAAACATATACAAGAGTCATATACACATATACAAGAGTCATATACACACATACAAGAGTCATATACACATATACAAGAGTCATATACACACATACAAGAGACATATACATATATACACGAGCCATATACATATATACAAGCGTCATATACACATATACAAGAGCCATATACACATATACAGGAGTCATATACACATATACAGGAGTCATATACACATATATAAGAGTCATATACACATATACAAGAGTCATATACACATATACAAGAGACATATACACATATACAAGAGCCATACACATATACGAGAGTCATATAAACATACACAAAAGTCATATACACATATACAAGAGTCATATACACACATACAAGTGTCATATACACATATACAAGAGTCATATACACACATACAAGAGACATATACATATATACACGAGCCATATACATATATACAAGCGTCATATACACATATACAAGAGCCATATACACATATACAGGAGTCATATACACATATACAGGAGTAATATACACATATACAAGAGTCATATACACATATACAAGAGTCATATACACATATACACGAGCCATATACACATATACAAGAGCCATATACACATGTACCAGAGTTATATACACATATACAAGAGTCATATACACATATACAAGAGCCATATACACATATACCAGAGTCATTTACACATATACAAGAGCCATATACACATATACAAGAGCCGTACACATATACAAGAGACATACACACATATACAAGAATAATATGCACGTATACAAGAGCCATATACACATATACAAGAGCCATACACATGTACCAGAGTTATATACACATATACAAGAGTCATATACACATATACAAGAGCCATATACACATATACAAGAGTCATATACACATATACAAGAGCCAAACACATATACGAGAGTTATATACACATATACCAGAGTTATATACACATATACAAGAGTCATATACACATATACAAGAGCCATATACACATATTCAAGAGTCATACACATATACGAGAGTCATATAAACATATACAAGAGTCATATACACATATACAAGAGTAATATACACGTATACAAGAGCCATATACACATATACAAGAGCCATACACATATACAAGAGACATATACATATATACACGAGCCATATACACATATACAAGCGTCATATACACATATACAAGAGCCATATACACATATACAGGAGTCATATACACATATACAGGAGTCATATACACATATACAAGAGTCATATACACATATACAAGAGTCATATACACATATACACGAGCCATATACACATATACAAGAGTCATATACACATATACAGGAGTCATATACACATATACAAGAGTCATATTCACATATAAAAGAGCCATATACACATATACAAGAGCCATATACACATATACAAGAGCAATATAAATATATACAAGTGTCATGTAAATAAGACAAGAGACTAAGCAAGATACAGTATCCAATTTCATAAGAAGACACCGTTGGAACTACATCGGCCATGTACTCAGAATGGACAAGACAAAACTAAGACTCCACTACCAAGCCCTCATATGGTCACCAGTAGGGAAAAGAAAACGGGGAAGACCAAGAGAGACCCTGCGTAGAACCATCATTAGAGAAGGCTCATTCAATGGCCAAGTAAATATCCAAGATCTACAACAGGTAGCAGCGAACAGCCAAGCACGGAGAGTCAGGACTTCAGCCTTATGCGCCGTTTTAGGCTCAAGAGGAAAGACTAACTAATATACACATATACAAGAGTCATATACACATATACAAGAGTCATACACATATACAAGAGCCATATACACAGATACAAGAGTCATACACATATACAAGAGTCATACACATATATAAGAGCCATATACACATATACAAGAGACACATACACATATACAAGAGCCATATACACATATACAAGAGCCACATACACATATTCAAGAGCCATATACACATATACAAGAGTCATACACACATATACCAGAGTCATTTACACATATACAAGAGCCATATACACATATAAAAGAGCCATATACACATATACAAGAGCCATATACACATATACAAGAGACATATACACATATACAAGAGTCATATAAACATATACACGAGTCATATACACATACACCAGAGTCATATACACATATACCAGATTGATATACACATATACCAGAGTTATATACACATATACAAGAATCATATACACATATACAAGAGCCATATACACATATACAAGAGCCATATACACATATACAAGAGTCATACACATATACCAGAGTCATATGCACATATACAAGAGCCATATACACATATACAAGCGCCATATACACATATACAAGAGTCATATACATATATACAAGAGTCATATACACATATACACGAGTCATATACACATATACCAGAGTCATATACACATATACAAGAGTCATATACACATATACAAGAGCCATATACACATATACAAGAGCCATATACACATATACCAGAGTCATATACACATATACCAAAGTCATATACACATATACCAGAGTCATATACACATATACCAGAGTCATATACACATATACAAGAGCCATATACACATATACAAGAGTTATATACACATATACAAGAGTCATATACACATATACAAGAGCCATATACACATATACAAGAGTCATACACATACACGAGAGTCATATACACATACACAAGAGTCATATACACGTATACAAGAGTCATACACATATACGAGGAGTCATATACACATATGCAAGATTCTTATACACATATACAAGAGTCATACACATATACACGAGCCATATACACATATACAAGAGCCATATACACATATACCAGAGTTATATACACATATAAAAGAGTCATATACACATATACAAGAGCCATATACACATATACCAGAGTCATTTACACATATACAAGAGCCATATACACATATACAAGAGCCATACACAAATACAAAAGACATATACTCATATACAAGAGTAATATACACATATACAAGAGCCGTATACACATATACAAGAGCCATACACATATACGAGAGTCACATACACATATACAAGAGTCATATACACATATACAAGAGCCATATACACACATACAAGAGTCATATACACATATACAAGAGCCATACACATATAAGAGAGTCATATACACATATACCAGAGTTATATACACATATACAAGAGTCATATACACATATACAAGAGCCATATACACATATACAAGAGTCATACAATTATACGAGAGTCATATAAACATATACAAGAGTCATATACACATATACAAGAGTCATATACACACATACAAGAGTCATATACACATATACAAGAGCCCCTACACATATACAAGAGACATATACATATATACACGAGCCATATAAACATATACAAGCGTCATATACACATATACAAGAGCCATATACACATATACAGGAGTCATATACACATATACAGGAGCCATATACACATATACAAGAGTCATATACACATATAAGAGAGTCATATACACATATACACGAGTCATATACACATATACAAGAGTCATATACATATATACAAGCGTCATATACACATATACAAGAGCCATATACACATATACAGGAGTCATATACACATATACAGGAGTCATATACACATATACAAGAGTCATATACACATATACAAGAGTCATATACACATATACAAGAGCCATATACACATATACAAGAGCCATACACATATACGAGAGTCATATAAACATATACAAATGTCATATACACATATACAAGAGTCATATACACACATACAAGTGTCATATACACATATACAAGAGTCATATACACACATACAAGAGACATATACATATATACACGAGCCATATACATATATACAAGCGTCATATACACATATACAAGAGCCATATACACATATACAGGAGTCATATACACATATACAGGAGTCATATACACATATACAAGAGTCATATACACATATACAAGAGTCATATACACATATACACGAGCCATATACACATATACAAGAGCCATATACACATGTACCAGAGTTATATACACATATACAAGAGTCATATACACATATACAAGAGCCATATACACATATACAAGAGTCATATACACATATACAAGAGCCAAACACATATACGAGAGTTATATACACATATACCAGAGTTATATACACATATACAAGAGTCATATACACATATACAAGAGCCATATACACATATTCAAGAGTCATACACATATACGAGAGTCATATAAACATATACAAGAGTCATATACACATATACAAGAGTAATATACACGTATACAAGAGTCATATACACATATACAAGAGCCATACACATATACAAGAGACATATACATATATACACGAGCCATATACACATATACAAGCGTCATATACACATATACAAGAGCCATATACACATATACAGGAGTCATATACACATATACAGGAGTCATATACACATATACAAGAGTCATATACACATATACAAGAGTCATATACACATATACACGAGCCATATACACATATATGAGAGTCATATACACATATAAAAGAGCCATATACACATATACAAGAGCCATATACACATATACAAGAGCAATATAAATATATACAAGAGTCATGTAAATAAGACAAGAGACTAAGCAAGATACAGTATCCAATTTCATAAGAAGACACCGTTGGAACTACATCGGCCATGTACTCAGAATGGACAAGACAAAACTAAGACTCCACTACCAAGCCCTCATATGGTCACCAGTAGGGAAAAGAAAACGGGGAAGACCAAGAGAGACCCTGCGTAGAACCATCATTAGAGAAGGCTCATTCAATGGCCAAGTAAATATCCAAGATCTACAACAGGTAGCAGCGAACAGCCAAGCACGGAGAGTCAGGACTTCAGCCTTATGCGCCGTTTTAGGCTCAAGAGGAAAGACTAACTAATATACACATATACAAGAGTCATATACACATATACAAGAGTCATACACATATACAAGAGCCATATACACAGATACAAGAGTCATACACATATACAAGAGTCATACACATATACAAGAGCCATATACACATATACAAGAGACACATACACATATACAAGAGCCATACACACATATACCAGAGTCATTTACACATATACAAGAGCCATATACACATATAAAAGAGCCATATACACATATACAAGAGCCATATACACATATACAAGAGACATATACACATATACAAGAGTCATATAAACATATACAAGAGTCATATACACATACACCAGAGTCATATACACATATACCAGATTGATATACACATATACCAGAGTTATATACACATATACAAGAATCATATACACATATACAAGAGCCATATACACATATACAAGAGTCATACACATATACCAGAGTCATATGCACATATACAAGATCCATATACACATATACAAGATCCATATACACATATGCCGGCTTCGTGGCTTAGAGGTTACGACTTTTCTCCGTAATCTCGTATACTCTCGTCAGGTTACGTGATGACGGTTCAAATCAGCAGTGGTTCGAATCGCATCGGTAACTTACGGGGTATGTGAGCCGGCCGCTCAGAAAGCAATGGCAAACTACTGAGCGTAATCTTGCCAAGAGATCAACATACAGCTGAAAGATGCTGGTGTTGACAGCTAAGTCCTGTAAAAGGATATGCTAAAAAAAAAAAAAAAAAAAAAAAAAAAAATTTACACATATACAAGAGTCATATACATATATACAAGATTCATATACACATATACACGAGTCATATACACATATACCAGAGTCATATACACATATACAAGAGTCATATACACATATACCAGAGTCATATACACATATACCAAAGTTATATACACATATACCAGAGTCATATACACATATACCAGAGTCATATACACATATACCAAAGTAATATACACATATACAAGAGTCATATACACATATACAAGAGTCATATACACATATACAAGAGCCATATACACATATACAAGAGCCATATACACATATACCAGAGTCATATACACATATACCAAAGTTATATACACATATACCAGAGTCATATACACATATACCAGAGTCATATGCACATATACAAGAGTCATATACACATATACAAGAGTCATATACACATATAAAAGAGCCATATACACATATACACGAGTCATATACACATATACCAGAGTCATATACGCATATACCAGAGTCATATACACATATACCAGAGTCATATACACATATACCAGAGTCATATACACATATACAAGAACCATATACACATATACAAGAGTCATATACACATATACAAGAACCATATGCAAATATACAAGAACCATATACACATATACAAGAGTCATATACACATATACAAGAACCATATACACATAAATTCAAGAGTCGTATACACATAATTTTTTTTCTTATATCCAATTTACAGGACATTGCTGTCAACACCAGCATTATAACGCTGTTGATATTTTTTGGCAAAGTTATGTTCAGTAGTTTGCCATTTCTTTCTGATCTCCAGGCACTCACACCTGCGTAAGTAACCAACTCGACGCGATTCGCTACCGAATCTCGCACAGCTGCGTTACCCTAGATGGATTCACGGGATTATGGAGAAAGTCGTTAACCGTTTAAGGAGACTGGCATATACACAAATACAAGAGCCGTATACAGATATACAAGAGCCACACACACACACACTCACACACACACACACACACGCGCACACAGATATCATCATTGGCACCTTGCCGTCTTGACAGACGATAGTTTGTGCTTTAAAAAGGCATAATAACTTTTAACTATGGCGGTAGCGAGTGTGACTGATAAGGCCAATTTGCGCTGTAAATGTCCGTTCACAGTGGGTGCATGTGAACACGTGGTCATTTCCACCATCATGCACCATCTTACGTCTCAAACGCTTGGTGTGTGACTTTTCTGCAATAATTTTCTCCTTTGACTTTATTCCATTTCTGATATTTGCCCTCCATGCAACACGTTCAGCGGCGACTTGCTCCCAATGTGCATTATCAATGCCTGTATCAATCATGTCCCGCTTACACACATCTTTGTATCGTAGTAGAGGCCGACCCTGAGATCTCTTACCCATCTGTAATTCACCAAAAAAGATATCCTTTGGTATTCTACCATCATCCATCCTCCTAAGATGTCCTATCCATCTAAGTCTACGAAGACTGAGCATGGAATAAACTGTCACACAACCTGATCTTTCCAATACTTCAGTATTTGTGATTTTGTCTTGCCATTTAATACCAAGAATTCTTCGCAGACACCGCATATGAAAGCTGTTTAAATTGTTCTCTTGGTGTGAGTAAGTTGTCCAGGTTTCACTGCCATAGAGAAGAGTACTAAGGACACAGGCTTGATAGACAAGGACTTTTGTTTTGGCAGTAAGCTTCCTGTTCTCCCAGACTCTTTTTCTTAACCTGTTCATTGTTGTTGCTGCCTTACCAATCCGGATGTTGATTTCCTGATCTAGGGATAATTTGCTATTTACCACCGATCCTAGATATGTAAAATGGTCTACTATCTCTAGTTCGGCGTCGTCAATAAAGATTGATGGTACCCCATGTGCACCTTGTGACATAATCTGTGTCTTCTTTTTGCTAATTGTTAAACCAAATTCAGAACAAGCATTGGAGAATGCAGATAGTAGACATTGCAATTCTTCCTCAGAGTGGGTCGTAACTGCAGCATCATCTGCAAAAAGCAACTCTCTGATCAGTACCCTCCTAATTTTGGTCTTAGCCTTCAATCTCTGAGCATTGTAGAGGCCGCCATCTGAGCGTGAGTGAATGTATATACCACCATCCTGATCACGAAATGCATATTTCAGTAGAAGTGAAAAGTATATTCCAAAGAGGGTGGGAGCTAGTACACAACCTTGCTTAACTCCACTCTTGATTTCAAATTCTTCAGAAGTTGCACCATCAAACTTGATTATACCCTTCATGCCTGTGTGGAACGATTCCACAATGGACAGAAGAGTTGGTGGGCAGCCAATCTTCTTTAGTGCCTTGAACAGACCCTCACGACTGACCAAATCAAATGCCTTTGTGAGGTCGATGAAGGCAATAAACAGTGGTTGATTCTGTTCACGGCATTTTTCTTGCATTTGTCGCAATGAGAATATCATATCAGTGGTAGACCGGTTCTGTCGAAAGCCACACTGTGATTCGGGGTAGACTTGATCTCCTAGGACTTGAAGTCTGCGCAGAACAATTCTGGCAAATACTTTTCCAACAATACACAGAAGTGAGATACCCCTATAGTTGTTGCAGTCGCTCCGATCGCCCTTGTTCTTGTACAGTGTTATGATGCTTGAATCTTTGAAATCCTGTGGGACTTGTCCTTCACGCCAGCATAGCTCTATTAGCTGGTGGATCTGTATAGTGAGTGTGTCTTGCCCACTCCTGATAACCTCTATTGGAATCCCATCCTTACCTGGAGCCTTGCCAGATGCAAGTTCATTTATAGCACACTTAACTTCTGTTATGGTGGGAAGTGTGTCCAGGTGGTCAAGAGTTGGTAGAGCCTCTATGGCGTTGAGGGCATTATCCGCTAGTTTGGTCTCACTTGAGTAAAGCTCCAAATAGTGCTCTACCCATCTGTCCATCTGCTGTTTCTTATCAGTGATGACTTCTCCAGTCAAGGTTTTCAATGGTGCACTTCTTTTGATCACTGGACCACAGGCTTTCTTTATTCCTTCATACATGCTTCTTATGTCTCCCTTATCACTTGCGATTTGAATGGACTCACATAACTTGATCCAATAATCATTTGCACACTGCCTGGCAGCCTTTTGCACATCCTTCCTAGCTTGCCTTAGCTCACTCAGAGTGTTACGCGTTGGCCTTTCCTTGTTTCTTAAGAGAGCTTTCTTCTTCTTATCAATCAAGGGCTGCAGAGTCTCGCTGTTGGCCGCAAACCAGTCCTGCCTCTTATGATCCACAGTGCCGTAAACCTTTACGGCAGTTTTACAAAGAGTTTCCTTAAGTTTATTCCATTTATCATTTACTGTACAATTTTCTGGTGTATCAGTGAAAGCGTCTTCAAGTTGCTGTTGAAACTGAAAGCACTTTTCAGGATCATGAGTGTTAATAATATTAATCCTGGGGCTAGATTTGTGTTTAGCTGTGTAGATTCTCTTTGGTCTCAGTCTAACCCTTGCAACAACCAAAGCATGATCCGTATCACAGTCAGCACTGTGGTAACTACGAGTCAATGATATATGGTTCAGATGTTGTCTCCGTGTGATGATGAAGTCCAGCTGGTGCCAATGGCCGGATCTTGGATGTTTCCATGTGACCTTATGCATCTCTTTTGTTTTAAAAAAAGAGTTTGTAATACATAGGTCATTACTGGTGCAATGCTCCAGCAGCCTTTGCCCATTTTCATTCATGCGACCGATGTTGTATTTTCCAAGGCACACTGGCCATGAACTCGAGTCCTTGCCCACACGAGCATTGAAATCACCGAGCATATAAATGTAGTCGGATTTTGGAACTGCCTTGATCACAGAGTCTAACTCCTCATAGAACAAATCCTTCACATCATCAGAGGAATCGAGTGTCGGTGCATATGCAGTAATAATGGTGGCAAACCCACAAGAGGTTGCCAAGCGCAGGGATAATAGTCTTTCATTTCCTCCTGCTGGAATTTCAATCATTCCCAGTAGCGAATTCTTCACTGCAAAGCCCACACCGTGTTGCCTTTTTTCTGCCTGCCCTTTACCCTTCCAGAAAAAGGTGTAGTTGTTTTCCCTGAGTGACCCTTCCTCAGCGAGGCGAGTCTCCTGCAGGCCAGCAATATCAATGTTAAGACGATTGAGTTCGGCATCAATCACAGCCGTTTTTCTCACATCGTCAATATTGGTCAAGTCAGTGGAAAATCCTGGACACATGGTTCTCACGTTCCAGGTTGCAAGCCGTAGCTTGAGGTTTCTATTTATATTTTTGTTTGTACCTGGTGCATTGGTTTTACAGCCTGCGATTCAGATTTTGCCTAGCCCCAAGCACCCATTGAAGCAGGCAGGCTGTGGCGGATCAGCACCCAATTGGCTGGGGGCTGCCCAGCTTGAGGCGGGCGGTAGCTGATCAGTGACACCTATAGGTGTCTCCCACCGTCAGAGGCAACGCGTGGCGCCCCATGTCTACGCCAACTGACAAGGACTTATAACCCGTAACAGTTGCCTCTCGCTTTGATTCCGAGACCAGTTAAGACCAGGGATGGAGTTATTGCCTCTCCATAGCACAAAGCCTGGGCTAAAATATAGAGATCATGTGTTGCCCATGCAGCATGATCCCTCTCTCGGCCTGCCTAGTTCACTCCAGAGGAAAGGTAACACCCCTACATCTGGAACAAGACAAGCTGCAGAAGCTGCCGGATCAGCAAAGCAATGCTCTAACTGTCCGCCTGTCGGAGCTTCGATCCTAGACCAGTCGCCAACCAAGGCTTAGGGCCTGGTCTGCCCTGCCATGACAATTTTGTCTTTAGCTTGCATTTCCTCGCACCAGGGTAAGGCTTGTACCCTCCCAATTGCGCTCTTCCGCCCGAAGCCGTTGGCACAATGTGGGGTGTCGGGTTTGGTAAGCGCCGCCCAACGTTCGGCGCTAACAGAAACCAGGTAGTACCGTCTACTGTTATACGGTAGCTCAGTCATATCTGACTAAGACCTGACTGTTGCACACAGATATATATATATATATATATATATATACACACACACACATATATATAAACGCACACACACATACATACAAGGTCCATGTACACAAACAAGGGAGACAGTCAGACTAACATAGAAACAGAAAGATGCAATTGTAAACATATTAAACGTAGAGTGATTTAGGTAGGAAAGGGGGTCGGGAGAAAATATAGACATGCAGACAGATTGGTAGATAGATCAATATATAAACAGACAGACAGACAGACAGACAGACAGACAGACAGACAGACAGACAGACAGACAGACCCACTCACCCACCCACCCTCCGACCGACCACCGATCGACCGACCGACCGACCGATCGACAGACCGTAAGACCGACCGACCGACCGACCGACTGACCGACCGACCGACCGACCGAAGGACCGACCGACCCACCGATTGACAGACCCACTCACCGACCGACCGACCGACCGACCGACCGACTGACCGACCGACCGACCGACCGACTGACCGACCGACCGACCGACCGAAGGACCGACCGACCCACCGATTGACAGACCCACTCACCGACCGACTGACCGACCGACCGACCGACCGACTGACCGACCGCCGACCGAGTAAGCGAGCGAGCGACCGACCGACCGACCGACAGACAGATGGAGCATATCTTACCACGGCATCTACCCAGCTGACTCGCAACCTTCCAAAAAGATAGCAGCTTGTGAGATTATTAAGTCTCACCCACCCTTCTCTACAAGGTTCAATTTGTCTCCGGTTTGTATCTGCAAGAAAACCTTTAACTTAAACACAAGGTTAGTTGCATATCATTTACAGGACATGGCAGTTAGAACTGTTTTCGATTTCTTGGTAAGTTTACGTTCAGTAGTTTACCACTGCTGTCTGAAAGACCGGCAAGCATAACACTGTATGAAAACCAACGCGAGGCGGTCTGCTGCCAGATCAGCTGTGGTCCGAACGCGGTATGGGTATTTACGAATTGCCACCGTTACCCCCTCGTTACAGAGCCGGATTTAAACACGAAAGCCACGAAAATGGGTGTCTGGAATTATAGCCTGGCATATTTCGCTGCCTCTCGTCAGGTGCACACTGCACAATTGTATATTATATGAAGTGTACTTTTTTTTTTTTTTGCATATCCTTTACAGGACATCGCTGTCAACACCATCTTTCAGCTGTATGTTGATTTCTTGGCAAGATTACGCTCAGTGGTTTGCTATTGCTTTCTGAGCGGCCGGCTCACATACCCCGTAAGTTACCGATGCGATTCGAACCACTACTGATTCTCACCGTCATCACGTTACCGACGAGAGTATACGAGATTACGGAGAAAAGTCATAACCTCTAAGCTACGAAGCCGGCATGAAGTGTATAGATAAGTCATATTTTGGCTGAAAAGCTGTACACACATAGTCTGTGATTCTGTTCAAATGTAGAGCAATCCGTGTGCAATCATGGTAATCTCAGAATTTGTCAGGCAATAAGTTGCGCTGCTTATTGTTAATGCCTTCTGCATTTCATTTCACAAATAGGATACATTGCATTGCATTTCTGATCCATGTGTGCTTATTGATGTGAAATATTCCATCATCTCTCATAATTTCATCTTGTTCTTTTAGTACCAATCGGTGTCGAGTTGAAGCATAAGCAGTGGGAGAGTGCCCGTGTATGGGCTTCATATATTCAATTTCTGTATTAATAACTCTGTGAGACGCTAGGGTAGTGCATTTTGTGTGCCTGCCTTCCAAGGAAGCAGTCTGTGTTCTATCCCCAGTCAATCAATCAGGTGCCGTCTCCACAATGAAGGTTGGCTGCAATTGATCTCCAACACTGTCTGTCTCTCGGCCTGCCTATACACTCTGTCAGATTGATGTTCGTCCATCGCTTGCTGTTATCTTTCAGTGTTTTCAGAATATCTGTATTTTTTCTTTAAAGTAATCCTCATCATCAAGTTTGTTCACATCGACTGTCTGTTATATTAATTATCCTCATCATCAAATGTTAAGACATTAACTGTATGTTATATTCGTTATCCTCATCATCAAGTTTGATCACATAGATTGTATGTTATATTAGTTAATCTCATCATCACGTTTGACCACATCTATTGTATGTTATATTAGTTATCATCATCATGACGTTTGATCATATCTACTTTATGTTATATTATTTATTCTCATCATCAAGTTTGCCGAGGGGTTAGCAAGCTTTCTCCGTTAACCCCGAATACTCACGAGAATTAGAAGTGGTTCGAGTCGCGCCAGTGACTTATGAGAGTATGGAGCCGGTCGCTCAGAAAGTCGTGGCGTGCCGATGAGCGTAATCTAGCCTAGGAATCAACATACAGCTGAAAGATGTTGGTGTTGGCCGCAATATCCTGAAACAGGATGGAAACGCGAAAAAAAAAATCATCAAGTTTGCTAACATCAACTGTATATTATATTAGTTATCATCATCATGACGTTTGGTCACAGCTACTTTATGCTATATTAGTTATTGTCATCATCATGTTTTCTAACATCGACTGTATTTTATATTAGTTATCATCATCTTCAAAGCGACATGTCGGTAATGGTCTGGGGTCATTTTCTCCAGCTGATACGATCACCATAGTCATGGATCAGCTCTGCGATCTTGGCTCGAGAGACATGTAAATTACGTCCCCACGTAAAGAAGAAGTCAAAATTTTAGTTCAACTGACCGGTTTAGGGATTGAATCCGCTACCTCGACATAATAAATCAGAAAGTCTAAGAACTAGCCATGATTCCTCGAATTTCTAGAGATAATTTGAGACGAACATAAGAAGGAGAAATAATCACATCCACAAAACAGATAAAAAATGTAGAAAATGAACAAACATAAGAATGTAAAAGATACCTATTTCTCTTCACCGGGTTTATTGGGTAAATAATGTTAGCTCTACTCTTGGACCGTTCGAAGTGTCATTTGTTATTGTAAGTTATGATGATAAGTTATGGCGTTCTGGTGATATACTTGAATATCCTTCCCCTTGTTAATGACAGGGGTATTTAATATTGTAATTATAACTTTTCAAACTATGTATGCGTTGGATTATAAATAAAAATGTACATGGTAGGAAAACTGTGGGGCGACCGGGCAATAAGCCCGGGTAGACCACAGCTAATCACAGCTCAATATAGACAATCAAGCGGAAGGATCGCTTACTTTGGACGCCCTGCGACGAGATGAGTCTGGATCACTATGTGACCATAAATAATACTACGATAGCTGATATCAATCAATCATGTGCCATGCCGGAAAGCGTGGGCGGTCATGACTCGCGATTTCACTCGATCACCAGTGTCGTGGATCAGCTCAGTGTTCCTGTCTCGTCCATGCCATGCGGCCAAGCCATCCATGTATTTTCCTCTCGGTCTGCCTCTTGGTCTGTTTCCTTCGATCTTGCCAGTTGTCACCAAGTTCTCCAATCCATTTCTTCTCATAACATGTCCAAAAAATTTTGACTGTCTACGTCTAATCTCTCTAATCAGTTTACGATGTTCATTTGTCTCCTGTAGTACTTGGTCATTGGTTTTTCTCTCTGTCCATGGTATTCTTTGCATTCTCCTCGGAAAAAACATTTCTGCAGCCATCAGATGTTTTTCAGCTTGCCTGCCCATTGTCCAAGTTTCACATCCATACAAAAGAACAGGCTCTATGTATCCCCTCAACACTCTTTTTCTCGTTTCAATTGACATCTTTTTATTGGTCAGAATGTTTTTCATCTTGCTAAAGGCTACTTTCGCCATGGCGATTCTTGTTCTAATCTCTTCAAGGCATCTCCCATCAGATGTTATGACTGTTCCAAGATAATTGTACCGATTCACTTGTTGAAGAATATTTCCATTTACTTGTATATTACATTGTGGCACTTCTTCCTTCCTAGTGACGACCATAAAATGAGTCTTTTTACAATTTAATTCTAACCCCAGTTGCTCACTGTGTAGAACAACCGCATCTACTAATTGTTGCAGATCCTGCGCATTGTCTGCAATTAATACTGTATCATCTGCATATCTAATGTTATTTATGTTTCGTCCTTCAATGCTGATTCCATTTATATCCTCTACATTTTTGAAAATATTTTCACTGTATAGGGAAAAAAGATGTGGAGACATAACACATCCCTGCCTAACACCTCTTTTAATTGGCTGATACTGTCCCCCTTAATTATCAATCCTTATTTGCAGCTTGTTGTTTCCAATATATGTTTTTTATAAGTCTAATGTCTTTCCCATCAATTTGTAGATCTGCAAGCATATCCACCATGTTGACATGTCTAACTCTATCAAAAGCCTTTGTATAGTCAATAAAGCAAAGATGTATATCCTTGTTTACTTCTATAGCACGTTCAATAACTGTTCGCAGCATATACACAGCATTTACTGTACCCTTTCTTTCTACAAACCCACATTGTTCTTCTCCTATTTCAGGTTGTATCTTCTTCCTCACTCTTTGCATGATAATTCTTAGCAAAATCTTTGTGATGTGACTCATTATACTAATTGTTCTATGTTGATCACATTCCAAGGTTCCTGATATACTATTTACATTATAAATCTCATATAGCGTCACTATGACAATTAATGACGTCATTACTATGACAAGGACATTGTCTGCGGTAAAACTATACACAGCGATTTTAGGGACGGCTTTTAATTACACGTCATCAATGTAAATGACGCCATAATTTGCTTTCCCTGTTTTCAATCACTTAATCCCACTACGTAGTCCGTTTGACTTGGGCTATTATTTTAACATCACTCCAAGCCTTCGGAAAATGCGATATCCATAAGTAAGATAATACGGGAAAAGAAATGTTATCCACTTCCGCCCCGCACACACACACACACACACAGAGTAGACGCTAGAACAAAGATGTGATAACGAACTACTGTTTGTCAATCGCATCCCATTCTTGCTATAAGAGCTTAAAAGAAGTCTAAATTTCTGCGCAACTCTAAGAGTAAGTGTTGTCAACAACCTACTTGCGACAGGTTATTCAGGACTCCCTACTTTTGCACAACACGAATCAATAACTCGTGTGGTTTGGAAAAGGATACATTTTTATTTAGAGCTTAGGACACACAAGCTCGGCGAGCGGATTACTTCATGGATAATCAACAACATGGTATGTTTCACAGATGCAATGAAGAGGTGGAAATAATGATACTATACACTAATTGGAATCTAAGGTCTAGCTAACACTATTGTCTATAAACTACATATGATTCCTAGCGAACACGTCTATTCTCTCTCAGTCCTTGTCCCCCGTCTGAGGCACGCTTCTAGTTGCGCGTTCAACTTCGGACATTCAGTCCTGCGTGCGCTGACGAGTTCTGCGTGCGTAGAGTCCCAGCACGCTTGACCAGTTAACTATTGTAACTGGTATTCCCCAGTTACTCGTCGAGAGGCGAGTTTCCTATACTCTCGCTCATACGCACTTAATGCTCTCGTCGTTGACACACTTGTGTCCTGTTGTCAGGCTAAACATAGTGCCTGTGTCTCTCTTGTCTAGTATACTCTGTATAGCTCCGTCTTAACTCTCTAAGCCCCTGTGTGTAGATCGTTGACACACTCCTCTCCTCTGTGTGTAGTGTTACAACCGTTTAACTCCCGTATGTAACACGTATTAGTCATTGAAAAATTGGCTGTCTAATTTTTGTCAACGATCTCATCAGTTTAAGTATCTCTTTTGGGAACAGAACAAACTATCTTCTTTTCTCTTTTCACACTGTTATATTGATTCACTCGGCTAATTGAGTAGTGCATTACATCATTATAGTTGGCTATAGACCTCTATAATATTCTTGGGAATTGTATTGATCCGGAACCGTTGTCTTATGACTTATGTCCTGGCTTCCGTCGTTTGACCCTATGTCTTTTGACTTTCACCCGTTGACTTATGTCTCGACCTGTCCTCAAATTGCCCAATATGACAACCCGCAACAAGTTGTCTCTGTTAAGAGAACAACACATGAGCATGACTGTTCATGTTCCCCTATAATATTAGTACCAACTCGTATGCTCTATGTTCTACTCTTCACCTTTTAACTTCCGTTTGTGAATACATATTTTCAATGTTACCTTCAGGTTTTTTAAAGAAGTTATTGTGTCCCCTGTTTTTTAAGTTACCGTTCTTTGCAATAAATTGTGACTGCAACTTTTATGTGTTTGTTTTCCTGTTTTTTTTGCGTGTTATCTAATAAACTATAATGTAAATACCTTGCTAACATGTGTATGTGTTTCTATTCTATATGTATGTATTACTTCGAGCGCCGTAAATCGAATTATTGTGGCTACAAATGTTGATTAATTTTATTTATGACTACAATTTCGTTTTCAGATGCTCAAAGTACTTTCTCTATTTACTACTACTATTTCTTTCATCTGATCTCGACAGCACTTTTCAGCGCTATCAAGAAAAATCGCCCTAATTTATCAAGAAGCCTGATTCGGGGGAGGAAAATGGTTCACAAAGCAAACTCAAAGAAACAGCAGCCTCACAAGATGTGCAGCGTTGGAGCCGCCAAGCCTGCACAGGGGACGAATGTGGAGAAGCTGCCTGCTAGCTGCAGTAAAGACCATTTAGCTACAGTCAAATCAAGTGATGTTACCACGAGAAAGACGGATGTCAGCCTACCACAGACAAGAGCCAAGACAGCCGAGAAGAAGAATGAGAAAGACACCAAAGTCGGTAACACCGACCTCAAGACAGCCAGATGGGTTGTAAAACGTGTTCAAGTGGAGCTGTCAGATGACGAAATCATGAAACAGCTACAGGATGAAACCCTACACATGAGAATTCTGAAGACACAGCGGATCTTGACATACTCAAAGATACCAACTACACTGGCGGTGGTGACGACTGAGGGCAACGAGATTCCACACCAGGTGTCAATGAACAACATAACTCAACAGCCTGATTGGTTTATACCAAGAATCAACCAATGCTCAAGATGCCAAAGGGCCGGCCACAGTCGAACAATCTGTCGCAGCAAGACTGAAATCTGCCGTTACTGTGCCGATCACCACGCATTCAGGAGTGTCCGCATTCAAAACAGGACACCGACTTCAGAGCACCCAATAACAATAGGAAATGCGCCAACTGCATGGGCAATCATGGAGCAAGGTACCTGGGCTGTCCGTACCTCCAAAGACATAGAGATGTATTAAAGTTCGCCATAACGACGAAAACACCATACAAAGAAGCAATACGGAGGTGCGAGACAGCACCATGCATCTCGCAAGCGGAAAAATCAATGTTGCAAAGCCAGATTGACGAATTAAACAGACAAATCAAGCTGCTCCTAACACCGTCACAAACCAGCGACAATGAAAAACTGCTTGCGGAAATGAAGGAGATACAGCAAAGCATCAAACAAGAGATGGAGCGCATGACCGAGTTGAAGAAGGAGAACGAAGAAATCTTACAAATTATCAAGACCGAAAGAGAATTGCACAAAGCTGAAATGGAACTAATGTAAAACAAGCCTGATGACCCCATTAAGAACGCAGAGACACCGCCAGATGAAACCCAACTGAAAAACATCGACAAATTGATTACGACAATCTACAAGAAAGAAGACAAGAAGACGCAAGATGAAGCCAAAGCCATCATCATTGGCACCTTGCCGTCTTGACAGACGATAGTTTGTGCTTTAAAAAGGCATAATAACTTTTAACTATGGCGGTAGCGAGTGTGACTGATAAGGCCAATTTGCGCTGTAAATGTCCGTTCACAGTGGGTGCATGTGAACACGTGGTCATTTCCACCATCATGCACCATCTTACGTCTCAAACGCTTGGTGTGTGACTTTTCTGCAATAGTTTTCTCCTTTGACTTTATTCCATTTCTGATATTTGCCCTCCATGCAACACGTTCAGCGGCGACTTGCTCCCAATGTGCATTATCAATGCCTGTATCAATCATGTCCCGCTTACACACATCTTTGTATCGTAGTAGAGGCCGACCCTGAGATCTCTTACCCATCTGTAATTCACCAAAAAAGATATCCTTTGGTATTCTACCATCATCCATCCTCCTAAGATGTCCTATCCATCTAAGTCTACGAAGACTGAGCATGGAATAAACTGTCACACAACCTGATCTTTCCAATACTTCAGTATTTGTGATTTTGTCTTGCCATTTAATACCAAGAATTCTTCGCAGACACCGCATATGAAAGCTGTTTAAATTGTTCTCTTGGTGTGAGTAAGTTGTCCAGGTTTCACTGCCATAGAGAAGAGTACTAAGGACACAGGCTTGATAGACAAGGACTTTTGTTTTGGCAGTAAGCTTCCTGTTCTCCCAGACTCTTTTTCTTAACCTGTTCATTGTTGTTGCTGCCTTACCAATCCGGATGTTGATTTCCTGATCTAGGGATAATTTGCTATTTACCACCGATCCTAGATATGTAAAATGGTCTACTATCTCTAGTTCGGCGTCGTCAATAAAGATTGATGGTACCCCATGTGCACCTTGTGACATAATCTGTGTCTTCTTTTTGCTAATTGTTAAACCAAATTCAGAACAAGCATTGGAGAATGCAGATAGTAGACATTGCAATTCTTCCTCAGAGTGGGTCGTAACTGCAGCATCATCTGCAAAAAGCAACTCTCTGATCAGTACCCTCCTAATTTTGGTCTTAGCCTTCAATCTCTGAGCATTGTAGAGGCCGCCATCTGAGCGTGAGTGAATGTATATACCACCATCCTGATCACGAAATGCATATTTCAGTAGAAGTGAAAAGTATATTCCAAAGAGGGTGGGAGCTAGTACACAACCTTGCTTAACTCCACTCTTGATTTCAAATTCTTCAGAAGTTGCACCATCAAACTTGATTATACCCTTCATGCCTGTGTGGAACGATTCCACAATGGACAGAAGAGTTGGTGGGCAGCCAATCTTCTTTAGTGCCTTGAACAGACCCTCACGACTGACCAAATCAAATGCCTTTGTGAGGTCGATGAAGGCAATAAACAGTGGTTGATTCTGTTCACGGCATTTTTCTTGCATTTGTCGCAATGAGAATATCATATCAGTGGTAGACCGGTTCTGTCGAAAGCCACACTGTGATTCGGGGTAGACTTGATCTCCTAGGACTTGAAGTCTGCGCAGAACAATTCTGGCAAATACTTTTCCAACAATACACAGAAGTGAGATACCCCTATAGTTGTTGCAGTCGCTCCGATCGCCCTTGTTCTTGTACAGTGTTATGATGCTTGAATCTTTGAAATCCTGTGGGACTTGTCCTTCACGCCAGCATAGCTCTATTAGCTGGTGGATCTGTATAGTGAGTGTGTCTTGCCCACTCCTGATAACCTCTATTGGAATCCCATCCTTACCTGGAGCCTTGCCAGATGCAAGTTCATTTATAGCACACTTAACTTCTGTTATGGTGGGAAGTGTGTCCAGGTGGTCAAGAGTTGGTAGAGCCTCTATGGCGTTGAGGGCATTATCCGCTAGTTTGGTCTCACTTGAGTAAAGCTCCAAATAGTGCTCTACCCATCTGTCCATCTGCTGTTTCTTATCAGTGATGACTTCTCCAGTCAAGGTTTTCAATGGTGCACTTCTTTTGATCACTGGACCACAGGCTTTCTTTATTCCTTCATACATGCTTCTTATGTCTCCCTTATCACTTGCGATTTGAATGGACTCACATAACTTGATCCAATAATCATTTGCACACTGCCTGGCAGCCTTTTGCACATCCTTCCTAGCTTGCCTTAGCTCACTCAGAGTGTTACGCGTTGGTCTTTTCTTGTTTCTTAAGAGAGCTTTCTTCTTCTTATCAATCAAGGGCTGCAGAGTCTCGCTGTTGGCCGCAAACCAGTCCTGCCTCTTATGATCCACAGTGCCGTAAACCTTTACGGCAGTTTTACAAAGAGTTTCCTTAAGTTTATTCCATTTATCATTTACTGTACAATTTTCTGGTGTATCAGTGAAAGCGTCTTCAAGTTGCTGTTGAAACTGAAAGCACTTTTCAGGATCATGAGTGTTAATAATATTAATCCTGGGGCTAGATTTGTGTTTAGCTGTGTAGATTCTCTTTGGTCTCAGTCTAACCCTTGCAACAACCAAAGCATGATCCGTATCACAGTCAGCACTGTGGTAACTACGAGTCAATGATATATGGTTCAGATGTTGTCTCCGTGTGATGATGAAGTCCAGCTGGTGCCCAGCTGGTGCCAAAGCCATGCCCAAGCAAAAACAGCAAACTAAGGACACCAGCCCAGCCATGATGCCCAAAAAGAGCCAGGAGAAACCAGATGTCAACCAGACTCCTCAAGAAAGTACGAGGGAAAACACCGACAAACCGGAAGAAGACTGGGGCATATACAAGAAAGGAGCATCAAGAGCTGAACATGAAAAGGTGTGGCATATTGTCGAAAGAAGGAACGAACCAAAAGTCAGAGCAGCAATGAAGGAGCCTCTAGACAGCCCCACATGGTTCAAAGAATATAAAAGGGGAATGAATAGCCTCAGACAGAAAATGAGAGAAGAACAACAAAAACAAGAAGATGCATGGTCCACCAACAGCTCCAGCTCAGAGGAAGAGGAAGACTAACCAATAACCTCACAAGAAGCCAATATGATGACAGCACCCTAGCACAGCAGACGAGCCAGAAGCCAACACTGACAGAAGAAACTGACTAAAAACACACAAAAGGAAAACTTGCCGGCCAACGAATCCTCCTTGCTGACGTCACAGACACAACCTGCACAACAGATAAGCCAGCTTTTAATGGCACGCAGAGAAAGTAATAATCCACGCACCATGAACCACCGCTATTATAACCGATGCCGCACGGGCTGGTTGAAACAAGGTGGAAAGTTTTTTGTTTTTCCCAAATTGGACGTACGGACGGACTATTTCTAAAGTATGGCAGTTACACACTTAAAACTAAACAACACATTGCTTACACAGATCGACGCAGACAAGTCATAATAAGAAGATTTGCGCGGAGAAAAAAAATTCCGCTAAATCTCTCTCTCTCTCTCTCTCTCTCTCTCTCTCTCTCTCTCACTCAATGTTTACTTTGTCTTCATTCACTCCTCTCATCTATACATATTTCGCTCAACTTTCATACCATAGTGATGTTAAAACATTCATTCGTCTTTAAAATATGGTTCATAATCTTATATATAAAAAAGGATCTCCGTCTGTCTGTCTGTCCGTATGTCCGTCTGTCCTTTATGCGCTCGCGAACGGCCCATCCGATTGAGATGAAATTTTCTACACGCCTTCCTTTCATTCCAGAGCAGCCAACTGTCGTAGTTTTTTTTTCTTCTTCCTCCTCCTCCCTCCTCCCTCCTCCCCCTCCCAAAATACGTACGTCCAGGAAATGGTCTTCTACATAGACACTTCTCTCTGAGGTCCGCGATAACATATTAACCTGGTGGGATGGAATTATCAATCATCCTACTACCTCCTCCCTCCTCCTCCCTTCTCCTCCTCCTCCCTCTTCCTCCCTCCTCCTACCCTCTTCCTCTTCCCCTCCTCCCTCTCCCTCCTCTTCCTCCTCCATCCTCCTCCTCCCTCTTCCTCCTTTTCCTCCCTCTTCCTGCTCCTTCTTCCTCCCTCCTCCCCCTCCTCCTTCCTCCTCCTCACTCTCCGCCTCCTCCCTCCTCCTCCTCCCTTCTCCTCCTCCTCCCTCCTCCTCCTCTCTCCTCCTCCCTCTACCTCCTCCCTCCTCCTCCCTTCACATTCCTCCTCTTCCTCCTCCCTCCTCCTCCCTCTTCCTCCTCCTCCTCCCTCCTCCTTCCTCCTGCTCCCTCCTCCTCCTCCCTTCTCCTCCTCCCCCTCCTACCCCTCCCTCCTCCCCCTCATCCGTCTTCCTCCCTCCTCCTTCTTCCTCCCTCCTCCTCCCCCTCCTCCTCCCTCTCCTCCTTATCCCTCCTCCTCCATTCTCCTCCTCCCTCCTCCTCCTCTCTCTACCTCCTCCCTCCTCCTCCCTTCACATTCCTCCTCCTCCCTCTTCCTCCTCATCCCTCCTCCTCCTCTATCCTCCTCCCTCCTCCTCCTCCTCCCTCTACCTCCTCCCTCCTCCTCCCTTCACATTCCTCCTCCTCCCTCTTCCTCCTCCTCCCTCTCATCCTCTTCCCTCCTTCTCCTCCATCCTCCTTCTCCCTCTTCCTCCTCCCTCTTCCTCCCTCCGCCTCCTCCCTCCTCCCACTCTCTACTCCTCCCTCCTCCTTCTCCTCCCTCCTCCTCCTCCCTCTTCCTCCCTCTTCCTCCTCCCTCTTCCTCCTCATCCCTCCTCCTCCTCTATCCTCCTCCCTCCTCCTCCTCCTCCCTCTACCTCCTCCCTCCTCCTCCCTCCGCCTACTCTCTCCTCCTCCTCCCTCCTCCTCCCTCTCCCTCCTCCTCCTCCCTCTCCTCTTCCTCCTCCTCCTGCGATCTCCTCCTCCCTCCTTCTCCCTCTTCCTCCTCCCTCCTCCTCCCCCTCCTCCTCCACCCTACTCCTCCCTCCTCTTCCTAATCTCTCCTCCTCCCTCCTATTCCTCCTGTCTCCTCCTCCCTCCTCCTCCCTCCTCTTCCCTCCTCCACCTCCCTCTTCCTCCTCCCTCCTCCATTTACCCAAGACAGACAGACATACAGATAGTCGGGAACGGGATCTTATATGACTACTTATATGATTTAAATGAGATGCTCTCCACCATGGGCTGGGCCGGGTCAGACAGACAGACAGACAGACAGACAGACAGATAGATAGACAGACAGACAGACAGACAGTCGGGAACGGGAGCTTATATGACTACTTATATGAATTAAATGAGATGCTCCCCACCAGAGTCTGGGCGAAGCCGGGCCGTGTCAGCTAGTATTACATAAATGAACAATACATATTTACAATAAATGATTGGCTGAATCGTACGAGTCTTCACGCCACATGACTGTGCTATGAGTTTGCACGCGTCATATCTATACAACATATTATACACGTTTGCAATGATGGTTAGTTACCGATCATGTGTTACTAACTAATCTAACTAAGCTATAGCAATTTCGTGTGCTGTTCTAAATTACCCTAAGGGAAATAACCTAATTAATTAACTATCTCTAAGCAAAGTGGGTTAGTTACCTTATAGTATTATCGGTAAATAAATTGATGTTAATTTTCTAATGGTTGGGTTAGTTTAGAAATGATGTCTTAAGGAAATTAATCTCTACATGATTATGTTTACATGGTGATGTGATAAAGTAATGTCTAATAATTACATTTCTAACGTAGGTGTTAAATTAAATGCTGGTTTTAAGTAAATGTGGATGATTTATACCTATGACTAACCTAAATAACGTCATACAATTAATTGAACATTTGCACTTCACTTATAACTATACACAATGAGGTTATGCGCACTGTTTAAAAAAAAGCAATGTAATATGCATATCACAATTACGTTATTATATAACTACACTAACGTCGTCCTTTCCAAATGGGTCTTTTCTGTTTTAATGTTCGAGGTCATAACCTAGTTCAATTTACCACAGTATTATCTGCTCTCCTTTCAGGATAGTGTCTATATATAACGTTCCCTACTAGTTTCTGTAGGTTCAAGTCTAACACTTTCGATGTAATTAAGGCTTCTATATGTGTTAGCTCTGTAACAATGTTACTAATGTGCCTGTTCATTTTTCATACTGGCACTGTTTTTCTTACACAGTTTAGTTGGCTGGCGATATTAACGCACTTACAGGACGTACTTAAAGTGTAACTTTTCTATCACACACGGCACTGATTTCATTAATAGCTACAGTGTCACTGTTTCTGGTGATAAGTCGTTGTTCTTTTCCTGCACTTCAGGTATTGGTATATCTGAAGGTGTACTTAAGACGTCTGCCAACGAGTTCAATGATCCCTTCAAATTTTGGATTGTAAAGGCATAATTTGCCAATATTAAGGACTATCTGTAGATCCTGTTGTTTTGAGGGATGCCAGACTGCATTACCGCAAGGGGAGAGTTGTCGGACTGGATTACAAACTCTGTACCTGCCAAAAACCTATGCAGTTTTCTAACACAATAGATTACGCTAAGGCCCTCCAATTCAGATGCTGAGTATCTTGATTCAGCTGGGGTAACTTTCCGGCTTACGAACATCACTGGGTGGAACCTCCCATCGTAAAACTGGCCTAATATACCAGATATGGCAATCGCACTTGCGTCTGTGCGGAGAAAATAGGTAAGATCTTTATTAGGTAATCGCAAAATAGGTGGTACACTGAATAGATATTTCAACTTTGATAACGTTCCAATTAACGTTGCATCTTTCACATCCAATTTAGCCGAAGCTTTTAAAATATTGGAAAAAACGCTGGTGATTTCCGCCAGATTGGGAATAAATTTACTGTAGTAGTTTACAAGACCAAGCAGACTCCTGACCTGTTTCTTGGTCGTTGGCATAGTCAAGTTGAGAATCTTTGTGACTATTTTCTCGTCTGTTTTGAGTTGGCCCCTGCAGATGGTATGGCCTAGGAAGTCAATTTGTTCCATGCCCAACTCAACCTTAGTTGGTTTGACGGTAAGACCGAATAATCGTAACCTGTCGAAGACATGTCTCAGTTTCTGTAGGTGTGACGTCCAGTCTTCCGTATGTACACATATGTCATCTATGTATGTAGATGTATTGGGTACCCCGTGGAGTAAATCTCTAGTAAGACGTACAAAAGTGGTAGGAGCATTACGAAGGCCAAAAGGAAGAAAGCGCCACTCATAGAGTCCTAGAGGTGTGGAAAAAGCTGTCAAAGAAATTGAATTTTGTTGTATCGGGACTTGCCAGTAGCCTCGAGTGAGATCAAGTTTGGAAAATATACGAGATGTAGACATATCTAGAATCAAATCCTCGCATGTGGAATTGGCTCAGCATCGATCTTTGTCACTCTGTTTAAACGTCGATAATCGACGCAGAGGCGAATTGTAGAGTCCTTTTTGGCGACAAGAACGATAGGAAAAGAATATTCCCACTGTGATCTTTGAATTATTCCACTCGACTCAAGAGATAGTAGTTCTTTGTCGAGATTTGCCCTATAATTTAGAGGGATGGAATAAGGTCGACATTTGATAGGGGTGTTATCAGTCAGAATGATAGAATGCTCTATTCTGTCTGTCTTTCCTGGGATGTCGGAGAAAATTTCCTTGTACTCTGTCACTAAATCTATCATCTGTCGTCGTTGTTCGTCAGTAATTTTGGTTTCTATCCGTATACTGTCAATAGTCCCAGTCGTGTCTACCATTTTTTTTTTTACATTGGCACCTTGCCGTCTTTGTATCGTAGTAGAGGCCGACCCTGAGATCTCTTACCCATCTGTAATTCACCAAAAAAGATATCCTTTGGTATTCTACCATCATCCATCCGCCTAAGATGTCCTATCCATCTAAGTCTACGAAGACTGAGCATGGAATAAACTGTCACACAACCTGATCTTTCCAATACTTCAGTATTTGTGATTTTGTCTTGCCACTTAATACCAAGAATTCTTCGCAGACACCGCATATGAAAGCTGTTTAAATTGTTCTCTTGGTGTGAGTAAGTTGTCCAGGTTTCACTGCCATAGAGAAGAGTACTAAGGACACAGGCTTGATAGACAAGGACTTTTGTTTTGGCAGTAAGCTTCCTGTTCTCCCAGACTCTTTTTCTTAACCTGTTCATTGTTGTTGCTGCCTTACCAATCCGGATGTTGATTTCCTGATCTAGGGATAATTTGCTATTTACCACCGATCCTAGATATGTAAAATGGTCTACTATCTCTAGTTCGGCGTCGTCAATAAAGATTGATGGTACCCCATGTGCACCTTGTGACATAATCTGTGTCTTCTTTTTGCTAATTGTTAAACCAAATTCAGAACAAGCATTGGAGAATGCAGATAGTAGACATTGCAATTCTTCCTCAGAGTGGGTCGTAACTGCAGCATCATCTGCAAAAAGCAACTCTCTGATCAGTACCCTCCTAATTTTGGTCTTAGCCTTCAATCTCTGAGCATTGTAGAGGCCGCCATCTGAGCGTGAGTGAATGTATATACCACCATCCTGATCACGAAATGCATATTTCAGTAGAAGTGAAAAGTATATTCCAAAGAGGGTGGGAGCTAGTACACAACCTTGCTTAACTCCACTCTTGATTTCAAATTCTTCAGAAGTTGCACCATCAAACTTGATTATACCCTTCATGCCTGTGTGGAACGATTCCACAATGGACAGAAGAGTTGGTGGGCAGCCAATCTTCTTTAGTGCCTTGAACAGACCCTCACGACTGACCAAATCAAATGCCTTTGTGAGGTCGATGAAGGCAATAAACAGTGGTTGATTCTGTTCACGGCATTTTTCTTGCATTTGTCGCAATGAGAATATCATATCAGTGGTAGACCGGTTCTGTCGAAAGCCACACTGTGATTCGGGGTAGACTTGATCTCCTAGGACTTGAAGTCTGCGCAGAACAATTCTGGCAAATACTTTTCCAACAATACACAGAAGTGAGATACCCCTATAGTTGTTGCAGTCGCTCCGATCGCCCTTGTTCTTGTACAGTGTTATGATGCTTGAATCTTTGAAATCCTGTGGGACTTGTCCTTCACGCCAGCATAGCTCTATTAGCTGGTGGATCTGTATAGTGAGTGTGTCTTGCCCACTCCTGATAACCTCTATTGGAATCCCATCCTTACCTGGAGCCTTGCCAGATGCAAGTTCATTTATAGCACACTTAACTTCTGTTATGGTGGGAAGTGTGTCCAGGTGGTCAAGAGTTGGTAGAGCCTCTATGGCGTTGAGGGCATTAACCGTAGGGACTGGTAATTCTAATCCGTCGTGATCTGTCTGGTTAAGTACTGTAGTGGTTTTAGCTGTGTGTGCTGTTATCTGGCTAAGTGTATTTGCGATGTCGCTGTCGTGTGTCGCCCTACCTAGTGTAGTTGTGTTGTGTACGTCTGTCGTCCGATTACTTGGTGTGGGTGCATTTTGTTCGTCTGTCTGTAGTTCCTGTCGTGAGAAATATGGTTTCAGCATGTTGATATGGAATATCTTTAACTTTCCCTTTATCGATATTTCATAGTCAACATCTGACACTTTCCGTTCGACGTTGAATGGCCCTTGCCATGATGTTAGCAATAAATTTCGTTTATCAGGTAGTAACAGGAGAACTTTCTGATTAGGTTCCAGGTGTATTGTTTTGGCACCTTTATTTGCATACTCGCGGTACATCTGTCCTTTACTCTCCAAAGATGCTTTGGCTATTTCACACGCTTTCATGATTCTATCGCGTGTCTCTGTTACCATCTTGTATGGTGTAACTGGTGTTGGATTTTCTGGTAAGCTAGTAATTAGCTGATGGTATATGGATAGGGGTCCACGAGGGTTCGCCCCATACACTAGTTCAAAAGGTGAGAAACCCGTACTTGAGTGCGGAATTTCTCGATAGGCAAAAAGCACAGCTGGTAATAGTGTGTCCCATTCAGTTGGGTTTTCGGCTGTTATTTTCGCCAGCATGTGTTTCAGATCCCCGTTAATTTTCTCTATGATGCCGTTACTCATTGGGTGGTATGGTGTACATAAATGCTGCTGTATTCCTAACAATTTTGTTAAGGCTTGCATGGCAGCCGAAATAAACTGGGTTCCCCGATCCGATAAAATCGTCCGCGGAAAACCAAAACGACAAAATAAGTGCAAAAACACATTTGCCACATCTTTGGAGGTGATGTATTTTAGTGGAATTGCTTCGATCCACCTGGTACATGTATCCACGAGTGTCAGTATGAAACGGTTTCCCTTGTTCGACACCTGATTCAGGGGTCCAACAATATCGACCGCTACACAATCAAATGGTCGTGATGCCAAAAGTGACCGTTGAACTTCGGCCGTCACATGCTTACCCTTTCTTACAAGATGTTGACAAATAGTACATGAACGAAAGAAAATTTTTATATCAGTACAGAATTTAGGCCAGTAAAAGTGTGACAAAATTCTGGCTCTGGTTTTGTCATAGGCCAAATGTCCAGCAAACGGTGACTCATGTGCGATCTTTAGCACAGTTTGTCGGTATGTTACAGGTAACACCGTTTGCTGAATTTCATGGTTATTATTTGTGTAATAACGCATGAGAAATCCGTTGTGTATTCTAAAATACCAAGATGCATTTTTAGTCACTTTCGCTCGCTCACCTAACAATTTAAAATAAGGTGCGATAGTTTGATCGGTGCGTTGTGCCTCGATAAATTCTTGGCGGGTATTATTGTTAGTAGCACCGCAAGGTGTTAACAGCTGTAACATCTCGTTCTGTAGGTCAGTGTAGTGTGTTTGAGTTTCTGACCTCGTTACAGCGTTAGCCAGGTTCGTTTCCTTCCAGGCTAAAATATCATCGTCAGTACATTTCTTTAGTGAAGCCAAGCATCCTAAAATAAGATCCGTACAAGGGTCTTGAAGGAATACGAACGTAAATGTGCCGGTAAGAAATGGGGTGTTTATATACACTTTTGCCAGTGGATATTTCTCAATTGTTCCTGAGAAAGTACGGCATTTGACAAATTCACCCGTGTAATCTTCTGGTCTCACCCGTTCTTTTCTCAGGCCAAGTAAAGTGCTCCCGCTGTCCCGCAAACACTGGCATGGTTGATTGTTGACCAGTGAATTGTAGAACTTCAATTTACCTCTGGAGGCATTAACTGCACTAGCATCTTCAATGACATATGGAATAACGTGACCACATTTTAATTTTCCATCCGCATGAAATTGATGACATGTAAGACATTTATTGAAATCAAATATATCAGTAACTACTGCCACACTTTCACACACATTCTCTGGTAGTACATTCTCAAGCTCAGAGTCAATGACACTCTCATCATCAGATGACGTATCAATGAGCATAGCATTGTTTGCTTTCATTCTTTGTCTGCCCAAACACTTTGCCGAATAGTGGCCATAACTCGAACAAAAATAACATTTGATGGCACGTTTCAAAGAATTTCTCCTATTCTCTTGCTTCTTTATGACCGTTTCTAAGTGAGATGGATAGGCTGGGTTCTTATCACACATAGAATAACTAGGATGATAAAGTTTGCAATACATACACAGTGGAGGCTTTTGATAAGGCTGGTCTTTCTTACGATACTCTTTTTGCCTATATGATCTACTTGGTTCATTTTTCACAAAGGCAGTGATCTCAGTATCATAGATGGTGGTTTTAAAGACATCACGATTTGCAGAAAAGTAAGCCGACCCCCGTTTTTCTAGCTCTTGAATGGATTCTATGTCTACCTGTTGTAAGAACTTTGCAAATGGGGTAGGGACTGTAGCTATAACTTTGTCCATTACCATCAGATCTTGCAGTTTGTCAAAGTTTTTACCCACCTTCGCCGCTTTAAGCCAATTGTTAAATGTACTTTGTACGTTAGAGACGTAATCTAGGAACGTTTCCGTAGGTTTAGGCTTTATTTGTGAGTATTGAATTTTATACCCTGGAGCATCAAGCAGAAAGTGTTGCATGATTCTATCGTTGATGTATTGATAGTTACTCCTTAGTTCTGTAGGTATTGATTCTATCACTTTTAATGGCTCCCCACTGAGATTTCTCATGTAAATCATTGCCCAGTCATCTAAAGTTATTTTCTGAGTCTTCAGTTGGAACTTGATATTCTCCGTCCATGCAGAAATGGAACCGCCTACGCTGTATGGCTTGATGAGGCCTTTATATTTGGTAAACTTATTCTGCTCCTCCTGGCTTTTCTGTTTACTAGAGGCTATTTGAATATTTGACTCTATCTCTAACTCTTTCATCTTTAATTTTGTCTCTGACTCTACCTGAATCTGCTTCTGTTTCATGGCATGATCTAATTCCAACTGTTTTAGTTTTGTGGCTTCCTCTGCTTCTTTGTTGGCGTGGTCTAACTCCAACTGTTTTCGTTTTGTGGCTTCCTCTGCTTCTTTGTTACTACGCTTCGTTGTTTCCTCTGTTTCTTTCAGCTCTTTTTGATACTGTCTTTCTAGTGCTCTTTCATCTCTATCTAGAGCAGCTTTTTTCTCTGCTTTTTCTCTCTGTCGGGCAGTTTCTTCCTTCTGTCGAGCTAATTCTTCTTTGTATCTTTGATAAACCCATTTCTCTAACTCCTGTCCAGTATGGCCTAGTGCTTTGCCTGCCTGGATGCAGTCATTTAACGATGCCATTTTGTGATCTTATGTTATTTTACAACAATAATATTTCAATTTCACACAATAGTTGTACAGTTATATGTTAGTTATTTACATCGTTGCTGAAAAATAAGATGCATCGTTAAAATGGTAAGTATCAAAATGATTCGAAAATATACTCATCTAATCGGTTGGAAAAACTTGGCACTTGGGATGTTCCACCGCTGACTTCTCTATACATAAATGATCGACTTGTTTGGAAAACTGACGTTTCTGTTTGTTAGAGCATCAATAGTTTAGAAAAACATGTCTATGTTACAGATACATGTTCATTTTTCATGTGGCTGATTAACAAAAATGTGATTGGGATAATGATAGATGATATTAATGAATGAATGATATGATAGTATCAATGAAAGTCATGATTTGTAAGATGATGCGTCGTATGAATGTCACTGTCGTCTTGTCTTCACTTTCCTTCCTCGCTGGTATAACTACCCTCTATCGATTCCGTTTAGTAGCTAATATCTATCAAATGTGATGAATGTTGACATTGATGGCTGTATCACACAAAATGTTGACATTGATGGCTGTATCACACAAAATGTAATGTACACGATGATGTGCTTGAAAACTTTGCAACATATTTGTACAATATTCATCTAACCAACTTCATACACATTTCTTATTAATATTCACAGAATTACATAGTTTATAAATTCTTTTCTGTTAATTGTGGTACAAACTCCACAAATAGTACTTTTTAAAGTATTTTGGTGTTCATTCTCGAAAAAATCTATTTCAAAACTTTATATTATGAATAATTCACGTTTGGATAATTTTAACACCACAAAATAATTTTAGAGTCTCTAGACGTTGGTTCAGAAGCTTCTGACACCAAATGGGTCCTGCCTGTCAACAACCTACTTGCGACAGATTATTCAGGACTCCCTACTTTTGCACAACACGAACCAATAACTCGTGTGGTTTGCAAAAGGATACATTTTTATTTAGAGCTTATGACACACAAGTTCGGCGAGCGGATTACTTCATGGATAATCAACAACATGGTATGTTTCACAGATGCAATGAAGAGGTGGAAATAATGATACTATACACTAATTGGAATCTAAGGTCTAGCTAACACTATTGTCTATAAACTACATATGATTCCTAGCGAACACGTCTATTCTCTCTCAGTCCTTGTCCCCCGTCTGAGGCACGCTTCTAGTTGCGCGTTCAACTTCGGACATTCAGTCATGTGTGCGCTGACGAGTTCTGCGTGCGTAGAGTCCCAGCACGCTTGGTCAGTTAACTATTGTAACTGGTATTCCCCAGTTACTCGTCGAGAGGCGAGTTTCCTATACTCTTGCTCATACGCACTTAATGCTCTCGTCGTTGACACACTTGTGTCCTGTTGTCAGGCTAAATATAGTGCCTGTGTCTCTCTTGTCTAGTATACTCTGTATAGCTCCGTCTTAACTCTCTAAGCCCCTGTGTGTAGATCATTGACAGTGTAACGTGCAAGTTTTTACGCCAAGGTGGGGCAGATGCGCGAGTTAATAATCTAATAGAACAATCGAGGTTACAGGGGTGAGATAAGAGGTAGAGTGGATGTAGGTTCATAAAGGTGGATTAAGGAATCCCAAGACAATGTTTGGCCTAAACCACAATAGATTGTTATATCACGGAGATGTCAGTCTAAGTCACCAGGAGGCAGAAAGGTACGTGATGGAGAGAGAATAGACAACGGAATAGCCCAAGAAATGTAAGTTTAGATGAAGGTTGTAATTGGGTTCAAGGGTGAAATAGACTTTCACTGGTGGAACCGGGGAGAGTGAATAAAGACAGAAGTCTGGGCAAATGGGGGACAGTTGGGTCTGAGGCTAAGTGTGGGAGACAGCCAGACAGTAGAGTTCTGAGGCTAAGGGAAGAAACCTTAGCCAGGTGAGTTGAGTGTTTGGGATACGTTAAGGAAACTAGCCAGTTATTCGGTCTTTGGGCTAAGGAAGGAAAACTTTGCCAGGCAAACGGGAAAGAGTCAGGTACGACTAGTTGTGGCACAAGGCCGATCGAAGGCAGTATTGTATATTTACCTGTTCCAATGTGGTTTATTAGAATAATGTATGTTTTCATCCTGTCTCTTCATAAGCAATAAAGTTGTGTGCGCGAAAAAACGGTGTTATCCAGTGCTATTCATAAGTATACATGCAGCGTTTTCATACAAACTTACCTCTGGACATAACCATAGCCAATTATATCCGTCAGCAGCATTGTAACAGTGAGAGAAAAATACAAGTTTTAGCGCAAAAAATGAGAATAATAGCATTTAGCATAGCCGACCTCCCTGGCGAAGGGATTAACGACTTTCTCCGTAATCCTGTATATCCATGTGAGAACACAGCTGCGCAAGATTCGGCAGCGGGTCGCGTCGCGATGGTTACTTATGGTTATGTGAGCCGGTCGATCAGAAATAAATGGCTAACTACTGATCGTAATCTTGCCAAGAACAACATCAACAAAAGCTGAAAATGCTGGTGTTGTCTGCAACGTCCTGTAAGGGATATGCAACTTTTTAAAAAAAAATAGCATTTAGAATGAGGAGTAGATTGAATTATTTTCCTATACTGGGAGCACTCAAGATTTCTCCCGATTGTTTTTCTGCGATACGCGGGATGTGAAATAGAAGACATTGATTTTAAATAACTATGGTCATTATATATAATGCATAACCACGAAGATTATGTTTATATGCATGTTGTGAATATACTTATATATATATATATATATATATATATATATATATATATATATATATATATATATATATATATATAACCTGGCGATGGCCTGACTAAGGCGGTAGAAGAGATATTTGGAACACGATTCTTATCTACAAACAACATTAATAGGCGATTTATATTAGTTCCTTACTTAACCCTCATCCCACGCCACGCCGAAGCGCGTGACATTGACGGTCAGAACTCATAAACCATATGTTTGGAGAATCGGACATTGGGGGAGAAAAGAATTCAAAGATAACTGAGAAATCTTAAAGCAAGACTTATTGAATTCTCACTCACTTTGCTTGATTGTCTAATCCTTACACCTACCTACGTTATTCTTTGGAGAACGTTGCATGACACATTGGCGGCAATTGATTGTTATATGTCCAATGCCCAATGCGTGAAGGGGCTGTATTATTGTTAGCCTTTACTTAGCTATCTAGGGAAACATCATGGCTGCCCAGAACTTCCCCACCATGTTGTTAAGGAATTAGGCACCAATAAGTAACACATATGAGTAAATCCAAGTTTTACAACCATGTACAGTTTCGTAATGTCTTTTTCATACAACAATATGTATACTTGTTTTAATCCTATAGATAATTGTCTTCAGATGTATCCACCTTTGGAACCATTTTCTCATTGGTAACATTGTTATACCATGTACATTCTTGTCATACAATATATATATATATATATATATATATATATATATATATATATATATATATATATATATATATATATATATATAGTCAAAATATAGATTGACTCTTTGATCTTGAGGCAATCCTAGCAGATAGGAACCCTGTCCTGTCGCTATCCTGTCACTCTGACACACCATAGACACACACACATCAACCCTCAGACACTTGACAATGGCCAATATACTAAGGAGTATGCGACTGTTTGTTTTACATTAAGGAGCCTCGGCGCTACGATTACTGAAACCATAGCCGGGAAGACGGTTATCTAAAGCTGATTCACCTTGAGTGGAAACGGAACATAGAATCCGGAGGAGCATCAAGTACCTGTGTGGACCTTGACTCCCGCATTACAACAGTAGAATCAAGTCCTTATCTAGCACTTGCCAAGATCAAGACGTATCACGTAACTCTGTGTCATCGTGTTGTCCGAGATTGATTGATCAATTGATTGATTTAGGAACCGACATCACAGCATTGGGGGTATTCCCATAACCACTCCGTCACCATCCTCAGAAACCAGCGAAGATTTCCAACCCCAATAGTACCAGTAGCATTCTGATTGTATGTGCGTCTCCCCTTTCCTCTAAGCGTCGAGCATCGGCCAGATCCCTTCGTTACTCCTCGCTGTCGCATTCTTGCCAGACCATGGTGATCAATTTGCTCCTCCGAGGTGTGCACGTGCTCCCACACGGCCGCAACCACGTCTGCCTTATCATGCATCAATACTCCACCAAGTTTTGCAGAGCCAGCCAATCTGTCTGCCTGTTCATTCCCCAGCACACCAGCATGCCCCGGAGAAAAGATCCTGACGATGCTTGCCACCCGTGACTTCCGAAGCGAAACAAGCCACTCTGTCCGAAGCTTGGCTGTCCTCACCCTAATCAGCATGCTTTCTGAGTCAGTTACAATCACGATGTGTGTTTGTGTATCATATTTTCCATCCAGCGGAAAGCTGCACTAACTGCCTTCACCTCCATTCTTAAGCTAGATGTTGTGATATCATATGCCAGGCTCTCCTGCACCAAACGCCGACCATTAATTAGCCTTTGCCAAGAACCCCCAGGCACTTCTACTACCTCTCAACACCGAACCATCTGTGTAGATAATCACATCACCCGGGCGAACATTATCCTGAATTAGTTGCTGGATTTCCACTTCCGTGGCCCCTGCTCGCCACTCCCTGCACTCCCGGCTCAATGTGATTATAACTCTGCACAAGTCTGACTGCTCCGCTGGCACTCTGACCCACTCCTCTTCTCGCCTAATGTTCTCCAAGATGCACACTTGTCTGATCGTATCCTCCGCCTGAGCCATCCATGATTTTCCTCTTATCATTCGCTGGCCCTTAACTGCGTCCAGCACCTCATGCAACGGGTGATCTGTGTCAGCAGCTAATCTGAGGTATGAATTCGCCTGCGTCACATTGAGCCTACCAGCAATAGTCGGCAAACCAAGGATGTACCGCATACACATGTGGTGTTTGAGAATGATTGTATCTGTAACTGAGTGGATGATGTGTCAGCTTACACCAAAGTAGCCCTGAAATTCCTTGTATTTTTATACCACACGAACTTTGTACCAATGTTTGCAGCCAAGTATTCATTAATTATAGTTCACAGGTTGAAGTCAGAACCTTTATGGTGTTATTCCTTTTATTAAAAGAACAAATTATTGTTTTATACTTGCACTAACGCACTCCACTCTTGATCATTTGAACGCAATATGTGCGAGTGAGTGCGTGAAAGTTTTTACAGCAATGCCTGACCAATAAAACAGGAAAAACCGCCCAGATAACCTAGACAGTCGTGTTAGGTCTTCCTACATAAACGAGTGTTCTTCACCTTCTGCCTTTTGTCTCCCATGTGAATCCCAGTTTCTTGTATCTTGACCATCCCTTTAGACCTTCTTGTAACGAGCCATACTTTCTAGAGACTGTCGGCTAACTCTTTGGTAGGGGTTTCTGCCTCTTTATGTTGAAATACTCAAACGGTCGGCGACATGCCCCTTGTCGAAAATCTTCATATTCTATCGAATGCCTTAGATCAGAGCGGCTGTGCGCCTTGTTTTCTGTAAGCTAAAATCTTGACAACGAAATACAAATTTTATAAAATAATAGCCGAAGCCGATTAAATGAGAGAACACAGATTTCGACAAGGCTAAGTTCTCAATATGTTTACAGGTGGATATTCATTTCGTCTATCAAGGTGGTTTCCTGAATCTATGCATGATCGAATCTGCATTAGAAAGTATTTTATCCAGGCGATTTCTTATATCTATGCTTAATAGCATTTGCCAGTAGGCTATATTTGAAAGTATGTTATCCATAAGATGTTGTCTAGCCGTGTAAGATCACATCAATCAGTTATGATAGAAGATATTCACATAAAGTTGTTGATCGAGTTAAGTGATTATCGGGAATTATGAGCGCTAAGACTTGTAGGGAATAGTTTGTTCGGATTACTGAGGATCGATATATTTTATTTCTAAGGTTAATTCAACTACATGTTACAATGTCAGCACGTGACATGTGTGATTTATATTCACCCTAATTTTCGGCCCTATTCCTGGTGATTAACATAAATAAAACGGTTTCCATTTCTTGATGTATTGCTACCCCACTACTATGAAATATAATAATTTAGTTTCTTGATTTCCCGTCGAGAAAGTATCAGATCTATTCTTTGTAGGATTGCGAGACCGTCTTTTTCCTACATATGCAAATAGATTAATTAATACTCATAGGTAAGAAAAAAATTTAAAAAAAAAAAACAAAACAAAGATAAACTTAGAAGCAATTATGAGTTGTGCCAGAAGTGGATTGGCTGTATTAACCAACCAATGACGGTTAGCTGGGTTGATTCCATTGTTGCAGGGCATCCACTCGCAGCCGCACATTAATGAGAACAGAGTGATATTCATTTTCCCTTAGAAGTAGCTCTTTTCCCCAGAACACATGGCAGCAAACATTAAGGAAGCATAGAAAATTTCCCTAGATCATAATCCAGTTTTAGGAAACCAGAGAACGTATGTCTTTGTCCTCATATAGCAACAAACTACAGATAAGGAACAGATGAAAATTAAAATGTTAGTAGGCCACAGTTTTAAGTGGGGGTTAAAAGAGGATTACCTATCCACTAGAAGATTACGCGATGCATTGTGCATTTCAGCTGTTTTGTTGGTTAACCCGAGACCATATCTGCTAGATCTACCGAATCTAGCACCTCTAATGCATTGATAGACTAAATCAATCTAGGGCTGAATTTAATCGCCTCACTATAGCGACACTCACAACTGTGCCTGGTTAACCTAATACCAGACAGTTTAGTGTGTCCAGTTGACAGAAGAGCAGTGTCTACCAGGAACCAGTCATCACCCTGCTTGAAAAGAGGAAGGAAAATGGTAAAGGCAACAGGCGGAAGACACTCCTTAAGAGTTATATAGAAACAATAAAGATCTTAAGTCCCTACTTCTACAGACCATGGGCTGAAACCAGTGCCGAGGATTTATCTGGTAGTTCTAGAAGAGCTCTACCCACGGATAAATCTTCTAGTATTCTACAGTGTAGTCGTTATGTGCCGGTCTCTCTGGCTGTGGGGTTACAACACTTTCTCTCTGTAATCCCGTTTATCACGCAGAGTCTCGTTGCGGAGCGAGATCTGAGGTGGTTCGAACCCCGCTCGTGACTTGCGGGATACTGAGCCGGCCGCTCAGAAATCAATGGCAAACTACTGAGCGTAATCTTGCCAAGAGATCAACATACAGCTGAAAGATGCTGGTGTGGACAGCTAAGTCCTGTAAAGGATATGCTAAAAAAAAAAAAAAAACAGTCGTTATGTGACGTATTGTTGTTTTATGAGAAATCAGTATCCTCCCAGTTGAATGGGATATAACTCATGAATAAACAATCGATTAGTGTGTGCACTGTTACCTCTCCCTGTTTTCGTATCTTTAGCTTGTTAAGATCGAAGTTCTTTTGGGAGAAAATATTTAACAATCTACTAAGGGTTGCAGGGGTGGTGTCCGGACACGGGGGAAGTGACCACTAGTCCAGTTCACCGTTATAAATGATTCAGGTTATTAATATTACTTTACGTAAGTCAGGTGGGATGACCACGAGGGATGAGCGCGGGACGGGCACCGGAGCGGGCGACGGGGCGGCCGGGCGCGTGCGGGGCTGAGGGTTCGAACCCAATAAAACACATAACATGGGTAGGTAGGTGGTCAGTCTTAGCCAAGGATCCTAGGTAGAAACATCCATTCACATCGTTGATAGCGGGGCCAACAGAGTGTGGTAAATCCGTCTTTGTGCAAACGTTCCTGACCCATCTCCCAGACATGGTCGTTCCGATTCCAGAGGAGGTTATATGGTGTTATGGAGGATGGCAACAAATGTACGAGATGTGAAGGGTGTCAAGTTTAATGAGGGAATGCCTGACGTGGAAAAATGGACAGGGGATAGACGGCGATTAGTGATCATATATGACCTAATGTCCGAGACAGATAATAACTGTAACAGAGCAGGAACTCACAAGACGTGTTGGTTTTATACAAATACTGTTTATTTCTTCATAATGACAAGTTAGCTTCCTCTCTAGTCAAAGGCTTGATGTTAACTACCCTTGTCAACCCAATACGTCACGATTGAGCATCTCTCCCCGCTTTCAGTCTCAATGCTCAATCGTGCTGTATCTGTTTCCCACTAGATCCTTATAATACCCCAGTACTCCATTACTGTTACACCTCCCCATGTTACTTAAAGAATTTTTCCTATAAAAGGAAAAAATCTTTACTCCTAATCCCCTTACTCTATTCCCTCTTTTTCTCTATCTCTCACAGTTCCTCTAATCTTCCCCAAACCAACTCCCCTTAAGTAAATACTCTATTTCTTTAACTCTTCCCCTGCTATATATATATATATATATATCAACCCACTTCTTCTTCGTTTCTGGCTCTTCAAACAACCATAACATATTTACATATCTTTAACAACAATTCAATATCAACTTTATAAAATACATTATAACACATCTTCTTAAATATTACTTTTCCACTTCATAAGCATTCCGCTTACTATTTCAAACGCTGATACCATTCTCCACTTTTCGACTAACTTGAAATCACTTTCACACGATAGAAAGATAAAGAATCGGTGGCCACCGGTATTTAAAAGAAGCAGTAGAACTCTTCCACACAAAGACCACACTCAGCTAAAAATCACACACCCCCTTTACCAAACCATACTCCTTTACCCTCCTATGTCATTTGAGACTTTATGTAATAAAGTCTAAAACCACACTCACCTTTACCACTCATTATGGTAAACGTTTATGCTGCTATCTACAGCATCAAAAACATTATTCACATCCAATATATATTACAGACACTACTACTTTTATGTCTCTGAACCTTACTTCAACCTCTCATTGTAATGTCAACCACAAAACACGTCCCGAGGACACAATTAAAAATCAAGACCTGTTCCAATACAGATCACTTCACATAATATACCTCTCTTGCCCCCTTACTGTCCATTTATTATGGGCACAACTACTCAAATCTCCCTTCATGCCGTTACTAACAGCAACAATATCCTATCCCTGCCTTTAACTTTATCCCAGCCCATATATTACGGACTCTCAAACACCCCATGTCATTATGTCTCGACTACACACTTACACCCCTTTATTCTTGTACTGTTATCCACAGTGTCTAATCACTCTTCAGATTTAAACATGGATTCAATTCATGTTTTTGTCTGGGGTAACCCGTTACCCTCTTCTTTTTCTATAACCCCGCAATCCTGTGTACATCATGGTTCTTCTGACCCCATGTAAACCATGTTTAAAACTTTCTCCTCATTTACCCTACTGCTATATTAATCTTTTCTTCCCTCATATGGCTTCTAATATCAACGCTGACTTTAGTGTAACTCTAAACTTTCCCATAACCATCCCCGGTATATGTTTCCACTACTTCATAACCATCTCAACCTCTCTATGCTGATTATCACAGCACTATAATATACCCATGAACACATTATTCACCAGGATGATGTGTCTCTCTACTAGTCCACAGTAGTTTATTACTATTTTCTGAACGAAGGATCCTAAATAAATGTCTCTCTTCTAGTCCCCAGTAGTTTATTACTATTTTCTGAACGAAGGACTAAAATAAAGCCCATGTATTTTCTTTATTCTAGACAAAACCCTGTAACTTAAACATAACTTAACTAACTACTATTTAACATACAAAACAGCGAAATACAATCACAACAGAACATCATACCCCCCCCCCCCCCCACATTTTTATAACATCATTTATGTTTCCCCTCATGTCAATTAAAGGTGATGGTGATGAAGATGGTGATGATGATGGTGATGAAGATGGTTAAAATAATACAACATACATCCTAATCTATTGTTACCTAATACTACTGGTCTCTTTTACGGACCAATAGTTTGTACGTAAAAGTCTACGAACACAATAATCCTATTCTAAAATAATAACCATCATTTTACAGGAGCAAATCAAGCAAAAAAACATTTTATACATGAGGCATCAACACTCAGACTCCACAAAACAATTGTCTTCTTGCTAAAGAGAAGGTTTTCTAATAAATACAACTCCCTTCAAATTACTACGTACAGTGGCCCATCCTCATTGGCCTTCTATTTTAATCACTGTAACACATATTTCTTCCTACAATTCATACCTATTTTGTTATCAAACAAAACCATTCAATGTCAAGCATTAATGCCAAAATACTTATATACATACACATATATATATCTATATCTGTTATCTACAGATCATCATAACGCGGAATAATACTTGTTCTCCTCAACCAAAATCACTACTCAACAACTGACCGTTCCTTTTTCTGGAAGTCAAACTTTGATTATCTCCCCTCACAATTTTCTATCTTTTACAAAACTAAGTCCTAACACACCACATTATTTGTAATTCAATCACTGTAAACTACAGGTTGACTCCTTTTATCCATTCCTAATGTGGCGACTATTCCAATGTCAACTCAATGTACCAGCCATCATCCACTTATTAATAACCTGTGGCTCGGCACAGCTATTGTTTCCCTTGGCTTTATACAAAACATCACTACCACTTCTTAATCATTACTGTTAACTACAGTATCTCCACCATGCTACTCCCATCAAAAGAACTTGTCTATTTACTATAGACCTCTCATCAAAACAACCAATTCCACTTCCAACTTTCTCGTCTACCCGACGCAATTAATATTTCATCCTCCTGCTTCAATACTTTCAACGTCTCACCAACACTACTATAGCTATCCTCAAGTCTCTCCTAGCACTCTTACATCGTGACGACAATCAAACCGGTCACCCTCCTCGGAACACGTTCTCCAACATTCATTTTACTAACCATGTTTACCTCCGCATTTTTTCACTCTTCTTGTTATTTCTCGGGACTCTTTCAGAACTGCAAGCCACGCCACTTACAACTGACAACGGACCTCACTTTCCTCGTTTCTCAGTATTAGGCATTCCTGCTTCTACATGTCCCTGTCAAGAATACTAAACAATGTTTTATGAAACATCATTCAGAATGTTAACTCTCATTCCGTCATTCAACTTCCATAATTTCCTTCCAACGTCAGATATTCTAACGAAAAGACATCACAATCCTCCAACCATGTTTCGCATACTCTATGTTCTACGTTTTATCAACCACTCTTCACATATTCACACGGACACACAACCTCGCTCTCATCTCACGACCACTCGCATCGCGACAACCTAACGTGTCTATACTATTACTACAAAGACAATTTAGACACCAATTCAACATTCCAGCAATCACTCAGCACAATCTAAGCGTATTGATCTCCTCCACACACATTGACACAAGATATATCAGCGCAACCATTACATTTTATCTATGTATTACACTTAAGTGACGTTATCACAGCTCTATCCTGCTTTACTCATCACGACGAACACCTGTTTGACTACAGTTATACTCACGTATGAACAACGCATAACCAGACGAATTTCTCCACAGGACTTTCACAATTCACTTCTTCCTTATTTCTACTTTACTCAATCATTCACTCCCATACGAAGGTCAGACGCTGCCTCTCGCAACTTATATCGCTTTCACAGCACTATCTACTATCTTTTCAAAACAAATTTCATTCCGCTTTCTATATTTCTCCACACAATAACTTTCTCAGACTTAATCAACTCTTCCTTCTCCACAAGTACGACGTAACTCGTATTCTTCAAGTATCAACATCTACAGTCTTTTACTCTTAATACTCTTCGCGTTCAACTGACTATTTTACTCACAGGATACTTAATTCCTCCTCAATCTATTTCTCCTCACCAGACATTCTCGGTTCAGCTGTCATACAATACTATTCTTTCTTCTCAAACCAACAAGCAAAACTATCTCAGACATCACTTCATAGCTTTGAGTCAAACCATTTATCTCTCACCCTCTACTAATTCTGTCCTGAATCTACCCTATTTTACTTAATATACTCTCTCTACATCGTGACCCAATAGTAGATATCCTGTATTACGTAATCCACGTGGAATATCATTTGCCGTACTTCCTTAACCTCAACATCACTGTCACCTACCCTGTACCATGCTACCCCAAAAATGCATCTGTCTATTTTGGACAGCTCATATACCTATACTCTCAAACCGGAGTTCTTCTCATAAGCCCAAAACTATTTCATTTTTCTTCTTCACCCAAGGAATTTTAACCGTTATATAGTGTGTCCAAATTAAACACTTCACTGTCTTTCAATACATTCACCCGTTAACTGTCTACCACTATTCTTTTTCTTAAATGAGTTATTTCTATTTCCTTTATTTGCGTCAGTCTGTTCACTGTTTCCTGTATACCTTACGTAACGTTTATACCTTCCCATCTCGTCCTCAGATGACACACTAATAATAGTTCCTTCATCAGACTCATTATAGTTTACTGCAAACACGTCGGCCTTATTCTCATAGTCATCTTTAAAACGTCTGACTTTCTTTCTCTTTCTCGGTCTTCGTCCCTTAGCCTTCCCTACTTTATTGTCATATAATCCAGTATCTAGTTCTACATAGTCACTAACCAAAACTCTGTCCGTCTGTCCACCAGCAACTACTCCGTATGAGGGAACATCACTCTTCGATTCAGGATCTGCTCTTATTGCACTTCTCTCATTTTCTGAATCATCCGTATTAATATCTGTTTCACTATAACATTCGGCGGTAGGAATATCTTCTCCGTAACCTGAACTCTGGCAGCTAATATTCCTACACCATTTGGGAATTAGTTTCCTGTCTATAGCTGAAGAGCTTGACATGGCACTACCTCTATTTACAACCATACTATTTCTTTCTTCAATACTTCTCCTCTTTATCTTTCTTTCGTTCTTGGTCCTCGTCTGTCCATCTTTCCTAACTTCAACCTTGTCTCTCTTAGTCAATTGAGTTGGTTTTGACTGATTCTCTATTAAGTCAGTTTGAGTTCCCTTTGTTACTTTGCTGACTGGTTGTATCTGAGTCTGCGTACTACGTTCTATCGTATTACTTGTCTGCGTCTGTGTCTCTCGGTTTCTTTTCTTTACTAATAACGTCGTCTTCTTTTCCTGTCTATCAGTCACATTCGCAACCATTTTAGGTTTAATTTGTATTTTACTTACTGGTTCAACTCTGTCTCTTACACCTGAGTTTAAATATTGTCTTTGTCTTTTTTCTAACCAGTCGTCACGTCTTTTTCTAGCAGTTGCACTGTGAGAGGGCCAGTCCCATGATTTCCTTGAAATGTTTCTCTCACGCCCATTTTTGTATTTATAACTACTATACCAGTCCGACCTTTCACTATTTCGTCTGTTCTCACTGTCTTTTACTCTATATCGATCAGGTCTTGGTTCGTCGTAACCATATTGTCTTCTGTCTTTATTAAGCAATGGCTGTCTCCTGTTATTCTTTCCTACTCCATTACAGTCTACCATAATTCTATAAGGGTCCTGTCTAGTCGTTTTGTTCTTCAACGTTTTCAGAAACCTCTCTACCTCCGTAATTGACACCTTTAATTCCCCCAACCATATACTAACACGCTGTAATTCCCCACACAAGAAATTCATATTCATTTCCTTTTTAAATATTTATCAACCTGAAACAACCTTTCTACTTCTTCTTCTGTATATTTCTTTGGTACCTGGAGAAAAAAAAACTTGTCTTGAGTTCAGCTGAGATATGTGCTGTGTTGAGTCTTCTAAGCTGAAATATTTATACAAGTAACCAATTTCATTTTTGTAATTTCTTAATTTAACGTCAAAACTTGTGCTAAGGTGTCTTGTTTCGCCATGCTGAAAAATACTGAAACAAAGCAATCAAAGAACTACACAATTTCAACTTCTCAATTTAAGGAATACACTCACTTATTTTAGAAAACTACAGTTAGTTTCTGGGGTTGAGAACCACACAATTTCAACTTCTTAATTTAAGGAATACACTCACTTATAGAAAACTACAGTTAGTTTTTGGGTTTGAGAACCACACAATTTCACCTTCTTTTTGTTTCCGGACTCAAGCACGTACTTTCCTCGACTCGTTCGATCACCAGGAGCCTGTTTTCTGTTGAAAAATCGGTCGCGGGGTTCCGGTAGTCTGTCTCTTCTCCCAAGTACTTTCGTCACTTCTCTAGGGATGCCGGGATAATCTTCAACCCCTGGTCGGGTCCCATCTGAGATATCTAGCCTTTGTTTTCACCCCGGGTGGGGCACATCATCGATGTCTTGAGATAGCGACAATGTAAGCGGCGATTTGAAATTAGCAAAACTCAGGCTATGGTAAGCCCCTTGGAAACGCTAAAGTCAGACAACGGCTATGGCAAGCCCCTTGATAATGTTAAAGTTCAGACAACGGCTATGGCAAGCCCCTTGATAATTCTAAAGTTCAGACAACGGCTATGGCAACGAGCAGGCTGTGTGACAACGATTCAACTTTGAAGTCCCTGCAACAGTGGGAGGTACGATCAGAAGTAGGTCGTCCGCCGAAATCAATCCCGTTAGCAAGCCGCTCGAACAACAATGCTACAGTGCCCGGCGAGGACTTGACAGTGATAGCGGCTTTCACACACCAGTAAAGCTCGAAAACGATTTGAGAGCGGACTGGACTTCACCACCAGTAAGGCTCGAAAACGATTTGAGAGCGTACTGGACTTCACCACCAGTAAGGCTCGAAAACGATTTGAGAGCGTACTGGACTTCACCACCAGTAAGGCTCGAAAACGATTTGAGAGCGTACTGGACTTCACCACCAGTAAGGCTCGAAAACGACCGAGAGCTGACTCAGCGAAGCGGGCTTCACAACCGCATAAAGACAGTGGAACTGAACCTGCAAAGCGGGCTTCACAACCGCATACAGATTCTTGTAGAAACTTCTTGAAATCTGTTCAGCAGAGGTTTGATAACGTGCCAGTGTCAAGGGCACCGCATTTTCCCAACAAGCGCAGTATGAAGTAGTGGCTGTATCAAATATAGTGGCCCAGTACCTCCGCTATGTGCCGCGACAATTGAAGTTGTTCATCCTGGTCTGGGCAACATTTCGAGTCCTGTAACAGAGCAGGAACTCACAAGACGTGTTGGTTTTATACAAATACTGTTTATTTCTTCATGATGACAAGTTAGCTTCCTCTCTAGTCAAAGGCTTGATGTTAACTACCCTTGCCAACCCAATACGTCACGATTGAGCATCTCTCCCCGCTTTCAGTCTCAATGCTCAATCGTGCTGTATCTGTTTCCCACTAGATCCTAATAATACCCCAGTACTCCATTACTGTTACATAACGTAACCAAACTATTTACTAAGGGTAGTCGTGTCACCGTAACCTCAATGACACGTATATAGTAGAGCATATGAGCAGAGACATTTTTTTTTCTCCCTAGGGGAGCAATTCATTAATTAAACATATTATTTCTGTTATATATATATATATATATTATTAGCAGTGGTTCGAATCGCAAAAATGACTTATGAGAGTATGGAGCCGGTCGCTCAGAAAGTCGTGGCGTACTGATGAGCGTAATCTAGCCTAGGAATCAACATACAGCTGAAAGATGCTGGTGTTGACCGCAATATCCTGAAACAGGATGGAAACGCGAAAATATATATATATATATATATATATATATATATATATATATATATATATATATATATATATATCAAAGTATTAGCTTTTGCTTTTCTAAAATCAAGAGATAGACTGATAGATACATATAGTTAATGTGTGGAAGTTGTTTATATATTGCGCTTGTTATTTGACAGAGCACTGAGGGTTCATTCTTTCTGCATGAATATTTTGCTTGGATAATTAGGCCTACGTGAATCGTTTTACAGCTTCTAGTCTTATCTTCCAGTCCTACTTCTGTAAGGATAGTCGAATTTGCTCTCGGACCGGTATTCTTACCTCCCTAGCATTAAACGAGCCAACTTATCTACTAAATCCTTCTGTTGGTAGACTGTTCTCAAGAGCCAGTGTAATTGTCTTCTGGATTCCACGTGGACTACTATCGAAGATCACGCTACACGTCCTGATACAAATGTTGCGAATGTCTTGGACTGCCAGAGTAATTAACAGCCTGAACAAGGCAAATGAAAATAGAACATTATATACAATAATACGAAAGAAACAAACAGCTTTATTTGGTTATGTGATGAGAACAGAGGATTTAGAGAACATCATGACAAATGGAAAGTTTAAAGGGAAGAGAGACACAGGCAGACCTAGAGAAAATATGCTGAATAGACTTAGACGGTGACATAGAGGACTATCATTAGCAGAGTTGATCCAGAACACCAAAGATCGTGATCTATGGATAGGCATGGACGAATAAACCAGCTGGTTTGGCATTTGATAATAGTGATGAGGATTACTAATGAGATAACTATTCACTTGGTTTAATCATACATGTTCAGTCTTTCGACGCAGCGGCCATTTCAAAGTATCTCTACTGACTGTTCGCAGGAGAAGCTGGTTGAAGCATCTCCCCTCTCGCCATAGAATACATTAGCATTCTTGGTCAGGCTAAACAACTAGGTCGTGTAATTTTTCTATTGTTAGAGACTCGTCGGTATCGGGCAGCTGGGTCCCTATTGCACCGACGAAACCAGTCCTGCCAATATTTCTTCCAAAGTTTTTGATGCAATACGTTAATTGTCGTTTACACCAGCGTGTCCCGGTGTGTAAATTCAGGTGAGCACAAAGCATGAACTCTGTATCTACAGCGAAGACCTCCCAAGAGACTCCGAAAAAAAATTTCATTCGTGGTCTTATTGACGGGTTCGAACCCACAATATTCAAAGCGCTAGGCTGACAGCTTATCCACTCTTAACCTAACATAACATCCCATCGTGTCTCTGTTACTCAGAAATAACACTTGGGGAACACAGTGATGCCACTAAGACTGCTCGTAAATATACACACGTGTATTGATTGGCCCTCAAAGAAGTATAAGAAAGAAGTTGCACTTGTTAGTTGCATATCTTCTACAAGACGTCGCAGTCAGTCCCATCATGTATGTGGTTTCTTGACAAGTTTAAGTTCAATAGTTTGCCATTGCTTTCTGAACCATTTGAACTCTTCTTCTTCTTCTTCTTCTTCTTCAGCGTTCCGAGCCATTGAGGTTCTTTGCTGCAAATACAATCCGTCTCCATTCGTCTCTCTGGTGGACCTTCTCTTGCCAGTCGTTGATTCCAAGTGCTTGTAGGTCTGTAAATGTATTATCTCTCCACCGCCTTCTTGGTCTACCTCGGGGTCTACGGTCATTTATTTCCTGAGTGTAAGCGAGTTTTGTTTCCCTATTATCTTCCATTCTTTCTATATGCCCCAGCCATTGTAGTCTATTAGCCTTCATGATACCAGTGATTAGCGGGGACTTAAACAGATCATAAATGTCTTTGTTACTTCTTCTTTTCCACTCTCCACTTTGTGTATCCCTAATGGGTCCAAAGATAAGTCTTAAAATTTTGTTCTCAAAGGTTTGTAACAAGGCTTCGTCTCCTTTCGTTGTACTCCAGGTTTCAGAGCCATACAGCACAACTGGTCTGATCAGTGTTTTGTATATTGTGATTTTGGTTTTACGAGATAGCGCCTTTGATTTTAGTAGATGTTGTAGTGCATAGTATATCTTATTTCCAGAGTTGATTCTAGTTTGTATTTCTTCCCTTATGATGTTGGAGCAGTTGAAGATCGTACCCAGGTATTTGTATGTTTCCGTTCTTTTAATAGTCATATTATCTATTTGTATGTGGCCAGAGTTTCTAGCCATTCCGTCTCTTGAAATTACCATATATTCTGTCTTATCTTGGTTGATAACCAGCCCCATCTGTTGGGCTTTTTCCTTTAAGTGAGTCAATATTTCCAATGTCTTTTGTTCACTTTGCCCTATAATATCTATATCATCTGCATAACCAAGCAGCTTGGATGTTCCTCCAATATCACATTCCTCCTTTACCTTCCTTACAACTTTCTCTAGAGCCAGATTGAAGAGTAGCGGCGATAGTGCATCACCCTGTTTCAAGCCAGATGTTATTTGGAAGGGGTCTGATTTCCTGCCTTTATATGTTACTATATTATAAGTATCTTCCATGCATAGTCTGGTCATGTTGATTAACTTCCTTGGTATTCCAAATTCCTGCATAGCATTCCATAGACTATTCCTATGGACACTATCATAAGCCTTTTTAAAATCCACAAAAATGTTATGGAGATCTCTTTTATATTCCCAATGTTTCTCGGCTATTTGTCGTAAGATAAATATCTGATCTATTGTTGATCTGTTTTGTCTAAAACCCGCCTGGTAGTCACCTAATATGTCTTCTGAATATGGTTTTAGTCTATTTAGTAATACTGCGGATAGTATCTTATAGCTTGTGCACAGTAGTGATATTCCTCTATAATTTCCACATTGGAACTTGTCTCCTTTCTTAAAGATAGGTATCAATAATGACTCTTTCCAGTCATGGGGTAATTCTTCTGTCCTCCAGACTTTTATTATTAGTTCGTATAGCTTTAGATGTAATGCATGGCCACCTGCCTTTATAAATTCAGCAGCAATTCCATCAGTCCCAGTTGCCTTATTGTTTTTAAGTCGTGTGATTACATATAGGATTTCTTCGAATGTAGGTTCTTCAATTTGTGGTTCGCATGTTAGAACCTCTTCCTGTGAGAAAATGTTACTTGGAGCTTCACAATTTAGTAATTCAATAAAATATTATTTGAACTCTTACCTGTATAAAATCACAAGGCAGTCTGCTTTCAAATCGCCCGCAGCTGTGTTTCGAACCCGCTATGTCGGTTTGCGATTTGCGTCCGTAACCCCTTTGCCCAGGACCGTGCTGTAGATTTTCTCAGTATGATGCAAGTCTTCGGAATACCACCTCTTAATGCGATGCGCAAAATGTTTTAATTATTGAATAATTCAAATTGTATATTTATATCTCTGCTTGTGCCGCACCCTGACAGTGCCGCCTGATGCAGCCGCCTCTCTGTTTCATGGCACGGCACAGCCCTGTCTTTGCCACAGTGCCAGTGTTAGGACTGACTAGACCAGTGGTTCTCAACCTTTTTTGGCCCGTGCCCCCCTTCACCATATTTTTAGTTCGTATTTCCCCCCTCACCATATGTTTAGAACGCCATTCCCCCTCTTTTGTATTTCCTCCCTAAAACTTTCCCCCTACCCCTACACATTATACGTAATAACTGTATTTAATAGCACATACTAAAACACGTCTAGGCATCTACATAAAACGTGATTTGCACATCTACTTACGTTATAAAATGAATTTCAGAAGGGTGATACGTACAGAATCGTAAAGTATGAAGGGAAAAACAATATCAAGTAATCGGTTCTTGTATTAACGCAATCTAGAAATAATCTTTATTCCCCCCCCCCCCCCCACTTCCCCCTGGAAACCCTAAAATTGCCCCATGGGGGAACCACTGTACTAGACAACATGACAGATTATAAGCTATAGTTACCGACGGGTATTCAACACGATGACAGGTTCTAATCCCGGTTGGTAACTATAGCTTTCAATGTGTGTATGTTGTCTAGAACGTCCTCTAGTCTCTACACTGTGTCTGTGTGTTTGTTTTTCGACCTACATTGGCACTTTGCCGTCTTTACAAATGATAGTTTGTTATACCTTCCCATTGCACAACGCCTTAATTGGCTTAATTGTAGAAACCATGCATTGCCCATGCAGCATGATCCCTATCTCGACCTGCCTAGTTTACTCCAGAGGAAAGATAACAGCAATACATCTAGAAAAAGACAGGCTGAAGAAGCTACCTAATCAGCAAAGCAATGTTCTAACTGTCCGCTTGTAGGAGTTTTGATCCTATACCAGTTGCTGACCAAGGCTTAGGGTCTGGTCTGCCCTGCCGTGACATTTAATCATTAGATTGCATTTCCTCGCACCAGGGTAAGGCTGTACCCTCCTAATTTCGCTCCTCCGCTCGAAGCGTTATCACAATGTGGGGTATCGGGCTTGGTGAGCGCCACCCAACATTCGACGCTAACAGAAAGCAGGTAGTACTGTGTACAGTGTGTTTAAGCTATGCTTGGTTAAATAAAACATTTCAAGACCTCTGACGCTATTAAAATGGCCGAGTGAGAATAATGTCAAAATTCTAAATTTATGGATTCAGCAACATGGTATGCGTGGATAAGTTGCTTTCTATGGATGATATACTATTTGAAATTGATCTAGATCTCATCATCATCTCATCTCTTCTCCTTATCATCTCATCTCATCCTGTTTCTCTTGTACCTTGAGGTGTCGAGGTGAAGCATAAGCAGCGGGAAAGTGCCCATTTATGGGCTTCAAATATCGTGATTCCCATTGATTCTGTTATTCCTTTTTTCTATCATCTACATGGTGGTCTTCATCTTGTTCCGTTTGGTCTGTACATCATTGCTTGTTGTAGTATTTTGTTATTTATTATTATTAAACAAATTGATCCAAATTATATATGTATGCGTGTGCGAATATATGTTTGTGCTGTTGGCCGTCGAAGTAAATTTATGCCTTCAGTAAAAACACTGTCGTCATTTCTAGGGGCAGGTTCGAACCCTGATATGACCATTCTATAGTTTTGAATGTGTATTTTATCCAGGGTCATCTTATTCCCACTTTTCGTTACTTTATAAATCCAGTCACTGCTTGGGAGTCTATTTCTCAAGCCATGTCAGTTGCGTAAAGAATTACCCAGCCCTTGATATATATTACTGTTAGTGACCAACTAAAAGGTGTTTACAAATAGCCATTGGTATTGATAAATGAAGAGAATGATGAAAACTTGTACATACAACGTTGTAGAGTGACGTCAATTAGAAGCAAGGCCACAAACAGGGCAAGGTGAGCCTTCCAAATCTGTGGATTACAATCAAAGCATAGTTAGTATCTGCTTTACAAGTGCTTTGACAAATGAAGCTTAATTAGTTTATGTTTTACAAGTGCTTTGACAAAAATTCTTCATTAGTATATGGTTTACAAGTACTTTCGCAAGAAAAGGTCATTAGTGTACGTTTTATAGTACTTTGACAAACTTTGAAGTGAGCTTCTGGATGCAAGTACTTTAACAAGAAAACAAATATTTCTGGGAAAAGCGAGGCGCATGGCTTACAGGTTACAATTCCGTGTCTTTGTCAGAAGTTACAAATTGGTCTCCAGCTTAGAACTAAATGATTTTACGAAATCTATTATAATCATCATGTAGGGAGTTCTTTATAGAACGTCGGTTTATCATCGCCGGCCTAGTTCCCGGCATCGTACATGTTCATGCCTAATGTATCTTTGAGGTCCTTTATTCACTGTCAAAATTGACTGACTCCTGTTTGTTCTTCATGAAATCTTGCTGTTCATTACTTTCCTGTATACACGACTAGGGCTTTCAATATACACGGAGGATTTCAGTTACCGTGATATTATTCTGTTTACAAGCCAGTTTTCAGCTATGTTAAACAGCAGAGTAAGTGTATGCCACAACACAAGGCTAATAAACAGACGTTAACATGAACAGAACAAGTAGCTTCCCTGAGGCAACATACGTATTTAATTCATGAATCATTTGTAGACTGTCAGTATTGTTTTCATTTTTACCCACTGTATTATAATACGTTTTCTGTAATATTTAACTGATTAAGTAATATGGAATGAGTAATTGTCGTATGCGGCTTCCCATATCTGCCATAAATCGCCGAAATGTTGTTACTGCAAACTGTCGAATGAATTAAAATATCAATACAATAGTTTTCGCCAAGGAACCTCCTTAAGTTTGATATATAATACAGCGTGCCTGCTACCATATTACCAACGTTTAAGTCATAACTGTGACAAACCCATACTCCCCATTTTCCATCATCCATTTTTGGGCGGTCCAAACCTAAATTTTGTTGGGCACTGAATCTGCTAAGGTCAAAGACATTTATTTCTTCTTTCATTATTGTGCATGACTAAGTGTTTTATGTTTTTTCACCTTAAGTATTGTTCATTTGTCGGTTCCGTGGCTAAAGGATTGCAAACGGGGTTCGTGAGCCGGGTACCAGGCGTTCGAAGCTCAGCTACGACAGATGTGTGCAGCAGACCGTATCGCGTTGTGATATAACGTGCTGGTATGGGAGCCGGTCGTTCAGAAAGCAATGGCACACTACTGAACGTAACACTTGCCTAGTACATCAATAGCAGCTGAAAAATGCTGGTGTTGGCTGCAACGTCCCGTAAGGGGTTGTTTTTTTATTGTTCATTTATACACTTCATATATATATATATATATATATATATATATATATATATATATATATATATATATATATATATATATATATGTGTGTGTGTGTGTGTGTGAGTTTGTGTATGCGTGTGTGTGTCAGGTCTTAGTCAGATATGACTGAGCTACCGTATAACAGTAGACGGTACGACCTGCTTTCTGTTAGCGCCGAACGTTGGGCGGCGCTTACCAAACCCGACACCCCACATTGTGCCAACGGCTTCGGGCGGAAGAGCGCAATTGGGATGGTACAAGCCTTACCCTGGTGCGAGGGAATGCAACCTAAAGACAAAATGTCATGGCAGGGCAGACCAGGCCCTAAGCCTTGGTTGGCGGCTGGTCTAGGATCGATATAATTTTACTCACTAATTTGGCTTTGTTAAAAAGGAAGCGCTTTCGAAGTGGTAGAAGTCTTAAAATGACTGTATAAATTATTACTTTCAACGTGCCTTATGCCAGAAGATACATAGATAGATAGACAGACAGACAGACAGACAGACAGACAGACAGACAGACAGACAGACAGACAGACAGACAGACAGACAGACAGACAGACAGACAGACAAAAAGACAGACAGACAGACAGACAGACAGATAGATAGATAGATAGATAGATAGATAGATAGATAGATAGATAGATAGATAGATAGATAGATAGATAGATAGATAGAAATCAAATCAAATCAAATCAACTTTATTAGGGTCACAAATTGGGCACGCAGGCCGTCTTACATTCGGCCCTTCCAATCACTCGTCTTTCATTCATCAAGAGCATTATACATTTACATAGGAAGAAAAATAAACATTGTGAAATGAATGGTGTAAACATAAACAAGGCTTATTACCATGTTATGAGGCCAATCTCCCACTTATCCATACATCACCCCACCCACACACACACCCCCACCTACCCACACACACGCACACCAGGGACACATACATACCCCGCCAACCGACCCATCCCCCTCGCTCTAGATAGATAGATAGATAGATAGATAGATAGATAGATAGATAGATAGATAGATAGATAGATAGATAGATAGATAGATAGATAGATAGATAGATAGATAGATAGATAGAT